>NW_021026034.1:209732-321991 GCF_004153795.1 Camellia sinensis
TTTCGCGACCAACTTTTTTTTTTGGTCGCCAAAAGGTGATTTTCCGCTACCAAAAAATTGTGGTCGCCAAAAGTTAAATTTTAGTCGCAGAAAGTGGACTATTTGCGACCAAAAAAAATAGGTGGTCGCCAAAAATGTTTTTTCTTGTAGTGTGATTAAATTTATAATTTTATCCCTACAAACATGACACAAGCCACTTATGTGTATATTGTTCATAAAGTAATGCTAACGGTTCTAATTAATTGGACTAAATTAAAATAAAATAAAAAAATTTAGATTCAAAATTAAATTAATTAAAATTGTAAGAATCAAAATATAAAAACAATCGATGTATTTTTTTCCTAATATCAATATTATTTTGACTTTAATAAAAAAGATATTTGTGTACATTTATTAAATTTATTATATATTTTTTTTAAAACCTCAAAGGTAAAAGGTGTTACCTATCCATTTTAACAAGATTTTAACAAGAACCAACCATTTTTGGCTTGAACTGCTAGTCTTCAACCAAACAAAAAAGAAAAAGTATGTGAGAAGGGAAAAATCTCTATCTAAGGGTTGGTTTGAGAAGTGGGTTGACTTTTTGGTTTTTTGATTTTTTTTGTTATTTTAGTCTGGGTTAAAAAGTTTAGTTTGAAAATGACTTTTTGATTTTTTAATTTTTTTAATTTTTTTTGTGAGAGAAGAGTGTAATGATTATTGGTTAGATGCGATATTTTATTTGTTGTGATTAAAATAACTTATTTTGTCTTTTGTGAATATTTTAGTCACAAACCATCTCACCAAACGAACCCAAAAGCTTTGGTGTTATATTATTAGATTATTT
Organism: Camellia sinensis; assembly: GCF_004153795.1. NCBI lineage: Eukaryota > Viridiplantae > Streptophyta > Magnoliopsida > Ericales > Theaceae > Camellia > Camellia sinensis. The sequence continues at coordinate 210,559 of NW_021026034.1, forward strand.
GGAGGTAACCTTTGCCATTGCCCTTTCAACATCTATTTAGGCGCACCGCACATTTATGTTTGGTGAGCTTGGTTTTGAGAGAAAAAGGAAGGAGAGGACAATGAAAAATGGAAAATGAATTGTGGCCCTAAAATCTGTGGCCCTAATGGTCCTAATTTTCTTTTCTGGATAAGTTTGTTTTTTTTTTCTTTTTTTTTTTGCCTTGTTTTTTTTTTTTTTGCCTTATATGGAAATTTAGGGCCATTAGGGCCACTAAATTTCGAGCTACCAACCAAAACCGATGAAAAATATGTTGATGTGTCCCAAACATTAAACACGTGGCAATCCATTGTAACACCTCACGATAAAGTCTTGTTTTGTCCCTAACCACACCGCCGACACATTCAACCATTATCTGGTACTATGAGGCAAAATCACTCCATCACATGGATATCTATATTTAACCGTTGAATTTGTATCATCTGCTCGGTTTGGAATGCTTCAGATCTCGAGAGTTTCAGGTGCGAATGATGTGAATTTGTGGTTACCGATCAAACGACCAAGCGAAGCACTTGTCTATTGCGGTTGTCACCTTGTCGACCGCAATTGTCAGTCTCTTTGTCAGATGACCGGCCAAACGACCGATTAGACAAATTCTAAGTAAATTCGCGCTTCAATATTCAAGGCCTGTAGCACGACTTAGCTTTTTTAGGTTAAAATTTACACCAAAAAAAGAATTAAAATAATTAATAAGATAAAATGTCACATAAAATTTATAATTATTTTTTTTTTTACAAATATCACATGTAATTATATAAAAAAAAATCTAATTTTCTTTCTAAATATAAAAATTTTAATCCATTAAAATAATTAAAAATTTAAATAACCTGCTAAAACAATTTGGGCATGATGTGGTTTCTGATATCCTTAAGACCAATGTCCCCACACACCTCTCGTTCCTAGTTCTAATTCTCAAATCCAAGGGAAATTATTGGAAGGCTGCTAACACCAAAAACAATAATTGACCCTAAGGTCTCTGTTCCGCCCTATACTTTAAAAGGTAAGTGAACTTTGCAGGAGATTTTTTTTTTATTTTTTGTTTTTAACAGTGAAATAAAACATAATTTTTTTTTGAATTTCAACGGTAACAAACCAATGAAGTCATATCTGCTAATTTACCGTTGAATAATAATAAAATTAAAAAAATAAAATATAAAATATATGTAAATATATTAATCGTTAGCCTAATTTTGTGTGGCCTATTTTTTTTCCTCTCTTTATGGCCCAATTATGTTATAATATATATATATATATATATTTTAATTATTTTCATTATAGATTCTTCATACTCTCAATTTTTTTATTTTTCACTCAACACTCATTTTTCTAGTAAAGTAACTGAAATTCCTAATTTGCCACTCAAACATTCAGAAAAATTTGACATATCAAAATTTGACATATAAAGGGGAGATAATGCTCTAATAGCATCTTCTTCTTTTTCCCAACCTTTTACCTCTTCAAATAAATATATATATATATATATATTTGTATTATGATTTTGTCCTCTTATATTGTGGGAACATAATTTTTGACATGTTCACATGACATGACGTGGAGAAAAAGTCGTCACTTCTACTGACCGAACCCTCGATTCGAAGGTCTTCGTCAACATGTTACGTACAACCGGCCTATGTTTGAATGAAAATGTCGTGTCGTTTAGCAGAGCGTAGAAGAAGGTGACTCGTGTATGGCCAACCCCTAAGTCACTGACAGAGATAAGGAGTTTCCAACCTCAACTATCTCTGCACTAAAAATTCATAAAGAACTACTCCTACTTGATCTTACTTGACGACTAGAGGACCTCGGGCTAAGGTCCCACGTAGTGGAGTGTGATTAGCCGAGGTATGGAAATGATCCATGCCTAGGTCGAGGTATTTGGTGAAAGACATAAGTCATAGTTAATTAATGACTCTTAGGATGGGAATGTGTAGGTACTACTCTTCTTCATTCCTCTTTAAACTCATTTGACACCCTCAGCCTCTCTTTGTCCTCGTCATCCACATATTACGAATGGAGAATAGCACAATATATATATATATATAGAACTTTGGAAGAAAGGGCTCGGAGATGTGCCGGAGGTATGAGAGGGTTATAGTATTATGGGGTTGCTACGCGAGGGTGGCACTTAAGGTGAGATGAATGTTGGAGAGGGGTTTGGAAGATAGTGTTGGAGAAAAGGTTGGCACCGAAGATGGTGGGGCTGTCGACGATAGAGGTTGCCAGGGTCCAAAGAAGAGGGATATAGTTGGTGATTAAGATGGGAGATTTAAAAAAAAGAAAAAGAAAAAAAGAAGTATATAAAAAATTGAAAACCATTTCGGTGGGTGAAGTTGCAAATAAGTGGGGCTCTAAAGTAAGGAAAATGGAACAGGTTTCAAATTTTCTTTCAAATAAATGATCGAATGTTATAGGTCTATATGAGATATTTAGTCATTTATTTGGTAGAAAATTTGATATTCCTAATACTACCGCTAAAGTAAAAGAGTGAGAGTACTCATTATTTAATGCTCTTGATATTTTTCAATACTCAGAATTGTTACATTTGTGTGGAAACATACTATTTGTTCCAATTTTTTGAGTTTAATTTTTTGAAATTTGACTTTTTTTATTTTTCATAGTTTTTTTTTTATTTTTAGTAAATTTTTTTAATAGTTTAACCATTTTTTTTACTTTTTAGATGCTCCTAACCTAGATATACGTAAAAAGTAAAATATTAATAAAAAAAGATTTTAAAAAATCAATAAATACACAAGAATATGAAAATGTATTGAATTTTCATATATATATATTGTATTTTTGGTATTTAGTGAATTTTTTTCACAATTATTATACTTTTTAATTCTGTTTATATTTATGTAGTATCTAAAATATAAAAAAATTTCTTAAAATATTAAAAAAATTCACTAAAAACAAAAAAATTAATTTTGAAAAAATTAAATTCAGGAAATTAGAATCAAACAAGGTGATTAATTTTTCAAATTTTAACTGAAACAATACTCGGAATTGTTACATTTGTGTGGAAACATACTATTTGTTCCAATTTTTTGAGTTTAATTTTTTGAAATTTGACTTTTTTTATTTTTCATAGTTTTTTTTATTTTTAGTAAATTTTTTTAATAGTTTAACTAATTTTTTTACTTTTTAGATGCCCCTAGCCTAGATATACGTAAAAAGTAAAATATTAATAAAAAAAGATTTTAAAAAATCAATAAATACACAAGAAATGACGCTTTGTCAGGTTAAATTTTTATAAAACGCCCATTTTATAAAAATCAAAATCAATAGATTATAGTAGCACTACTAGTACAGATCTTTCTATTCTTTTTTTCACCCTCAAATTCTCTTTTTATCATGCAATTAAATTGAAAAAAATTATTTATGCGATAAATAAGAGATTTTGAATAAAGGGGGAAAAAAATTAAATTAAATTATAACATTAAATGACGCTTTGTCAGGTTAAATTTTTATAAAACGCCCATTTTACACACAATTTTAAAACAATTACAGTATTTTCCAATAAAATAATGTGTCTGAATTTTTTGTTTTCTTATAAGAAAATTATTAAATAATTTTAGAGTATCATATGCATTGTCTATCAAAGGATTGACTTCTCTATAAGCAATAGGATTGTTAAGTTTATGGATACTAAAATATATATATATATATATATTCTACTTTAGTAATTTAAATTGTTTATTTTATAGTTTGGGATAGAATATTGAATTACTAAGAAAAAATACGTTCATAAAATAAGTATAACTAAGATGAGAATATTTAGATAAATGTGTGATAAGTTAAAAATAATAAAATTTAAAACAAATATATTTGTGAAAATGGTAATAGTAATACGAATTGAAGAAGTTAAGGGAGAACTGGTTTGATCATTTACAATGAAAATCTAGAAATGTAAAGGCATAAAAAAGTGATAGGAAAAGGAAAGACTAAACGAACTGCAGAAGTAAAAAATAAGTAAATTACGCTTTACCCCCTTGAATTATTATTTAGTATCATTTTACTGTAGTTAACTAAAAATACTATATTTTATCATATTAAACTTCCAATTTATATCAATTAAACCCCTTATTAAGGATCCATTACTAAAGATTTTTTAGCGAAATGAACTTTTATAGTAATAAATTAACTTTTTAGCTATAGCAAAATGAAACCTAAACAGATAAAAAATTGGTTTGGCAACCAACTATAAGTATACTTATTTGCTATATAAGTTGTCAAATGATTTTTCTATTTTTTTACACATTTTTTGTCATAAAAAATTAAAAAGTCACTAAGGCCAAGTTTGGCAATTGCAAAATAATCCATCTTTTTATCTTTTTATCTTTTTTCCATCACATTATCTCTCTACTTTTCTGTACATCTTTTCCTAAAAAGATAAAAAGTACACTTATTTAGGTCATCCCAAACAATTCCTAAATGAGAAATCCAAACCACCCACAAGGTGAAATGCCAAAAATGAACTTGTTCTCTCTCTCTCTCTCTCTCTCTCTCTCTCTTTCTTCCTACCTAGACAACATCTATGACAAATATGGTGTAGGGAGCCAATAGTGGATAGAAAAAATAAATAAAGAACAAAAATATAAAATAAGATCTTTTTAAGCATTTTATAATATTTAAAATGTCGTGTGCTACTCACATATCAATTTTTCATCCATTTATTTTTAATTTATACAATGACAAGTTCACATTAATACAAACCGATAGTTTAGTGAAAATAAAGTGTAATAATTTTTATTTCAAAATGGTAAAGTGATATTGAATCATATATTTTGTTTTTTTATTTGGATATTGGGTAATAATTTAAGAGACAACGTGTAATTAGTATACAAATATGAACTTATTTAATTTAATTGAAGATATGGTCTTGACAAAAAGATTCTTGTAACTAATTTTACTTGATTGAGACAAAACGTGTAGTTTGATTTGATTATCATTGGATTATTGGCTTATTAGCATGCCTTATACTTGGACAAAGTAAAATCTATAATGAAAGGAAATAAGTTTAATATGGGCAAAAAATTCTCCGAGAAATAATTAATATTTATTTTTAACAAAATTTAACCCCCTAACTTCCCAATGAAAGTATACAAGAAGAAGAAAATCCAGCCCAATTGATGTAATGTTTAGTGGTGTTTGATAAAGTTCACAACTGAAAATTAAAATTTAAGTACTAAAAATTGAATATTAAATTTGTTTAATTGAAAAATTATTTGATAAAAATTTAAATTTTCAACTAAAACAAATTGTTTGACATGTATAAGATCAAATTTCAATTTTTTTACTTTCAAATTGTATCTTTCAATTTTTATATTGTGATAGTGAGTTGGTGGGTGGTGGAGGAGGAAATGATGACATTAGCGATGGTGCCAATGACAATGATTGTAGAGATTAATGGATAGTGGTTGTCGTGATGGTGACGGGAAAGGGCAAATTACATATACCTCCTCGAGGTTTGGCTACATTACAGATACCCCTGAGGTTTGAGAAATTACAAATTTCTCCCTAAATGCTATATTTGCATAACAAATTAGGGGATAATTTGTTATGAAATATAAACCTCAGGGGGCAAATTGTTATGAAAATACAAACCTCAAGGGGCGAGGATGTAATTTCCGAAACCTCAGGAGACGGGATGTAATTTCTGAAATCTCAAGGGGTATCTGTAATTTAGCTAAACCTCAAGGGAGGTATATGTAATTTGCCCAAAGGGAAATGTTGTGGAGATTAAATAATAAAAAAAGAATGACAACGGTAGTGTAGTGATGATGGTAGTTATTGTGATGGTAGAATAATGGTGGTGGTTGCTACAAAAGTGACAATAGTTGTGAAGGTGAATGGTTGTAGTGATTATTGCAATGGTGGTAGTAATAGCAATGGCAATTGTGGTGGTGGTAGTAGTGATAGTGGCAATGGCGGTGGTAGTAAGTTTATAATAGTGTATATCGATACTTATATTTTGTGTTTTTAAATTCAGTCAAAATTAAATAAATTTTATATTACTTAATATTTTCTTAACTTTTGGCCTACTTAAATTTTTAATAAATATTAATTGTGATTATCAAATGGATTTAATTGATTATTTTTTAATACATCTAACTTTAAGTGCTGAATTAGATTATCACAACTGGCATAGATGTTAACAAGTACACGTTTAGAGCATTGTTTCAAAATCCAAGTATCTTGTATAGTATAGATATGGTTATTTTTAGGGCTGTGTAAGAAATTCATAAAATATGCACATCAACCCGATCTAGTCCAATTCAATAGATTTGGATTGATTTTTTTGAATCCATGATTCAGTTTTGGATTAAAAAATTGAGGAACCATTTTTCGCAGATCAGTTTCGGATTGCCCTTTACTGTTCCAGATTGAAACCGGTTCGGACCATATGCAACTTAGATTATATTCATATCATACATCTTGATACATACTATCATACCTCTTATATTCATATCGTACACCTGTGGAATTTGGTGCGGAATTTGTTGCTATAAAGTTGCTACTGTTATGAAATTTTGTTGTTATTGTTGTATTTTTTAAGTTTTAGTTTTCTAATAGTCTAATTGTGGGAAACGATTTTTTTTTTTTTTTTGTTGAATTTGTTGACTGCTACTGTTATTGTGGAATTAGATAATATGTTTGTTTAAATTAACGGTAGAACAATATACATGTTTATGTTTTGAAAAATTATAAAATGAAAATGTTATATGATTTTTCTTTATTAATAAATTATATGATTCCGTGGTTTCAAACCCAACTAAACCATGTTTAAATAGTTTGTTCAGATTGATTCAACGATTTAAATAGATTAGATTGGTTCTCATTATTATGGAACCGTAGACAACGAATTGGTTATGATTTTATCCCAAATAAAACCCTGGTTATTTTGGATAGTCGTGACTAACTAAGACCCGAAGATTAAATCCACTGGGCCTATAAGGGTATGGTTCACTTACGGCCCACAGACTTAAGCTTGTTTGAAACAGCCCAAAACATTGCAGTTACCGATATCTTGTTTAGTTTGATTTTCAAATAGTATTTTTTGACTTCTTATTTTTCATGTGTTTTTGTATTTATTTTATTTTGTTTCATATTTTAGTTTAATTTTTTTAAATTTATTTTTTGATGCACCCAATTTAGATTCACTAAAAGAGTAAAGTATATGTGAATAAATCTCGATAAAAAATTAATCACTAGATAATAAAAAATATGAAAATCGTTAACTTTTTTTGTTTATTATTATTTTTATCTTTAGTAGAATTTTTTTAGATTACAAGAGGAAAGGGGTTGGGAATATAATCTAAAACATGAGTTTAGGCTGTTGTTTGGATTATTGATTTGAGTAGAAATTTAGAAAAAAGAAAAGAAACACTGAGAAAAATGAAAATGAAATATAAGTTAAATTTTTATTTGATTTTATTTTTTTTTCTTTTTTTTTTTCTTTTCAAATTTCTACCTAAATTTATGATGTAAATATAGTCTAGATGTACAATGCCCTCACCGCTGAGGCTTGGCTTCAATTATTTGGTGCTCAAGTTATATTGTCATGAGCTGTAAAAATAGTTACAACAATCATAATGATTCACAACCATGCAAAAAATAAGGGTTAATTAAGGTCCATTATCATTATCAAAGGCTACCATGTCATTGGGACCTTATGCTTAATAATCAATAATATAAGTGCCTTCAATTCCATTGATTGCTTTATTGTACATCTTTGCATGTATGAGCTATGCTCATCTACGGTTGCTACTTCCTACTTCAAATTAATTTGGGAAATTACTTTATCCTCATAGGCCATTATCACTTTACTTTCCTCAACTAATTCTTACATTTTATTCTCTTGATGTTCTAATTTGTTTAAGTTTCAACATTCTAAAAACATTCTGGTATAAAAGTTTATGTAAAATCAATATTTGAGCAAAACATACTAATTTTATAACCAAATAAGAAGATATATACATATCTCACACGTATTTATATTATTATGTTATATTATATATGTGAAGGCAACTGTTGGGGTTGACATCTCTTCTTTTTTTTTTTTTTTTTCCAAAATACTTCTATAGTAATTACATGGGCAATTATGTCCTGAATTCAGTTTTTTTTTTTTTTTTTTTCGTTTTGGTGTTTTTTGTTTTTTTTTAAATCTCTGAACTTCCCATTTTTTCAAATTCATTTAATTTTCAGATTTTGAATTCAATCATACAATTTATAATATTATTTTTTTGAAATAAAATGATCATATACGTATACATCTCATGTGGACACTTCTAATATTTATATAAACTAGCTCTTGAATGAGTATTTTGGTTATAAAATTGATATGTACAACTTGCATGTTACTTTTAAATCATCTTTTCATAACAAAACGTTAACTTAAGGTTAAAACTAAACAAATTAAAAGATGATGGGGGTATAATGTAACAATTTTTAATTGAAAAAAGTGAAGTGTTAACTATCAAGGGCTAAAGTGTAATTTACCCAATTAATTTGGGTAGCTGTTGGTGTAAAAACTTTTGGTGTACAGTTATGTAGTAGGGGTGAGCATGGTTTGGATTGGTCTGAATTAGGATAAAATCAGGACCAATCTATTATTTACAGTTCTTGAAAAATTGGAACCAATCCAATCCATTTAAATCGTGGAACCAATCCGAATCAATCCGTTTAAATACGGATTGGATCGGTTTAGGACTACGAATTCATATAATTAAATAACAAAAAAAATATAGAACATTTTAATATCATAAAAACATAAACATAACATCAAACAAAAACAATAACTAAAAGCAACAAACAAAAGCAATAAAACTAGATACATTACACAAAACATAGTTCTTCTCTGTATTAAAACTAAACTTAACATCAAACAAAAGTAATAAGAAAACTGATTTTAGACAAACAAAAACAACAAAACTCCATGTACAGAAGCAACAAACAAACAAACAAAATCATACCAACATTTGCATAGCAATAGCAACAAACAAAATCACAAGAATAGAGAGCGAACTCAATCTGAGAAAGAGAAAAAAGAAAGAGAGTACCGAGAGAGAGATGAGAGTATAAAAGATAGCGGGGTGTGATATGTTGAATTAGAGTTAGGGTTTAGCTTTTATATGGAATAAGAAATGATATTATATGGAAAGGTCTATAGTATAAATATAGACTATTTGTATGTAGTCCGGGTCGGTTTCAATCCGGAATCGTGAGATTCAATCCGAAACTGATTCGTGGCCTATAGATTTTTAAATTTTCAATCTGAAACCGAACCACGGATTCAAAAAACTAATCCAAACCTCCCAGATTGAACTGGACCGGATCGGATTATGGATTATATGGATTTCTTATTCAGCCCTATTATGCGGTAGTGATGGCTATGAGATATTGAAGTGATAAAAAAGTGAGCTGCATTATTTGGCGGAATATTTGTTAAAAAAAAATGTTATTATTAGGGTAAACTAATAATAGATCCCAATAATTGAATTCAATTGTTATCAAATCCTATTGAAAATAAGTCCTAGTCAAATCATCGCTAAAAATAATTTTTTATGAGAATTTTTTTGCTTATATTGCTAAAAATTGAGAATTAGTGACTTTTTTTGTCACGATTTTTATAAATTGTAGCTAAATTTACTATGGACGTTTTTCTATGATGAATTTTTTTAAACTGTCGCTGAAAGTTAAAAATTAGTGACTTTTTTGTAACAATTCTTTTAAACTATCGCTAAAACTTATAATTAGTGACATTTTTTGTAACAATTTTCGTAACAATTTTCAAACTATTGTTAAAAATTAACAAAAAGTGGCGCTTTTTTAATAATGTTTGATGAAAAATGTCATTAATTATCATAAGGCCTATTGAATAATAAATCCACCTATTATGACATGCACGTAAGTTTCCTTTTTGGGTTAATTACACTAATAGTCCCTATAGTTTGGGACTTGTGTCACTTTGGTCCCTCACTTTTCAATTGTGACACATTTGACCCTGAATTTTAAATTTTGTTCCAAACAAGGACAATTGAAAATATTATTAGATTTTTCAAGGGTAAAATCGTTAATTTGATAAAATATAAACTAATTTGACAAAAACATATGTCAAAAAAATATTTTTAATTTTTTTAAAATTATTTTTGTCCAACAATGATAAAATTATGTAAAATTAATAAAAATTAAATGATTGATTTTTTAAAATTAATTTTACATGATCATCATCCAAACACATAATAAAAATTAATTTGGTAAAAAAATAAATAAATGCCTAAAATATTTATCAATTTATATAATTTTATTTTTAGTAGGTAGAAATAATTTTTAAAAATTCAAAAAGATTTGTTTGACATTTATTTTTGTCAAATTAGTTTATATTTTATCAAATTGACAATTTTATCCTTGAAAAATCTAATTATATATTCAATTGTCCTTATTTAGAACAAGATTCAAAATTCAGGGTCAAATATGTCACAATTGAAAAGTCAATGACCAAAATAACACAAATTTCAAACTATAAGGACTATTTGTGTAATTTACCCTTCCTTTTTTATAAAGACTTTGAATTCCTCACTACTTGAACTTATTTATTTATTTTTATTGGATCAACATTTTGGGTCATTTGGATAGCCGTTGGAGGCCCCATCTTTACTGCCATGAAAGTATGTATTTTTGAACTACTGGACAGGTTTTTTTCAGAATAATGAGCGGATTACACTAATGGTCTATATGGTTTGGGGAAATTATTCATAGGTCCCATGTGGAACATGTGGACACCATTTAATCCCATAACTTTTTGAGTACACCCAAAAGTCCTTTCCCCTCTCTCTCTGCTTTTTGCTTCCCTCTTTACGCCTCCTCCTCTAACCCTAATCTCAGTCCTAAAGTCAAACAAGAAGGCGATGAAGAACAAGAACAAGAAGACGCTCATCCTCAGATCTGTGCTTAGATTGAACAGATTTGTGTATATATCTTTGTCAATTTCTCTCTCTTTCTCTCTCTATTTACAGATTTTTTTTGGGATAGTTGTTGATCTATGGTTTTTGTTGTTGATGAAATAGATCTATAATATCATTGAAACAGATCTGTAATGACTTAGATTTGTACAGATATCACACAGATTTGTAATGAGAAAATTTTCGAATTCTGAATAAGTAATTTTCGAGTTTTAGTTACAGGCGGTGAAAACTGTAAAATTTTGCAGTTTCAAATTTTTTTTTTGGTGCTGGAATGAATCATGGTTTAAAACTGTAAAATTTTGCAGTTTTATAACATTTTTTAGAACTGTAAAATTTTACAGTTTCATAACATGTTTTAAACATTCCGACGAGTCTCCGGCGATGTTGAACATTCCGACGAGTCTCCGGCAACCGTTTGACGAAAGTCTGACGGTAGTAAAATGTGAACAGTGTCCGTAAATTAAAAAAAAAAAAAAAGAATTTTTTGGTAACAATTAAAAATGTATTGGACTAATTGGTGCAAGTATTTTGTTTTGGGATTAGCTGGGTTTTGAACTTAGTACATGGGACTTATCAGTAAGTTCCCCTTTATTTTTTAACTTCAGGCCCATTGCTTTGGCCTCCCACCTTCCAAAATTGCTTCACCTAAATATCTTTGGACTGTTAACATATTCCAAATTAACTTTACTCTCTTTTTTTGCACTCCTACCTTCTTATCTCCCTTTCTCTAACAGCCCCACATCTTCCACCATTGTCTCCCCCTCTAGTAACTTATTCCACCCTCGCACACCACTCTAGCCCCTTCCCACCACCTTCTTCACTCCTCCTTCCCACCCAAGTTGCATCGCGAACCCTCCATTTACGACCACCACCCCATTTTAAAATCTGCTCAGATCTAGTTCAGCAATCTATGACCGAACTGCTACCATTTGTTCGGTGGCATATGTTCGAACTACTTCCATTTATTCGGTGGTCTACATTGCTCGAATCTGGTTTGGCAATTTATGACCGAATCACCACCATTTTTTTTTTTTTTATGATATATGTTCAAACTAACACCGTTTGTTCGACACTGGTTTTCAGAACCAGGTGCAACAACTTGGATCTTTCTCTATCTGTATTCCTTTCATTGTAAATCTCTCTTTGTACCAGTCTAAGGCCATAGGAGGATAAACGATGCAATTCAATGGTAGGGGTTGCGACGGTAGACATCACAATAGTGAGAATTGTCGATGAGAAAGAATGAGGCAAGGGTTGTCACTACAACGTATAAGAGTTTGAGAGGCCACATATTTTGATATTTAAAAGTGAAAATTTTGTTACAAAAGACATTTAGGGACCAATTTCCATCGTCATGCGGATAGTCACTAAAAGGTCATTCTGAAAAGTCAAAAACAAGGCTTTTAGCGACAAAATTTTGAAAATGTCAAAATGATTTATTTTTTTAGGGACAAAATAATTTGGTCTCAAAATGATTTATTTTTTTAGACAAAAAATTTGGTCCCAATTTATCACTAATGTCCAATTTTTATTACTAAAAATATAATGACACTTTTTGTAACAAAATTATTTAGTCCATAGAAAATAATTTTGTTCCTAAAATCTTAATTTTTTTGTAGTGTGTATAGGTGATAGGGTTGCCGGAAAGTGAAATAGTATTGTTGTGGGAAGAGAGCCCAAGGGGGGTTGTCGAAGGATGTTACTGGAAGTCGCCGGCCGGAGTAGAGGTAGGGTGAGATTAGGGTTAGGGTTAGAGCTTGGCAAAATAATGATGGGAATAAAATTTGGAATTAATGTTAGAACAAAATTGTAATGAAAAAAAAAAAAATTAAAAGAGTGGAGGATCCAAAGTAAAAAAAAATAAAGGCATTTAGCAATACTCATTCTAAAATACTTGTTAGATTGTGTTTGAATAAAAAATTAAAAGAAGATTTTTATGAAAGTAAAAATAGAAGCACAAAGTGAATGAATAGAGGGGGTTTTTTTTTTTTTTTTCACCTCTCCACTTTTTCCTTCTCATTCATTTTCTCTCAATAAATTATTATAAATTCAAATTCAAATTCAAACACAATCACTCTATTTGGTTTTAGAATTTAAAAAAAAAAATTTGAGTTTTTAATTTGTCTTTTTTTATTTTTAGTGAACCTTTTTAATATTTTAATCATTTTTTTTATTTTACATTTTAGATTCGCTTAATCTAGGCTCCGGTTGTTTTGACGTAAAATTTTTACACAAAAAAATTATTTTTGTTTTTGTTTTTCAGCGTTTGGTTGACACTTGAAACAAAAATATTTTATTGTCTAAAAGAGAAAATTTAATTCAATAAAGTTTCATTTATAACTTTTTAGTAAGTTAAGATATTTATTTGAAAAGACTAAATGTGTTGAAAAGGTAGTGAATGAGAGTCAACTTTGTAAAAATTGACTTACGAAATTTTTAGAAGTAAGTCACTTTGGAAAAATGATACAAAAAATATATTTCTTAAAAAATATTTTACTTACTTTTTGTTCAATTAAATAACGAAAAATGAGTAAAATATTTCTGAGAAAACATTTTACGATAAAACAAATGGAGCATTAAAAATACAAAATTTGTGATTTTTTTTTTAAAGAATCACTAAATCATAAAAAAAAATACAAAAATTTATACATTTTCATAATTTTTTTTTTGTATTTATTGAACTTTTTAAAGATTTATTAACAAATATTTTACTTTTTAAGTACATATAAATTATACGTATCTACAAAATTAAAAAAGAAAATTAACCAAAATATTAAAACCAAAAAAAATACAAATTAAAAACTCAAAAATATTTTTTGAAAACTCAAAACTAATATTAAAATATTCATGGAAGTCTTTTTCTTTTTCTTTTTTTTGGTTCTTTTCTCCTTTCATCCTCTAGTCCCTGCCCATTATGACATTAGTTCACAAGCCCTACACATAAAGCAATAGGAGGTAGCATTGCCTTAGTTGCATGCAATCATGGGTCTGCCGTTTTTAATATTTCCAACATGCACTGAAAATAAATGAAAGATGTACAATCTCTTAGGGTAGCTTCCGTGGGAATTATTTATTATTTTTTTATTTTTTTCTCCGAGAAATAACTGTAGACCCATAAACTTAAAAGTTCCATTAACACATAAGTAGATTGGACCACTGTGCACAGGATTAAGGACATGTAGGTGTGCCCCCAACACCACATTATATGAGGAGACTTCCAATTCTTTTCCTTTTTTTTTTTTTCTTTTTAGCATGTTAACTCATTGTTAAAGTTATGGCTAATGTATAATATGCACGGGATTTTTGTTTTTATTTATAAAAAAAATTTGTAAAAAGTCTATTTTTATGTGTGTGTAAAGCATTTAGATGTGTGTCTAATGTGTTTTTGAAAGTATCTGATGATTATTGAGAAGTGTCTAACAAAGTATCAGTATCTGACATGTATTGAACACTAATACTTATGTGATACTCTTTTAGAAGTTTATGTACATTCAACAAGATTTTTTTATTTCATTTTATTGTATTAAGTTTAACATCATCAAGTTCACAATTTTATGTCCATCTTTTTTATTATACATAATTTTTAAATTTGTTAGGTTATGAGATGAATAAAACGAATCACACGATTCATAGTGAGCCTAATAGGTCAAAACTCGACCTTATAAGTACAAACTCGACTGAAGACAAGTTCAATCCATATGATAAACCATCATTTTTCAAATAAAAGTCCTGAACCTAAATTCTAGGATTTGAATCCAATGGTATAGCTTTGCATGTCATATTAGGCCAAAAAAGATTCAAGATGTTACAAAACTATGAATAGTCAAAAATGATGATAAATTTATGCAATACTGTTCATTGGCACATGCTACTCTTTGTAAACTTGTTAGAATGTGAAAATGCTGAATAAATTATAAGCTGATCAAACACACTGATGAAATGGGGATTTGGTAGTGAAAATAAAAGATCAACTGATAGTGATCATTGGTAACTATTATATCACCCATCTGCCCCCAATTTCATTTTTCACTGTGACTTCCCCAATATAATGAATGTCTTTGCAAGTTGAATGGTTATTGTCCCTTGTGAAATGGGCATCCATGTACACAAGTCAAAACCAAAGAAATCAAAATCATAGTATATCAGTTTTAGGGCAATATTGGGCTTGAGATCTATTAGGTCATGAGACTAAATTATTCACCATTGTAAGTTTTGCAGACTAATCGTCAACAGTGAATTGACCGTCACGGATACAAGTTAAAGTTCTCCCTTACACCAATTGATTTTAGGCGAACTGATAAAAGCTAGGACTGATAGAATCGTTTGTCCTAATAATTTGTCTGTCTTCTAGTATTGTCTGTCATCACAGATTCATAATTACAAAGATGGACAAAGGAGTGGAAATTCATTGTCCTGGTAATATATTTTGCCAACACAAAATCTATTAAAATTCATTAATATGTTACATAGCTTGAATTTATTTTATTTTTTAGTTTTATACCTCTATCATTATTTGCTAGAATCAAATTTATTGACCCAAGGCATTCAAATATTTTAGTGATTTTTTTTTTTTTAAATCAATAGAAGAATTTATAAATATAAAGATAATTACGTCAAACATATAAGACATTTAATTTTGAAAGAAAGTCTAAAACATAACCTATATATATATATATAACAAAACAAAAAAAAGCAAGAGATACAAGAAATATTTTAAAAAAATAAAAAGAAAAAACAGGTCAAAAAATCAAAATCCTAACCTTCTAATGAGATGCATAAACTTTTGATCAAACGGTTAAATATCTCACTTAACAAATAAATACTTTCACTAGAATTAGGTTACAATCACATGATGGTATATGAAGTAAATAATAAGATAATTATGTAATAAATGAGAATTATTTTGCACAATTAATTGGGTTTAAAATATGAAATAAATTTGAGAGTTAAAAGAAATAATTTATTGAATTAATTAAACAATATTTTATTAAAATTGATTGGGGTTGACATTTATTAGTGAATGGAGTGACCTTGTTTTGAAACATGGCATGTTATAATTGGCAATTGATGCTTAAAAAATGGGAAGAATGTTTATGGTATAACTTAGAAGTTAAAAAAAAAAATAGCAAATTTAAAGTGTTTTATGTGGACTAAAGTTGAAGTCAAAAATTGCCATAACCAAAAGAAGAAATGGAGTCAAAAGGAATTGAACCTTTAATCTTAAGCTTTGAGGTGAACAAAGGCACTAGAAAACAATAATTTTATGTACACACAAAACTGATTACAGAATTAATCACATAAAATAATTTTAATTATTCATGTTAGGTTGTAGAACCTACTAGGAAGTTGGTCCATTCCTATAATTCTAAGTGTATTTTTTGTTGTTAATTTTGCAATTGATTCTGTGCTTGTAAAATTATTGAGAAAAAAAAAAAATCCAATGTTGTCACTTTTTTGCACTTATATATGATATTTTAATTGTAGCATGACCCTACATATCCTCATGTGTAAGTGGTTCACCATCTGATATTAGGTCTTCACCATTCAATGGATGGGTCCTCCCCCATTAAATAATGCCCACTCAGATCGACATCAAACAGCTTCACAACTCTATCCATGAACCAAATTTGAGGGAATTGAAGAAAGAAAAAGAAAAAATTAAAAATAAAGGGAGAATTTTTTTTCCCCATACATCGGAAATAAAATAAAGGGAGAATTAATGCTTAAGACCTCGTTTAGAAACAGGTTAATTTAGTAATTTTTTGGTTATTTGGTTAAAATATGAGCTAAAAAAAACTAATATGTTTGAGATGACTTTTCGGCTTTTTACGAAAAGATGTGCAAAAAATAGAGAGAAAAGAGAATCTTTGACTTTTTGGTATGAGTTGTTGACTTTTTGACTAATTTAGTAATTTTTTAACTTTTTGGCTAAAAAGTTCAGTTGCCAAACGAGGCCTAAGTATTGAAAAAAATTGAAAATGGGATTTAAGTCCATTTCAAATGCAATTAAAGGGTAAATTACAAATACACCCATGAAGTTTGCTTAAAATACAGATTGCTCCCTGTAGTTTGAAAAATTACAAATGCCCTCTTATTAGAATTTTTTATTTAACAGAATTAATTAAAAAATAGAATTCATAATTGCTCTCCTATACAATAATAAAATTACCTAAATTATTAATTTAAACATATTTTTAATATCATTAAAAACTATTAATTAACTTGATGATTTATTAATAAAAGAGACGATTTGTTATGAAATTAGAACCCTCAGGGAGTAGAATGTAATTTTTAAAATTACAGGGGGCGATTCGTATTTTAATCAAATTTTAAAGGGTGTATTTGTAATTTTCCGCAACTAAATAAGGAAATGCATGAGAAAAATGAGATTTCACAAATGTAAACCAGCCAAAATATTGAGAATGTATTATTTTACGAACAAAGATGTCCAGGAAACAAATACATAACAACATATTAAACTTTTCTGACTTTTAGATTCTCAAACCTCGTATGGATGTGGGTATGTATAGGCTCAAAAAGTAACATTCTCATGATGGTGTATGAAGTATATAATAAGATAATTATGTAATAAATGAGAATTATTTTGCACAATTAATTGGGTTTAAAATATGAAATAAATTTTAGAGTTAAAAGAAATAATTTATTGAATTAATTAAACAATATTTTATTAAAATTTTCAACAATATCCACTTGCACATCTATATGAAAGTACAACTCTTTTGTTCAACTTTCTTTTTATTTGCAATTCCTTTTTTTTGGTAAATTACAAACACACCCATGAGGTTTACTTAAATTACAAATTATCCCCTGTGATTCTAAAAATTACATTATGTCTTCTAAGGTTTCTAATTTCATAAATAGATCCTTTTATTAATAAATTATCAAGTTAATTAACAATTTTTAATAATGTTAAAATTTTATTTCAATTAATAATTCAGATAATTTTATTATTGTATAGGTGAACAGTTAGAAATTTCACTTTTTCAATTAATTCTGTTAAATAAAAAATTCTGATATGAAGGTATTTGTAATTTTCCAAATCACAGGGGCAATTCGTATTTGAAGCAAACATCTAGGAATGTATTTGTAATTTATCTTTTTTTGTAATTCTGGGAATGTATTTGTAATTTATCTTTTTTTATCTATGAAAGTAATGGTGTTTATAATTAAATTGTAGAGCTTTTTTTTTTTTTTCGTCTTTTTTTGAAAAAAGAGAAAGACAGACAAAAAAAGAAAAAGAAAAAGGCCAATGTGAATATTTAATTTGATTGTCCTTCTCATTGTCACTCTATTACCATGAGGTTTGCTCATTGGTCCCCATAAAAACAAACTATAGAGTATCCAACCACAAAAGTACTTTAACTTGCACCACCCTCTTGTCCCCATCTTAATATGCTTTCCAATATATGTATACACCACCAACTGGCAACTGCTTGTCCTATTAATTATAAATGAGTACTGCTAAATATTATTAGTTGTTTTTTTTGTATCGTTTTATGTCATCATGGTCAGTGGCGCCATCAAGGGATGAGAAGGGCACATGCCCTTTCTCAAATTTTAAGAAAATATTTTTTAAATTTTGAAATGTTTTGAATTTTTATTTTTATTTTTATTTTTTTGTAAAATTACATATGTATATATATTCTTTTAAAATTTTATTATTCACCCTTCAATAAACTTGACACACATTAACTAGAATATCGCCATAGATTCAATCCTTATTTGATTCACAAATAAATTTATAACAACATTTCATTTTATTAAATGTATTTATTGACATTTTTCATTTTTATTTTCATTTTATATTATCTTTTTTTTTTTAAAAATGTTAAGATGGTTTTATTTTAGTGATATGTATGATTTTAAAATAACTTTACAATATTGATATTATTTATTTTTTATTTAATATTTTACAAATTGAAACTTTATGTTCTAAACTGACCTAACTCAATAATTTATTTTAGTATTTGTCTCTTTTCGATCAAAAACCAACTCTTTCACTGACAGTGGTACATAGCTAAATATTATTTTTTTACGTTATTTTCTTAATGACAATTTTTAAACAAGCAAACAATCAAAAAAATTTATATAACGAGTCACACAAAACCGTGGTAAAATCAATGAGATATAGTATATAAATTTTGTCTGGTTTATAGGCTTTTTCTTTTTTTAAAAAAAGGTTGAGTTTTCAATTTTAATATTCTAACTGATCTTTCTAGATACACTTAATCTAAATATACTTAAAAAGTTAAAATTTGTGAATTAAATACTAAAAAATACAAAAAAAAAGAAGCACATTTTTGTATTTTTTGTTTATTGAATTTTTAAAAAAAATTCTTCACAAATATTTTATTTTTTATGTACATCTAGATTTAGTGTATTTAACAAATAAAATTTGTTAACTAAAATATCAAAAAAATTACTAAAAATAAAAAAAATACAAATACAAAATCAAAAATTATATTTGAAAACTCAAAAAGCTAAACAGAGTGTATTTCTTATTACAAATCTTACTTCTTTGGTTGGTATACTGTTAGTTTGATGGACTAGTAGGGATTATATGATGAGACATCTAAGTATGGGCACATCTCTTTCAAAAAAATTTATATATACTATGCATTTTAAGCTATACAAAATGCATCAAAATTTATTTTGAAATTCTCACTATATTGAATAACTAAAAAAATTATTAATAACAAGAGGAAAATAATTTTAAGAACCGAGTCTTTTTGTCGCAAAAAAAATTGTGTTTATATATATAATCACAAAATTGTGTTTACAAAATTGTCTTTTTGTGTTTAGAAAAAAAATTTTTGCTTAGATATCATGGTGTGTGTGTATATATATAATTATATAAAATGTATGTATGAGTTTGTGTAAGTATTGTTTTACTTTTTTAAGAATATCTTTTTCACTGAGTAACTATTAGCCACTTTTAACCCAATATTCGTCAGATTTAATAATTGTTAAAACAACCATGCTGCAGACCCCCAGTAGGAGTCGCACCCCCAGTGAGGTGGCGAGTCCCCACTGGCTGAAACTCAAAAAAAAAATAAAAATAAATAAAATAATTTTTTTTTTTTGTCCAATCATGACGCGCCACCTCACTGGGGGTCTACCCCCAGTGGGATCCGAAGCATTTTTCTTGTTAAAATTACAAACGCATCATGGTACACTGAGTAACTATCAGCCACTTTTCACCCAATATTCGTCAGATTTAATAATTGTTAAAATCACAAACGCATCATGGTTACCCCATTGCTAATATATATGGCCCGTTCATTTTGAGAGATAAAATGGAAGGGATTAATAGTGAGGAAATTATTAGTGAGGGGATTGATAGTGAGGAATTGTTAAATTATTTTTATATAAAATAATAAAACAAATAAAAAAATATAAAAAATTAAACATTATATTTAAAAAAAATTTCCAATATATAAAAAATAAAAAAAATAAAAAAATTTCTAATCCCTTCACTATTTTTCTAATACCATCTCTACTTCCTCCTTACCAATCCCCCTTCCAAGAGGACTACTAATACCAAGGGACTAATAGTACCCTCCCCATTTCTCAAAACAAACACCCTCATTAATAATACCAAAAGATTGGTAATCTCAATCTCCTCTCTATAACCCCAAACAAACGGCGTCATATAGATTTATATTTGTGTGTGTCACTTTTGCTCTAGTGATGCATTAACGTGAAAGAGAGAGAGGATCACAAAAACTTCACAATAATAGATATACAATTTATTGAACTCTTCATCACCAACACCAAATACAAAATCATATACTGATCAGACACACTTGTGCTTTTCAAAGCATGAAGACTATGCAAAGCAAACGCAAACCAACCCACAAATTAGTCATATACTCACCAACACTTTTTCCTACTAAACCAGATATATATTAAAAAGAAAAGAAAAGAAGACATTAAAGTTTAAACATCACTTGATTAATTGTTGATTGAGGCTCATGGCACATACTCTTCTGGACTCTCCTGAAACTCCTTTTGGATCTGGTACCCATCCATGGAGTTTTTGTACTCATATGAGTTCTCATTGTTATTCCCATAATACCCCTTGTTATTGTCATAAACTCCTCTTGAATTCTCATACCCCTCACCATAATTATTCTCGTTCTTCATGTCATAATAGTACTTTCCATTCTCCAAAAACCTTGTATCACTCATGCCTTGCTGCTGGGTATTGTAGTTGTTGGCACTGTTGTAGTGGTTGTTGGTGGCGACGGTGGTGGCAGTGGAGGTGGAGGGGGTGGTGTAGCCTCTGTCCATGAGCCTTGTGTCACTAAAGCCTTGTTGACCATTGTAGTTGTTGTTATTGTTGGTTGTGGGGTAGTCTCTGGCCATGAACCTTGTGTCACTCATGCCTTGTGGGTCAGATTCAGTCACATAAGCATCCTTGTTGTAGTAGTAGTTGTTGTTGTTGGTGTAGCCTTTGTGCATGAATCTTGTGTCACTCATGCCATGTGGGTCCGATTCAGTCACATAAGCCTCCTTGTTGTAGTAGTAATTGTTGTTGGTGTTGTGGCCTCTGTCCATGAAACTTGTGTCACTCATGCCATGTGGGTCAGACACATAGGCATCCTTGTTGTTGGTGTTGGTGGTGGTGTAGCCTCTGTCCATGAACCTTGTGTCACTCATTCCATGTGGGTCAGACTCAGTCACATAAGCATCATTGTTGTAGTAATAGTTGTTGTTGTTGTTGTTGGTGTTTCCATTGGTGGTGGTGGTGGTGGTGTACGGCTCTTCGGAATTGGTTTCATATGGGTGGTTGGTGGTGGTGTAGGGTTCAGAAGTGGTCGTTTTGGTGGTGGTGGAGGTGGGGAGGTGACCGGAGCCGGACTCATGGCTATATAGGCCATAGCCATTTTGGGTATCAGGGGTGAAGTTTGGCTCTTGCTCTTGTTTGCTCAAAGGTTGTTCTTTGTTGGGGACTTGTACTACTGTCTCTTTTGCATTGTTGTTTTTGTTGGTGGTGGTGGTGGTGGTGGTGGAGGGGGTGACTTTACTGAAGAATTGGATGTCTCGGGCATGAACATGGAGAGAAGACGAGAGAGCAAGGAAGAAGAGGAATGAAAAGTGTTTGGCTGAGAGAGCCATGAATGGATAGAGAAAGAGAAAGAGAAAGAGATTGTGTTGGTTGATGTGGAATGTAGTTGTATTGTGGGAAATTGCAGGGATGGTCTTCTTTATATGGAGGTTCTCTCACTTTCTCCTATGTAGTACAGTCCTTATAGTGCAATATGTAATTCATAAAATAACAACCCCTCATGTTAAAAAAAAAAAATGTAAAAATTGAAATTTAACTTAAAAACGACATTTTTTTGTATTTGTATTCAAACTTGAATAAAGCCACCGAAATGATGAGGTTTTTAACTTTCCTCCTCTATTTTAAAATACTATAAATTATAAGAAAAGAAAAAAGAAAATTTCAAATTCACTCATTAGAGGCATACAGGAGAGGGGAGTGGATGATGATTGTCGTCCCTTGGATAATAGCACTCTAAGAGCATCTCCAATGGTAGTAGGCATTTTACCTATCTAAATATTACTATAAAGTATACATTTTATTTTGCATGTCAACTGTTTCATGTTTCTACTCCAACCATGCTCTTTATTTTAGCTATTCATCTAAATAATATTAATTTTATAGAATGCCACGTCAATAACAAAGATGGAGGGAAATAATCATAATGATTAAATACATTTTGCCTAACCTTGAAGGCTAGCTACATGTAGCTAGCGAATGTGAGCTGAGCCAAAATGCCTAATCATATGCCTAGTGCATTGGAGTTGAAAAAAGTGAGTCACATTAGGCATTTTGACTAACAAGCATTATATGCCTAGTGGGTTGGAGATGCTCTAACATAATGGAAAAGTTACTCATAAACTATTCCAAAATAGATATGACTTTTATTGGATCGGTGGACCATGATAAGTATTATTCACTCAATTTTACTGTTCACTCAAATACTATGTCCAATGGGGAGTTTGGGTACTTTCGTAATTCTCATGTGCTTATGTATAACCCTAATTCTATACTTATAAATAGATGAGGGGACGCTTCTTTTCGGTTAAGAGAGAATTGTATTTTTTTTTTTCATAGTGAAAACCACAGCAGCCATGGACGTAACCCTATTCTAGAGTGAACCACGTAAATCCTTGTATTCTTATGTGTGTGATTTGTTTGATTCGTTAATTTCTTTCTTATTTGTTATTTCGTGTCTCACCGATCTTGGTTAGGAAGGGTCAATTCCTAACAATTGGCATCAGAGCATTGGTTCGAGTGAGAGCGATGGCTACAGACGAAAAGGTTCGAATCGATAAATTCAATGGCACAGATTTTGGCTTTTGGAAGATGCGGATTGAAGACTATATGTATTAGAAAAAACCGTATAAGCCCCTCTAAAGGACAAAACCAGAAAAGATGAAGGATGATGAGTGGACTCTTCTTGATCGCCAAGCGTTAGGTGTTATTCGGCTAACATTGTCTTCTAATGTCGCGTTTAACATAGCGAAGAAGAGACTGCAGCAGGTCTCTTGGCAGCACTCTTAAACATATACGAAAAATCCACTGCCTCAAATAAAATTTATTTGATGCGTAGATTGTTTAATCTGAGGATGACAAAAGGGGCTTCGGTGGCTGAGCATCTGAACGAATTCAATATTGTGGTAACACAATTGAGTTCTGTATTTATCGAATTTGATGATAAGGTTAGGGCTTTGATTCTTCTATCTAATTTGCCAGAAAGTTGGAATGGTACTGTAACGGCAGTAAGTAATTCTTCAGGAAAAGAAAAGTTGAATTACAATGATATTCGAGATTTAATTCTAAGTGAAGAAAGTCACAGAAGGGAATTAGGAGAAACATCCGGTTGCCCTGAATACAGAAGCCAGAGGAAGATCAGTAGGAAAAAAACCTGAACTGCAACAGATCAAAATCCAAACACAAAAGCAAGTCAAGAACTGGAGAGGGACGGAGTTGCTGGAATTGTGGAAAGAAGGGACATCTAAAGGAAGATTGCCCGACATTAAATAAAAACAAAGGTGATCAAAATCAGAAGTCTTCTAATGCTGCAACGGATGAGATTTATGATGTTTTGATCTTGAGCATTGACAGCCCTCTTGAATCTTGGATTTTAGATTCTGGGGCATCATTCCATGCTACTTCATAAAGGGAAATCATGGACAATTACATTGGTGGTGATTTCGGGAAGGTTTATCTAGCTGATGATGAACCTTTGAATATTGTGGATAAAAGGGGATATAATAATCAGGTTGCCAAACGGATCTGTTTGGAAGATATAGAATGTCAGACATATGTCTGGTTTGAAAAGAAACTTGATTTCTGTTGGACAACTTGATGATGAAGGTCATGTTGTAACCTTAATAGGTGGTCTGTGGAAAATCACCAAAAGAGCCATGGTTGTTACTCGTGGTAAAAAAGAAAGCACCCTTTACATGACTACGAACAATAGGGCTGTAGTAGCAGTTGCTAGTGAGAAGGAAGACTCAAATCTGTGGCACCAAAGGCTTGGGCATATGAGTCAAAAAGAGATGAAGGTACTTGTATCTACGGGAAAACTGTCAGATTTGTTTGATTCGCTAATTTCTTTCTTATTTATTATTTCGTGTCTCACTGATCTTGGTTAGGAATGGTCAATTCCTAACAACTGGCATCAGAGCATTGGTTCGAGTGAGAGCGATGGCTACAGACGAAAAGGTTCAAATCGATAAATTCAATGGCACAGATTTTGGCTTTTGAAAGATGCGGATTGAAGATTATCTGTATTAGAAAAAACCGTATGAGCCCCTCTAAAGGACAAAACCAGAAAAGATGAAGGATGATGAGTGGACTCTTCTTGATCGCCAAGCGCTAGGTGTTATTCGGCTAACGTTGTCTTCTAATGTCGCGTTTAACATAGCGAAGAAGAGACTGTAGTAGGTCTCTTGGCAGCACTCTCAAACATATACGAAAAACCCACTACCTCAAATAAAATTTATTTGATGCGTAGATTGTTTAATCTGAGGATGACAGAAGGGGCTTCGGTTGCTGAGCATCTGAACGAATTCAATATTGTGGTAACACAATTGAGTTCTGTATTTATCGAATTTGATGATAAGGTTAGGGCTTTGAGTCTTCTATCTAATTTGCCAGAAAGTTGGAATGGTACTGTAACGGCAGTAAGTAATTCTTCAGGAAAAGAAAAGTTGAATTACAATGGTATTCGAGATTTAATTCTAAGTGAAGAAAGTCGCAGAAGGGAATTAGGAGAAACATCCGGTTCTGCCCTGAATATAGAAGCCAGAGAAAGATCAGCAAGAAAACCTGAACTGCAACAGATCAAAATCCAAACACAAAAGCAAGTCAAGAACTGGAGAGGAACGGAGCTGCTGGAATTGTGGAAAGAAGGGACATCTAAAGGAAGATTGCCTGACATTAAATAAAAACAAAGGTGATCAAAATCAGAAGTCTTCTAATGCTGCAACGGATGAGATTTATGATGCTTTGATCTTGAGCATTGACAGCCCTCTTGAATCTTGGATTTTAGATTCTGGGGCATCATTCCATGCTACTTCATAAAGGGAAATCATGGACAATTACATTGGTGGTGATTTCGGGAATGTTTATCTAGCTGATGATGAACCTTTGAATATTGTGGATAAAGGGGATATAATAATCAGGTTGCCAAACGGATCTGCTTGGAAGATACAAAATGTCAGACATGTGTCTGGTTTGAAAAGAAACTTGATTTCTGTTGGACAACTTGATGATGAAGGTCATGTTGTAACCTTGATGGGTGGTCTGCGGAAAATCACCAAAAGAGCCACGGTTGTTACTCGTGGTAAAAATAAAGCACCCTTTACATGACTACAAACAATAGGGCTGCAGTAGCAGTTGCTGGTGAGAAGGAAGACTCAAATCTGTGACACCAAAGGCTTGGGCATGTGAGTCAAAAAGAGATGAAGGTACTTGCATCTACGGGAAAACTGTCAGATTTGAAATTGGTGGACATTGACTTTTGTAAGGATTGCATTTTCGGTAAACAAAAGAGGGTCAGTTTTTCAAAGGATGGCAGAAAACCGAAGTTAGAAAAATTGAAGTTGGTTCATACAGATGTGTAGGGACCTGCACCAGTTTCATCTCTTAGAGGATCATCATACTATGTTACCTTTATCGACAGCTCAACGAGAAAGGTATGGGTTTATTTTCTGAAACATAAATCTGAAGTTTATACTATTTTTAAGAAGTGGAAATCCTTAGTGGAGACTGAAACAGGTTTGAAAATTAAGTGCTTGAGATCAGATAATTGAGGGGAATATGAGAACAATGAGTTCAAGAAATATTGTGCAGAAAGTGGAATTAGAATGGAGAAGATTGTTCGAAAGACACCTTAACAGAATGGCATTACAGAACGCATGAATAGAACTCTGAATGAACGTGCTAGAAGTATGAGGATACAGGCCGGATTACCAAAGATGTTTTGGGCAGATGCAGTTAACATTGCAGCATATCTGATTAACCGTGGTCCATCTGTTCCATTGGATAGAGAGTTACCAAATGAAGCTTGGAGCGGTAAAGAGGTAAATCTTTCTTTTGAAGGTATTTGGTTGTGTTTCATATATGTATATAGATTCTGCTGATAGAAGTAAACTTGATCTGAAATCTATTAAATGTACTTTTATTGGGTATGACATTGATCAATTTGGTTATCGATTTTGGAATGATAAAAATTGGAAAATAATCAGAAGTAGAGATGTCATATTTAATAAGAAAGTAATGTATAAAGATACGGATAAGTCTGCATGTGAATCTGAATTTGAATATGTTACTTGTCATGAGCATGTTGAGTTAGAGGAGATTAGTGAGAGTGATTTGAATAACAGGATTCAGAACAATCCTGAAAAACTTATTCCACAAACTGAGCCACATACTCCTACTCCTAAGTTGAGACAGTTAGAAAGAGAGTCTAAACCTACACAGCGTTGGTCTCCATCTTTACATTATTTGTTGTTGTCTGATGGGGGTGAACCTAAAAGTTATGATGAGGCTTTGTAGGTTGATGATTCAATTAAGTGGAAGTCAGCTATGCAGGATGAAATTGATTCACTCATGGGAAACTAGACATGGGAGTTGATTGAATTACCAGTGGGTAAGAAAGTTTTGCACAACAAGTGGGTTTACAGGGTCAAACAGGAACATGATGGAAGTAAATGCTATAAGGCCAGATTGGTTGTAAAGGGATTTTAGCAAAAAGAAAGGGTTAACTACACTAAAATTTTCTCTTCAGTTGTGAAGTTGACCACTATCAGATTGGTGCGGGGAATTGTGGCTGCTGAAGATTTGCATCTTGAACAAATGGATGTAAAGACGGCTTTTTTCCATGGTGATTTAAATGAGGAAATTTACATGAAGAAACCAAAAGGTTTCTTGGCATGTGGCAAAGAGGAGTTTGTATGCAAACTTCAAAAAAGCTTGTATGGTTTGAAATAGGCCCAAGGCAGTGGTATAAGAAGTTTGATGGGTTTCTGTGTAGCAGCGGTTTTACAAGATGTCAAGCAAATCATTGTTGTTATTTCAAGAGGTTTGACAAAAGTTATATTATTTTGCTCTTATATGTTGATGACATGCTTATCGCAGGATCTAGCATTAAAGAGATAAAAACATTGAAGGAACTTTTGTCCAATCAATTTGAGAAAAAGGATCTTGGAGTTGCAAATAAAATCCTTGATATGAGGATTCACAGGGACAAGGCAAATGGTCCTTTAAAGTTGTCACAGGATGAGTATGTCAAGAAAGTTCTCAAGAGGTTCAGCATGGATAGCGCAAAACCAGTGAGCACTCTATTAGCTAGCCACTTCAGACTTACCAAAGAGCAGTCTCCGAAGACCGAAGAAGAGCAGGCTTATACGGACCATGTTCCATATGCTTCAGCTATCGGTAGCATAATGTATGCTATGGTTTGTACTAGACCAAAAATTGCACATGCAATGGGAGTGGTTAGTAGGTACATGAGTAATCCAAGCAAATAGCATTGGGAGGCAATAAAGTAGATCCTTAGATACTTGAGTGGTACTACAGATATGGCACTTTGTTTCAAAGAAACCAACATCGGGTTACATGATTATGTTGATGCAAACTTGGCTGGTGATATGGATAACAGAAAGAGTACTACTGGTTATGTTTACACATTGAGTAGTACAGCAGTGAGTTAGATTTCACAGTTACAGAAGATTGTGGCCCTTTCTACAACAGAGGCTGAGTATGTTGCAATCACTAAAGTTGGAAAGTAGATGACTTGGTTACAGAATTTCCTAGCAAAGTTGGGTAAGATGCAAAAGACGAGTACTTTGTGTAGTGACAGTCAAAGTGCTATTCATCTTGCAAAGAATTCGGCTTTTCATTCTATGACAAAACACATTCAGCTGCGATACCATTTCATTCGTTCACTTGTAAATGATGAAGTCTTGTCTCTTGAGAAGATCCAAGGCAGTCAGAATCCAACAGATATGTTGACCAAGACATTCACCATTAACAAACTGAAGTGTGCAACTTCAGTTGGCCTTCAAGATTGATGAAGGAAGATCAAGTTATTACGGCGTTCCTCTATTTGTTGAAGATGATAGAGAGCTTGTGTTATCAGGTTCCAAGTGGGAGATTGTTGGGTCGGTAGACCCTAATAAGTACTGTTCACACAACCCTACTGTTCACTCAAACACTAGGTCCAATAGGGGGTTTGGATACTTTCGTAATTCCCATGTGCTTCCGTGTAACCCTAATTCTATACTTATAAATAGATGAGGGGACGTCTCTTTTAGGTTAAGAGAGAGTTGTATTTTTTTTATCATAGTGAAAACCGCAGCAGCCATGGATGTAACCATATTCTAGGGTGAACCATGTAAATCCTTGTGTTCTTGTGTGTGTGATTTGTTTGATTCATTAATTTCATTCTTGTTTGTTATTTCGTGTCTCACCAATCTTGGTTAGAAAGGGTCAATTCCTAAAACTTGTGTTAGCCATCATACTCAATTCCAATGGTTGGGAATACAAAATTATAAGATTTAAGCTTAAAAGTAGCAAAAAATGAGTACAAAACTCTAAAATTCTGCTCAAAGTGTTGTATGCTTTAGTCTGAATTTATGCTCAATGCCTAAGCTGCATTTGCATTACTGAATATATCTATTGAATTGTGGTTTTAACTTTGCATATCTAAATATCATTTATAATTTTTAGATTAGATATCACTCTCTTGAAGAAGAAATAGCCTTTAGACCTGGTTGTTGGTTGTGGGATTATTTAAGAAGTGGGGCTTCTAGTTTTCTACATCCACTTTCTAGTGGTGCTGGGTTCTAAGGCACATAAGGGTTATGTTTACAAAATTGGAATTGTACGTGGTGTTTTTATATTATTTTTGTTACTCTATCAATGACATTTTATTTTGCATGTTGGCCAGCTCTTTGGTTTGGTGAACACACTTCTGGAAAATTCCAAAAACACTGCAGAGAAGGATCTTTCTATTCAAAGATATGCTGTCATTCCATTGTCTCCAAACAGCAGATTAATAGGATGGGTACCAAAGTGTGACACCCTGCACCAGCTCATTCGGGAGTATAGAGATGCTAGAAAGGTCCGCTAAGGTTCATTTGATGCTCTGTGTGTGTGTGTGTGTGTGTGTGTGTGTGCATTTTGTCTAATTTTTTGTGCATGTTTCTGGTATATAGATCACCTTAAACCTAGAGCACAAACATATGCTTAATTTTGCTCAAGATTATGACCATTTGTCACTCATAGCTAAAGTGGAGGTGTTTGAGTATGCTCTGCAAAATAGTGAAGGAAATGACCTGGCAAGGGTATGTTTTCTTCAAGAAATATGCTGCATCTTTGGCTCTCTCCTGGGAATTCTTTTCTCAAGTTAGTTACATTGCCTCTTGATAGGTGTTTTAGTTAAAAAGTTGCACTTTTGAGAATTGGCTGGACAGGAGGACAAATTATACTAGAAGCTTGGCTGTCATGAGCATGGTATCATTTTTCTTCTCGTATTATTTAGATCTTTTTCTTAAGACCAGCAAGATCCGACTATATATGTTTCCACAAAATCAACACAATATGGCTCCCTTGTATGATCTTATTTGTCAACCTTTTATGCTTTAGAAATGTTTAGATAAGAGAATGTTTCGAAGTAAATGTATGTTATTTGATTATACTTTTCTTTCTTTGGTTAGGTGGTCCCCGTCATAGCATATTTTAGGCCAACACTTGGCAGAGTGATTTTGGACATTTGACTTTTTCAGTTTTTCTAAATCATATTATTTTACTTTAGTGGGTGGGTTCTTGGTGCATATTTGGACTCTTAAATCAGCTAGTTGGGTGATTATGAATAATTTGTTGTGTTTATGTAGTACTCAACAAAAAGTAAAGAGTAAATAAAATTCAGAGTCTCTTACCATAATCTAGAAACTCAAAATTACTTGAGGTCAACAAATGTATCTGAAGTCACTTGCAAGTGTGCGCCCTGACCATGCTTGATTTTGCTGACAACTTCAAATGAATATGATCTATGCAGTTCTTTTCATTTCTTTTTGTTTCAAAATTGTATTTTAAGATATCTGGCTAATGTTTCAGGTTGGATACCTTCTTGGCTTAGGTGATCGACACCCTAGCAACCTAATGTTGCATCGTTACAGTTTAACTTCACAGAAATTTTTTAAAAAATTACTCAGCAAATTGCTCAGTGAATTGGTTGTAAATTCTCAATAAATTATTCGTTAAATTTTCAATAAATTCTCTATAAGTTACTCAGTTAATTATCGGTAAATTCTCGGTGAATTACTCAATAAATTCAAAGTAAATTACACTGAAAATTTTCAATAAATTCTAAGAAAATTCTTGGTAAATTACTCAATCAATTCAAAGAAAACTTTTAAAAAATTGTTCATCAAATTGCTCAGTGAATTGGTTGTAAATTCTCAATAAATTATTCGTTAAATTTTCAATAAATTCTCTATAAGTTACTCAGTTAATTATCGGTAAATTCTCGGTGAATTACTCAATAAATTCAAAGTAAATTACACTGAAAATTTTCAATAAATTCTAAGAAAATTCTTGGTAAATTACTCAATCAATTCAAAGAAAACTTTTAAAAAATTGTTCATCAAATTGCTCAGTGAATTGGTTGTAAATTCTCAATAAATTATTCGTTAAATTTTCAATAAATTCTCTATAAGTTACTCAGTTAATTATCGGTAAATTCTCGGTGAATTACTCAATAAATTCAAAGTAAATTACACTGAAAATTTTCAATAAATTCTAAGAAAATTCTTGGTAAATTACTCAATCAATTCAAAGAAAACTTTTAAAAAATTGTTCATCAAATTGCTCAGTGAATTGGTTGTAAATTCTCAATAAATTATTCGTTAAATTTTCAATAAATTCTCTATAAGTTACTCAGTTAATTATCGGTAAATTCTCGGTGAATTACTCAATAAATTCAAAGTAAATTACACTGAAAATTTTCAATAAATTCTAAGAAAATTCTTGGTAAATTACTCAATCAATTCAAAGAAAACTTTTAAAAAATTGTTCATCAAATTGCTCAGTGAATTGGTTGTAAATTCTCAATAAATTATTCGTTAAATTTTCAATAAATTCTCTATAAGTTACTCAGTTAATTATCGGTAAATTCTCGGTGAATTACTCAATAAATTCAAAGTAAATTACACTGAAAATTTTCAATAAATTCTAAGAAAATTCTTGGTAAATTACTCAATCAATTCAAAGAAAACTTTTAAAAAATTGTTCATCAAATTGCTCAGTGAATTGGTTGTAAATTCTCAATAAATTATTCGTTAAATTTTCAATAAATTCTCTATAAGTTACTCAGTTAATTATCGGTAAATTCTCGGTGAATTACTCAATAAATTCAAAGTAAATTACACTGAAAATTTTCAATAAATTCTAAGAAAATTCTTGGTAAATTACTCAATCAATTCAAAGAAAACTTTTAAAAAATTGTTCATCAAATTGCTCAGTGAATTGGTTGTAAATTCTCAATAAATTATTCGTTAAATTTTCAATAAATTCTCTATAAGTTACTCAGTTAATTATCGGTAAATTCTCGGTGAATTACTCAATAAATTCAAAGTAAATTACACTGAAAATTTTCAATAAATTCTAAGAAAATTCTTGGTAAATTACTCACAAAATTATCAAAAACAATTTCGGAAATTGCTTTGTTAATTTTCAGTAAATTATTCGAACATTAATTAGTAAATTTCCTGTAAATTCTCAGCAAATTACTCAATAAATTCTAAGTAAATTACTCAATAAATTCTCAATAAATTACTTAGTGATTTCCAACTACATTACCCAGTGAAGAACTTAGTAATTTATCAGTAAATTTCTTAGTCAATTCGCATTAAATTCTCAATAAATTACTCAGTAAATTCTCCGTAAATTACTCTGTAAATTATCGGCAGATTCTTAGTAAATTACTCATTAAATTCTCAGTAAATTACTGAGTCAAATTCTCAATAAATTACACGCAAAATTCTCAGTAAATTCTTAGTAAACTACTAGGAAATTCTGTGTGGATTCTTAGAAAATCATTAGAAATTTTTTTGTGGATTACTCAGTAAATTATGAGTAAATTACTCTGTAAATTCTCAGAAAAATTTGTATAAATTCTTGGTAAATTACTCAATCAATTCAAAGAAAACTTTTAAAAAATTGTTCATCAAATTGCTCAGTGAATTGGTTGTAAATTCTCAATAAATTATTCGTTAAATTTTCAATAAATTCTCTATAAATTACTCAGTTAATTATCGGTAAATTCTCGGTGAATTACCCAATAAATTCCAAGTAAATTACACTGAAAATTTTCAATAAATTCTAAGAAAATTCTTGGTAAATTACTCAGTAAATTCATAGTAAATTACTCACAAAATTATCAAAAAAAAAAAAAAAAATCGAAAAATTGAAATTTAACTTAAAAAACGACATTTTTTTTGTACTTGTATTCAAACTTGAATAAAGCCACCGAAATGATGAGGTTTTTAACTTTCCTCCTCTATTTTAAAATACTACAAATTATAAGAAAAGAAAAAAGAAAATTTCAAATTCACTCATTAGAGGCATACAGGAAAGGGGAGTGGATGATGACTGTGGTCCCTTGGATAATAGCACTCTAACATAATGGAAAAGCTACTCATAAACTATTCCAAAATAGATATGACTCTTATTGGATCGGTGGACCTTGATAAGTATTATTCACTCAATCTTACTGTTCACTCAAACACTAGGTCCAATAGGGAGTTTGGGTACTTTCGTAATTCTCATGTGCTTATGTATAACCCTAATTCTATACTTATAAATAGATAAGGGGGCGCTTCTTTTCGGTTAAGAGAGAATTGTATTTTTTTTTTCATAGTGAAAACCGCAGCAACCGTGGATGTAACCCTATTCTGGGGTGAACCACGTAAATCCTTGTATTCTTGTGTGTATGATTTGTTTGATTCGTTAATTTCTTTCTTATTTGTTATTTCGTGTCTCACCGATCTTGGTTAGGAATGGTCAATTCCTAACAACTGGCATCAGAGCATTGGTTTGAGTGAGAGCGATGGCTACGGACGAAAAGGTTCGAATCGATAAATTCAATGGCACAGATTTTGGCTTTTGGAAGATGCATGTTGAAGACTATCTGTATCAGAAAAAACCGTATGAGTCCCTCTAAATGACGAAACCAGAAAAGATGAAGGATGATGAGTGGACTCTTCTTGATCGCCAAGCGCTAGGTGTTATTCGGCTAACGTTGTCTTGTAATGTTGCGTTTAACATAACGAAGAAGAGACTATAGTAGGTCTCTTGGCGGCACTCTCAAACATATACAAAAAACCCTTTGCCTCAAATAAAATTTATTTGATGCGTAAATTGTTTAATCTGAGGATGACAGAAGGGGCTTCGGTGGCTGAGCATCTGAACGAATTCAATATTGTGGTAACACAATTGAGTTCTGTATCTATCGAATTTGATGATGAGGTTAGGGCTTTGATTCTTCTATCTAATTTGCTAGAAAGTTGGAATGGTACTGTAACGGCAGTAAGTAATTCTTCAAGAAAAGAAAAGTTGAATTACAATGATATTCGAGATTTAATTCTAAGTGAAGAAATTCGCAGTAGGGAATTAGGAGAAACATCCGGTTCTGCCCTGAATACAAAAGCCAGAGGAAGATCAGTAGGAAAAAACCCTGCACTAGATCAAAATCCAAACACAGAAGTAAGTCAAGAACTGGAAAGGAACGGAGTTGCTAGAATTGTGGAAAGAAGGGACATCTAAAGGAAGATTGTCCGACATTAAATAAAAACAAAGGTGATCAAAATCAAAAGTTTTCTAATGCTGCAACGGATGAGATTTATGATGCTTTGATCTTGAGTATTGATAGCCCTCTTGAATCTTGGATGTTAGATTCTGGGGCATCATTCCATGCTACTTCATAAAGGAAAATCATGGACAATTACATTGGTGGTGATTTCGGGAAGGTTTATCTAGCTGATGATGAACCTTTGAAGATTGTGAATAAAGGGGATATAATAATCAGGTTGCCAAACGGATCTGTTTGGAAGATACAGAATGTCAGACATATGTCTGGTTTGAAAAGAAACTTGATTTCTGTTGGACAACTTGATGATGAAGGTCATGTTGTAATCTTGATGGGTGGTATGTGGAAAATCACCAAAAGAGCCATGGTTGTTACTCGTGGTCAAAAAGAAAGCACAATTTACATGACTACGAACAATAGGGCTGCAGTAGCAGTTGCTGGTGAGAAGGAAGATTCAAATCTGTGGCACCAAAGGCTTGAGCATATGAGTCAAAAAGAGATGAAGGTACTTGCATCTATGGAAAAATTGTCAAATTTGAAATTGGTGGACATTGACTTTTGTAAGGATTGCATTTTCAGCAAACAAAAGAGGGTCAGTTTTTCAAAGGATGGCAGGAAACCGAAGTTAGAAAAATTGGAGTTGGTTCATATAGATGTGTAGGGACCTACACCAGTTTCATCTCTTAGAGGATCATCATACTATGTTACCTTTATCGATAACTCAATGAGAAAGGTATGGGTTTATTTTCTGAAACATAAATCTAAAGTTTATATTACTTTTAAGAAGTGGAAATCCTTGGTGGAGACTGAAATAGGTCTGAAAATTAAGTGCTTGAGATCAGATAATTGAGAGGAATATGAGAACAATGAGTTCAAGAAAT
Organism: Camellia sinensis; assembly: GCF_004153795.1. Lineage (NCBI taxonomy): Eukaryota > Viridiplantae > Streptophyta > Magnoliopsida > Ericales > Theaceae > Camellia > Camellia sinensis. The sequence goes on from NW_021026034.1 coordinate 245,860, forward strand.
ATTGTGCAGAAAGTGGAATTAGAATGGAGAAGACTATTCGAAAGACACCTTAATAGAATGACATTGCAGAACACATGAATAGAACTCTGAATGAACGTGCTAGAAGTACGAGGATACAGGCCGGATTACCAAAGATGTTTTGGGCAGATGCAGTTAACATTCCAGCATATCTGATTAACCGTGGTCCATCTGTTCCATTGGATAGAGAGTTACCAGATGAAGCTTGGAGCGATAAAGAGGTAAATCTTTCTTTTGACGGTATTTGGCTGTGTTTCATATGTGTACATAGATTCTACTGATAGAAGTAAACTTGATCTGAAATATGTTAAATGTACTTTTATTGGGTATGGCATTGATCAATTTGGTTATCGATTTTGGAATGATAAAAATTGGAAAATAATTAGAAGTAAAGATGTCATATTTAATGAGAAAGTAATGTTTAAAGATATGGATAAGTCTGCATGTGAATCTGAATTTGAATATGTTACTTGTCATGAGCATGTTGAGTTAAAGGAGATTAGTGAGAGTGATTTGAATAGTAGGATTCAGAACAATCCTGAAAAACTTATTCCACATACTAAGCCACATACTCCTACTCCTAAGTTGAGACGGTCAGAAAGAGAGTCTAAACCTACACAGCGTTGGTCTCCATCTTTACATTATTTGTTGTTGTTTGATGGGGGTGAACCTAAAAGTTATGATGAGGCCTTGCAGGTTAATGATTCAATTAAGTGGAAGTCAGCTATGCAGAATGAAATTGATTTACTCATGGGAAACCAGACATGGGAGTTGATTGAATTACCAGTGGGTAAGAAAGTTTTGCACAACAAGTGGGTTTATAGAGTCAAACAGGAACATGATGAAAGTAAATGCTACAAGGCCAAATTGGTTGTAAAGGGATTTCAGCAAAAAGAAAGGGTTAACCACATTGAAATTTTCTCTTCAGTTGTGAAGTTGACCACTATCAGATTGGTGTGGGGAATTGTGGCTGTTGAAGATTTGCATCTTGAATAGATGGATGTAAAGACGGCTTTTTTCCATGGTGATTTAAAGGAGGAAATTTATGTAAAGCAACCTTAAGGTTTCTTGGCATGTTGCAAAGAAGAGTTTGTATGCAAACTTCAAAAAAGCTTGTATGGTTTGAAATAGGCCCAAGGCAGTGGTATAAGAAGTTTGATGGGTTTATGTGTAGCAGCGGTTTTACAAGATGTCAAACAAATCATTGTTGTTATTTCAAGAGGTTTGACAAAAGTTATATTATTTTGCTCTTATATGTTGATGATATGCTTATCGCAGGATCTAGCATTGAAGAGATAAAAACATTGAAGAAACTTTTGTCCAACCAATTTGAGATGAAGGATCTTGGAGTTGCAAATAAAATCCTTAGTATGAGGATTCACAGGGACAAGGCAAATGGTACTTTAAAGTTGTCACAGGATGAGTATGTCAAGAAAGTTCTCAAGAGGTTTAGCATGGATAGCGCAAAACCAGTGAGCACTCCATTAGCTAGCCACTTCAGACTTACCAAAGAGCAGTCTCCGAAGACCGAAGAAGAGCGGGCTTATATGGACCATGTTCCATATGCTTCAGCTATCGGTAGCATAATGTATGCTATGGTTTCTACTAGAACAGACATTGCACATGCAATGGGAGTGGTTAATAGGTACATGAGTAATCCAAGCAAATAGCATTGGGAGGCAATGAAGTAGATCCTTAGATACTTAAGTGGAACTACAGATATGGCACTTTGTTTCAAACAAACCAACATCGGGTTACATGGTTATGTTGATGCAGACTTGGTTGGTGATGTGGATAACAGAAAGAGTACTACTGGTTATGTTTACACATTGAGTTGTACAGTAGTGAGTTGGATTTCACAGTTACAGAAGATTGTGGCCCTTTCTACAACAGAGGCTGAGTATGTTGTAATTACTCAAGCTGGAAAGTAGATGACTTGGTTACAGAATTTCCTAGCAAAGTTGGGTAAGATGCAAGAGACGAGTATTTTGTGTAGTGAGAGTCAAAGTGCTATTCATCTTGCAAAGAATTCGGCTTTTCATTCTATGACGAAACACATTCAGTTGCGATACCATTTCATTCGTTCACTTGTAGATGATGAAGTCTTGTCTCTTGAGAAGATCCAAGGCAGTAAGAATCCAACAGATATGTTGACCAAGACATTCACCATTGACAAACTGAAGTTGTGTGCAACTTCAGCTGGCCTTCAAGATTGATGAAGGAAGATCGAGTTATTACGGCGTTCCTCTATTTGATGAAGATGATGGAGAGCTTGTGTTATCAGGTTCCAAGTGGGAGATTGTTGGGTCGGTAGACCCTAATAAGTATTGTTCACTCAACCCTACTGTTCACTCAAACACTAAGTCCAATGGGGGGTTTAGATACTTTCGTAATTCCCATGGGCTTCCGTGTAACCCTAATTCTATACTTATAAATAGATGAGGGGACGTCTCTTTTAGGTTAAGAGAGAGTTGTATTTTTTTTTATCATAGTGAAAACCACAACAGCCATGGACGTAACCATATTCTGGGGTGAACCACATAAATCCTTATATTCTTGTGTGTATGATTTGTTTGATTCGTTAATTTCTTTCTTGTTTGTTATTTCGTGTCTCACCGATCTTGGTTAGGAATGGTCAATTCCTAACAACTCTTAACTAACCAAGGTATATTAGTTGGTTAAGAATTCATTTAAGAGTTGGTTAAGAATTCGTTTAAGATTGATGGTTATATAAATAAGTTAAATTTTAATATATTTTGGAACTTGTTAACTTTAAACATGTTATTACTTGGTTTGGTTCTCTTATATGCATAATTAAAAAATGAAATTATTTGGATTGGACTTATATAATCGATTAGTTCGATTAATACTCATTTGAGATGAGCTCAAAAGATAAATTAGTTAAATTTGAACACATTTTAAATTCATTATGTTTTCAAGTCAAAAACTTAAATAACTTACAACTCCACTCGTTTATATTTCTTAAAATAAGTATATGATATAAGTTTAAAGAATGAAGTTTCTCTTTATTAGTCTCATTAAAATGATTCAAGCCATTCTTCTTTTACCTATATGTATAGGTTATTTATGAAATAAATAAATAAATAAATAACTTGATCTCATAGTGATGTGATTTTAAACATATTTGTCATTAAAAAAAAAAATTATATATTTTTAAAATCATACTAATCATACATTTTTGAATACAAATATGATGAAATCTTACATTTCTATCATTTTTCAATCAATTTATTTTGCGTGAATAATTACACATATAGAAGTAAAAACTAAACAGTTCAAATTATCTTAACAAGTCCTGTAATGAGCCTGTTGTTGGCTCAACAAATTGTTTCTTCAAAATTTGAATTTAGTGTACTGTAAGTCACATTTAAAATAAATCTAATCAACACATTTTATTTTGAGGTAATTTTATGGTGCCTCATATCGTTTTTAACAAAAGAGACCTAATATTAAGCATGTTTATGTTTTGACTGGGTCTTGCCTTCAGTCCACCATTTGGACTAGAGGGTTCAATCCAGCCTATTGGGTTTACTTTTGGGTTTCTTTTCGATAATATGAACCGTTTACATTTTAGGATTTGTTGAGTACATTATCTCTGAAAAAAATCACATCAATCGTATAACGGATATTATGTATACGGATCACTTTTTTATGAACCGTTAATTTTCTGACAGTTCATTTTTTTTCTAAACAAAAGTGATCCGAATACATAATATCCGTTATCCGATCGACATGATTTTTTACAGGAATAATATACTCAACAAATTCTAAAATGTGAACGGTTCTGATTAACGAAAAGGGATCCAAAAATAGGTCCAATGGGCCGAACTGGACCAAACTGTCCCAGATTTGGACTGGAGACCGACTGGACCCTATTTTTTTTGCTAACATCCCAACTAAGCTATTTGTTGGCTTATTTTTATTAATAATCGATTAGTTCGATTAATACTCATTTGAGATGAGCTCAAAAGATAAATTAGTTAAATTTGAACACATTTTAAATTCATTATGTTTTCAAGTCAAAAACTTAAATAATTTACAACTCCACTCGTTTATATTTCTTAAAATAAGTATATGATATAAGTTTAAAGAATGAAGGTTCTCTCTATTACTCTCATTAAAATGATTCAAGCCATTCTTCTTTTACCTATATGTATAGGTTATTTATGAAAAAAATAAAAAATAAATAACTTGATCTCATAGTGATGTGATTTTAAACATATTTGTCATTAAAAAAATATATATATATATTTTTAAAATCATACTAATCATACATTTTTAATACAAATATGATGAAATCTTATATTTCTATCATTTTTCAATCAATTTATTTTGCGTGAATAATTACACATATAGAAGTAAAAACTAAACAGTTCAAATTATCTTAACAAGTCCTGTAATGAGCCTGTTGTTGGCTCAACAAATTGTTTCTTCAAAATTTGAATTTAGTGTAATGTAAGTTACATTTAAAATAAATCTAATCGACACATTTTATTTTGAGGTAATTTTATGGTGCCTCGTATCGTTTTTAACAAAAGAGACTTAATATTAAGCATGTTTATGTTTTGACTGGATCTTGCCTTCAATCCACCATTTGGACTGGAAGGTCCAATCCGGCCTATTGGGTTTACTTTTGGGTTTCTTTTTGATAATATGAACCGTTCACATTTTAGAATTTATTGAGTACATTATCTCTGAAAAAAATTACATCGGTCGTATAACGGATATTATGTATTCGGACAACTTTTTTATGAACCGTTAATTTTCTGACAGTTCATTTTTTTTTCAAACAAAAGTGATCCGAATACATAATATCCGTTATCCGATCGACATGATTTTTTTACAGGAATAATATACTCAACAAATCCTAAAATGTGAACGGTTCTGATTATCGAAAAGGGATCCAAAAATAGGTCCAATGGGCCGAACTAGACCAAACTGTCCCAGATTTGGACTGGAGACCCACTGGACCCTATTTTTTTTGCTAACATCCCAACTAAGCTATTTGTTGGCTTATTTTTATTATGTCACATTTATACTTTTTTACACATCTTTTCATAATAAGTAAAAAAAAATCAAAAAAATGAGGTAGTGTTTGATAAAATTGAAAACTAAATACTGAAAATTAAGTATTGAAAACTAAACACTGAATTTTTTAATCTGAAAAATTGATTAATAAAATTTAAGTGCTGAACTAAAAATAAGTTGTTTGATATTTATAAGATCAAATTTAAAATTTATTATTTTCAAATTGTATATTTCAATTTTTATATTGTGATGGTAGTGGTAGTGGTGGTGGTGGTGGTGCTGGTGGTTCTGGTGGTGGTGATAGTGGTGGCGGTGGCATAGTGGTGGTGGTAGTGATGGTGAGAGTGGTGGCATAATGGTGGTGATGGTGGTAACAGTGGTAGTAGTGGCTATGGTATGATGATGGTAATGGTGGTGGTGAGTTTATAATAATATATATCGATAGTTATATTTAGTATTTATAAATTCAGTCAGAATTAAGTAAGTTTATTGTGACTTAAAATTTTCTAAATTTTAGCCTACATTTTAAGATGACTTAAATTTTTAAATAATATTAATTGTGGTTATCAAATGAATTTAATTGATTATTACTTAATACATTCAGTTCTAAGTACTGAATCAAGTTATCAAACACTTCTTAAGTCATACCCTAAAAAAACTATAATGATGAGTATTGTTATATATAGATAAATTTCTTATCATAAAAATATTATTAAAAATAATAGTGATTTACATTAATAAACTTCTTTTGAACCTACTATCTTTATGTCTAATAATAGTAAGAAAATTAAATAAAATTTATTTATGTATGATATTTTTCTAATTTTTCACTTCTGTATTTCTGTAAAAGCATGCCTAACACCATAGTATATATGGTCCTAAGCTTAGTATTTAAGATAATCGTGTGACTCATTATATGCTTTCTACAAATACCCTCTCTCTCTCAAGACTTTCCAAGAAAACCAAAATCAGTTGAGGTGAAATATAAACCATAGTTTCAATTCAACAGTTCCACTCAAAAGCTATGAAATCCCTTTAGTATACACTCTCCAAGGTGATGTATCTTATACACCATTATTATACAAATTTATAGTATATATTATATATTTTTATAATAAATTTTAAATATTTTTGATAGAATTACAATAATTTATAATTTAGAAATGAAATTACATGTTTTATGATAATATAATTCATTTTTTTGGTAATGTAACACATTTGCATAACATTATAGATGTATATCAAAGGGGTGCATATGTGCGAGCGGGATTCCCCTAAAGCTAATATATAATTTCTAAAAATATAAATGGCTCATATTATTAAGATGAATTTAGGGTTGGCCTATAATCTTGTTGGAATAATCTTCTGTGTAAATAAAATAAATTGAAACTAATACAAACAAAATAAAAAAATAACGTACCGAATTTATTTATTGAACCGAATTAAAAATAAAAGACCAAGTCGAGTGTGTGACGCTCTGTCCTTAAGACAAATTCACCCCGCTACGGTGCTTACGGTTGAGTGGCGTCTATCTCCCAGGATACAATGATCTTCACAATTTGTAGTAGCACTCCAAAACAAATTGTTCGGCGAACCAAACTTGTGTTCTTACTCTCTGATTATTTAATCTAAAACTAATATATGAAGAATAAATGCACTAAAATAAAATCTGGACAGCAAAAGAGACCATTTCAGACTGAATTTCGGGGTCAAAAAAATATTGGACAGTGCTGGTATATATAGAGCCGAACAGGTGCAAAATTTTGAACTGAACGGATGTGGTTTCAAAATGAACACCAGAACTGAACAGATAACTGCTGGAATGTTGATCTGTTTGAATCTGTTCAAACAGTGCAATTTCGGACAGAAACTGTTGGCAGTTTTATTCAGTTAAATTGTTACAAATTCGGACTAAAGGAGACTCAAGTGTTTGGACAAAAAATTTGAAATTCAAATTTGAATTAAATTCCCGTAATAATTTTTGAAAGAATTCAAATGAATTTCGTCTAAAAAATTAATACAAGAACCGTCCCACAACCCACACCCGCTCCCGGACGGACGGCGGCAGCGGCGCGCGCGCGTATGGTGGTTTGGGCCAAGGTTCACTTTGTCCATAACTCCTCCCTTCTACAAACTTGGGGTGCCCCTTGGGACCCAACCCAAGTATTGTAGGCTAGAGCTTATATACACTAATAAACTCTCTTAAAGTTTCAATGTGGGACACCCTTTCCAAAGAAACCCACATTTACTTCCTTAAATTTCCTATTCCACGAACCCGAAAACGACGTCATGTTCCCATTCACTCATAAATGGCTTTGACGAACCGTCTTCACCGTGTGACTTGCCACGCGGCAAGGAACACTTCACCTCTTCAGATCCACTCTAAAAGATGTTTGGGGCCCACTTAATTTTGGGCTTAAAGTCGGCCCAAAATAAGCCTATATAAACCAATTTTCCAACAATCCCCTACATGAATGGAATTTAACGGAGAGAAAATGTAACAACATGATCTAATATCAGAGAGTACAGAAATTGAAAATATTCTGCAAAGGATAGGTAGCTTTTAGCTTTGAACCTTCCCTTGTGAGACACTATCGGATTTACTAGCTAACCAGTGAACATGATGTCTTGAACTGTTCAACCGTTTGTGTAAACTAAGACAATAGAACTCACACAATATATCCCCAGACACAGTTTAGTTCTCACTATTGTGTTCATTTTGACCCTGAACAACCTAGTCTTTCATGAGTGCTCTAGAGAATTGTAGCCCTTCACAAATCTCATAGAACCGGCCCAGTTCACATTCATATAGGTGATTCTTATGAAGAGTATCCTGCTATACTCCACTAGGTTTACCTAGATATAAGAATCATTAAAAAGTTTTACTTAACCTAAAACGCTGCAGACATCACTATTTCATCATAGAAATGGATAGGAGTTAGACTCCCCAGTGATCCTTCTGAATCATTCACAACTCGGTTGTCCCTTTGAACCTAGATCTTGGGATCTCCAGTCAACTAGGTTGGGTTGCCGTTGTGGTAATTCTTATTTAATAGGCTTAAGTCCCATTCTCCTCGATGAATTCTCAACTAGCTCTCTTGCTAACCCTTTGGTTAGTGGATTTGCTATGTTGTCTTTAGACTTCACATAATCAATGGAAATAATTCCATTAGAGAGTAGTTGTCTTATGGTATTATGTCGACGATGAATATATCGAGACTTATCGTTATACATATGACTCTGTGCTCTACCTATTGCTGATTGACTATCGCAATGTATGCATATAGCAGGCACCGGTTTTGGCCATATTGAAATATTTTCAAGGAAGTGGCAAAGCCATTCTGCCTCTTCCCCTGCTTTGTCTAAAACTATGAATTATGATTCCATAGTAGACCTAGCAATACAAGTCTGTTTGGAAGATTTCCAAGATACAGCTGCCTCACCAAGAGTAAAGACATACCCACTAGTGGACTTTGAGTCTCTTGTATCCGATATCCAATTTACATCACAGTATCCTTCAAGTACTGCTGGATATCTAATAAAATTCAGCCCAATGTTACGAGTAAATCGAAGATATTTTAGAACCCTTGTAATTGCTTTCCAGTGTTCTACTCCCGGATTACTTGTATATCTACTTAATTTACTTACTGCATAAGCTATATCTGGGCGAGTGCAGTTCATCGAGTACATTAAGTTTCCAATAATTTGGGCATACTCTAATTGAGAAATACTTTCCTGTACATTCTTAGAAAGATACAAATTAACATCTACAGGAGTTCTAGCAAGATGATCATCATCTTTGCTGAATTTGTCAAGTATTTTCTCAATGTAATGAGATTATGACAAAGCATATCGTTCTGATGTTTTAGTAATTTTCATACCAAGAATTATATCAGCAATGCCCATGTCTTTCATATCAAAATGTTTATTCAACATTTTCTTGATAGTTTTAATCATGTCATTATTACCACCTATGATGAACATATCATCCACATAAAGGCATACAATGACATAACTTTTGTCTGTGTTTTTAATATAAACACATTTGTCACACTCATTAATTTTAAATCCATTTGACATCATTGCCTTGTCAAATTTCTCATGCCATTGCTTTGGCGCTTGTTTTAAACCATATAATGATTTAACCAATTTACACACTTTCTTTTCTTTCCCTGGAACAGAAAACCCCTCTGGTTATTCCATGTAAATTTCTTCATTTAACTCAAGTGGTTTTAACATCCATTTGATGAATTTCTAGATTGTATAGAGATACAATGGCAATTAGCATTCTAATGAATATTATTCTAGTAACCGGTGCGTATGTGTCAAAGTAATCTAGACCTTCTTTCTGTCTAAAACCTCTGACGACAAGTCTTGTCTTGTATTTGTCTATTGATCTATCTGCTTTCAATTTTCTTTTGAAAATCCACTTGTACCCAAGAGGTTTACAACCTGGTGGCAAGTCCACTAATTCCCAAGTGTGATTTTGCAAGATGGATTCAACTTCACTGTTGACAGCTTCTTTCCATGATGGAGTTTCAGGACTGGACATAACCTCTTACTACGCCTAGGTTCCTCTTCCTCATTTGGATCTAACTCTTGTTCTTGATTATTTTCTTGATCCTGACTAGTAATAGCATCATGAGATCTTTTATTGTTAATAGTTTCCTGTCCAGTCTTATTTGGAAATACATGTTCAAAGAATGATGCATTCCTTAACTCAATAATAGTATTTACATGCATTTCGGTATGTTCTGATTTATAAATCAAAAACCGATATGCACTACTATTCTTAGCATAACCAATGAAAATGCAATCAATGGTCTTAGGACCTATCTTAGTCTTTTTAGGACTAGGAATAGCCACTTTAGCCAAACACCCCCACACTTTTAAGTATTTGTAGGATGGTACTCTTCCATGCCACAATTCATAAGGTGTTTGATTCACTTTCTTTCGGGGTACTTTATTAAGTATATAATTAGCAGAAAGTATTGCTTCCCCCCACAAGTTCTGAGGTAATTCAGAACTTATTAACATGGCATTCATCATTTCTTTTAAAGTCCTATTTTTCCTTTCAGCAATTCCATTTTACTGAGGTGAGTAAGGAGCGGTGGTTTGATGAATTATTCCATGTTCTTTACAAAATTCACCAAAAGGTGATTTATATTCACCACCTCCATTTCTTCTAAGTTTCTTGATTTTCTTACCAAGTTGATTTTCAACTTCATTCTCATATTGAATGAAAGTTTCCAAAGCTTCATCCTTGGTTCGAATTAAATAAACATAACTGTATCTAGTGTAGTCATCTATAAAAGTGATAAAATACTTTTTCCCACCTCTAGTTTAAATTGATTTAAAATCACAAATGTCACTATGAATTAATTCAAGTGGTTCCGTACTTCTTTCAATTGAATGAAAAGGAGTTTTTGATAATTTTGCCTCAACACAAATTTCACATTTCTGATTTGAATCAATTGCAAATTTAGGTAAACATTCCATATTAATTAATCTACACAAAGATTCATAATTAACATGTCCTAATCTACCATGCCATAAATTTGAAGACTCAAGCAAGTAAGAAGAAGATGTATTATTATTAATAACTGATGGTACAACGGTCATTACATTTAACTTAAAAAGGCCATCAGACATGTAACATTTTCCTACATACATCCCATTCTTAGTAAGTACAAATTTATCACTCTCAAATACTAGCCTAAACCCATTCTTACTCAATAAAGATCCGGAAACAAGATTCTTATGAATGTCCGGTACATGCAGCACATTGTTGAGAGTGAGTTCCTTTCCTGATGTCATCTTGAGTGCAATCTTTCCTTGTCCTTCAACTTTAGAAGTTGAGGAGTTGTCCATAAAAAGTTGTTCACCATTGTCCACTGTAGAATAAGATGTGAATATCTTTTTGTCGGCACAAATATGGCGAGTAGCACCAGTGTCCACCCACCATTCTTTAGGATTTCCGACAAGATTTGTCTCGGAAACAACTGCAGAAAGATTGACGTCTTCGACACCATTGGAAATATTATCCACTTTGGTCATATGAGCTTGAGCAAGCTTCTTGCTTGTTCTTCTTTTGCTTTTGCCTTTGCTACGACAATCTTTGGCTCGATGTCCCTCTTTGTCACAGATGTAACATTTGCCATTAAACTTGTACTTTTTATTATCCCCCCCCTTTAGAGCCTTGTGATGAACTTTCTTCAGAAGACTTTCGTTTCTTGGTTTTTGAAGCATGTTCCACCACATTTGCCTTAGACTCCATAGGATACTTACCAGCCCGCTTTTCAGAATTACGGTTGTCCTCCTCAATCCTTAAACGCACAATTAACTCGTCCATAGAATTTTCTTTACGCTTGTGTTTGAGGTAGTTCTTGAATTCCTTCCAACTTTTTGGTAATTTTTCAATTAAGGCTGCAACTTGGAAGGATTCACTAAGAGACATGCCTTCTGCATGAATGTCATGCAGAATGAGTTGAAAATCTTGAGCTTGGCTGATCACAGTTTTTGAATCAACCATTACAAAATCCAAGAATCCGCCAACCATAAATTTCTTTGAGCCGGCATCTTCCGTTTTGTACTTTTTCTCCAACGATTCCCAAAGTTCCTTTGATGTCTTGATTGGACTGTAGACGTTGTATAATGTGTTGTCAAGTTCGTTCAAGATGTAATTCCGGCAAAGAAAATCGACATGTTTCCAAGCATCAACCGCAGCAACCACTTGTCGATCGGTTTCATCCTCTTTCAGGATAGGAGCATCTTTACGGAGGAAACGAGCCAGGTTCAGAGTTGTAAGATAGAACAACATTTTCTGTTGCCATCTTTTAAAGTCAGTTCCTAAGAACTTCTCTAGCTTCTCTTCGTGATTTATTGGTACTGTCACCACAGGAGAGGGGGTTGGTGCAATTGCAGCCACCATAGTAGTACTTGTTTGGGCATTTGTTTCAGTAGCCATCAATTCTAATTTATAAAACAAAATTTTAATTAGAATTTACACTACACAGAAAATTAAACCAAATTTACAGAATTAAATTCTGTAAAAAATAAAAGAAACAAGAATGTAACTTTTATTTTTCAATTAATTTGGAAATAAAATAAAATTTTATTCAACCAAATTAATTCCACACAGAAAATTAATTTCTGTAAAATAAAAGAAATAAGAATATAACTTTTATTTTTCAATTAATTTGGAAATAAAATAAAATTTTATTCAACCAAATTAATTCCACACGGAAAATTAATTTTTGTAGCACTTCAATAATTAAAATAAGAAAACAGAATTTTAAGTAATGAAAACTCAAAAAATAATTTCTAAAACCCAAAATTAATTTCTGAAAAAATTTCACAAAAATATATTTTGAATTGTCAATGACACCAATATCGTACTACTAGTTGTCAAAGAAAATAGACAGTATATTACTACTATCTGTCAAATAGCATATAATCACTATTTGTTTTTCCAACCAGAATATTATTTTGTTAATCCATAGAAAATAGTTTTCTTAAAAGAAGAAAGAGAAAAGGAAACAAACGAAAAAATTCTGTAAACATAATAAATACGAATCTGTCTGAAGGTTGTTGGAACAATCTTCTGTGTAAATAAAATAAATTGAAACTAATACAAACAAAATAAATAAATAACGTACCGAATTTATTTATTGAACCGAATTAAAAATAAAAGACCAAGTCGAGTGTGTGACACTCTGTCCTTAAGACAGATTCGCCCCGCTACGGTGCTTACGGTTGAGTGGCGTCTATCTCCCAGGATACAATGATCTTCACAATTTGTAGTAGCACTCTAAAACAAATTGTTCGGCGAACCAAACATGTGTTCTTACTTTTTGATTATTTAATCTAAAACTAATATATGAAGAATAAATGCACTAAAATAAAATCTGGACAGCAAAAGAGACCATTTCAGACTGAATTTCGAGGTCGAAAAAATACTGGACAGTGCTGGTATATATAGAGCCGAACAGGTGCAGAATTTTGAACTGAACAGATGTGGTTTCAAAATGAACAGGTGCAGCCCAGAACTAAACAGATAACTGCTGGAATGTTGATCTGTTTGAATCTGTTCAAGCAGTGCAGTTTCGGATAGAAACTGCTGGCAGTTTTATTCAGTTAAACTGTTACAAATTCGGACTAAAGGAGACTCAAGTGTTTGGACAAAAAATTTGAAATTTAAATTTGAATTAAATTCCCGTAATAATTTTTGAAAGAATTCAAATGAATTTCGTCCAAAAAATTAACACCAGACCCACACTCGCGCCTGGCCCGGCCCGACGGCGGCGCGTGCGCATGTGTGGTGGTTTGGGCTAAGGTTCACTTTATCCATAATTCCTCCCTTCTACAAACTTGGGGTGCCCTTTGGGGGCCAACCCAAGTATTGTAGGCTAGAGCTTATATACACAAATAAACTCTCTTAAAGTTTCAATGTGGGACAACCCTTTCCAAAGAAACCCACATTACTTCCTTAAATTCCTCTTCCACGAACCCGAAAATGACGTCATGTTTCCATTCACTCATAAATGGTTTTGACGAACCGTCTTCACCGTGTGAGTTGCCACGCGACAAGAAACACTTCACCTCTTCAGACCCACCCCAAAAGACGTTTGGGGCCCACTCAATTTTGGGCTCAAAGTCGGCCCAAAATAAACCTATATAAACCAATTTTCCAACAAATCTGAGGGACAATTATTTGATGCCCTAGGGCATCATATATCGCTATTTTCAATTAATCACCAATTGTCATGCCCTCTACTATTCGCCCATCATCAATAGAAATCAATAAATTTTACCTTTTTTACCAATCACATTCAATCACATAATCGTGCACCTGAAACAACAAACAACTTATCCTCAAGTAACCCTTCGTTCTAGTCAATTGGCAAGAAGGAAGTCTCTTCCTTAACAAAACACCCAATTGGGCTGTGTTTATTGAAACGAATCACAGCTTTGTTCCAAAACTAGTGGTACTAAAATGATATTAGGCCAAAACCAGAGAAAGTAAAGAGGGTTATTTTGGAAATTTGAGGTGTAAAATATTTTATATACATATATAGTGGTTTGGTAATTATGCAAGGTATGTAGAGGGTGGGTGTACATGAAAATAATAGCATTAAGTGCATAGCAGTAAGTGGCCTCTAAAGTTTGTCCAATTCAAATTTAAGGGCACACCAAACCTTTTCCATAAACAATTGTTGGCCTCAGTGGCATGCATGCCTTGATAACTACAATGGCTCACATATTATTTGACAAATGCAACTACTTTTCTGCCAAACAAGGATGATACTTGCTTCATTTAAGATAATAGAAGGTCTAGGCATCCAGAATAGTGACAAGAAATTTATCCAAAGTTTCAGATTTAGAATGAACTTTTTTTGTGGGATGACATTATAAATATATCTTAATTTTTAATTACAAATTTTGATATATATATATATATATATATTAGATTTGTAGAAGTGCTATTAAGATAATACTATAAAACAATATTCACAGTTTCTATGATTAGAATAACTTAAAATGGAGAAAATGGTATGAGCCCCAAAGGATTCATATTACATGTTCTTTCATAATTTTATTATATTGGGTTTGTACAATTTTTCTTAAGTTGAAAATTTGATAATTAGAAAAGAAGGGGCTTTAGGTCATAGTATTTTGGGTCATTAGGCCCAAGTCTAATCTCTCTAGGCTAAAAGGATAACTATTTGTTAAAATCTATTTATCTGTTTATATATTGAAATCAACTTATATGTCTATATGTTGAAATTCACTAAACTAACCTATATGTTTATATGTTGAAATTCACTAAACTAAATGTGACACATGTCACTCACTTAACACCCTATCTGTTTAATATCACACATTTCTCTATCTTACCATCACCTGATGCCGCCGGCCACCATCGCCACAAGTGACTTTTTCGGCCAATGTTTTGGTGACTTTTCCAATGCCAATAATGTTTTCTACATGTTCTTATCACCAAATAAGATTTTAGCTTGGATCTAATGCTTATACTCTCTTTGAGAAGGACTTTTCATCAATTTTCTCTAGAAAGAAGAAGTTTTTTTTTTTTTTTAAATTTTTATTTAATCATTTTTTTATATTTTATTCAAATTATTTTTACCTTTTAAGGTATAAGTAAATAAGTAAAAGTTGTACCAATATATTTTGAGAAAGACTCCTAAAATTTAAAAATATATGTAAAAAAGAAATTATAATCAGCCTCTATAAGTTCCACTAAACAACTTCAATGATTCGTAACAGAACCACAATAATTCATGACTTTTTTCATTGCATTGCTTCGTAACGTTTATTATCCATAACATGACAATGGTTCTTAACTAAGACTTTTTTTATAATGCATTCCCTCATAATATAATCACACCTTTCATAACTACTTCTACAGAAAATTCATAACTTCTCTTACGAAATGGGTGTGTACTATAGTCCTTCCTAAAAGGGGTCAAAAATCTTTTATCTCCAAATCCCTCTGTCTCCCTATTTCAAAACATTCACAGTCATTGAATCATATGAGAATTTCAAGATAAAAGAATCTTAAAATATGATCCAATAACTGTATACGTTTTAAGACAGAAACACAAAATTTGAGACCAAGAATCCTGTGCTGTTAAATTGACCCATGTTAAAGGAAGTTAATGCCCCCTTTAGCAGTGGGGTTAAGCTCATGTTTAGCTTCCTTACTCCAACTACTAGGCATTGATGGTTCTTTTTCTCTATAGTAATTGAGCTAATTATGTTGCATATGGGCATAGCTGGTAGATCAACCATATCGGTTGAAAAGTATTTGATCTCTTACCTGTAAGATCAAAGTGCTTCGTTTAGTCTCATTACTGCGGTGATGTTCATATGTTGCTTGATAAATTCAAGTGTCATAAATGGACACTTACAATCTTCTCACTAGTTGGATGAGTACATTCAATGACCAAAATTTAAAAGTTATAGAGGTGTAGAGCTGAGAAGTTAGCTAAACTTTAACATATTCAACAACCCATTTTGTTGGTACTACTTAGGTTGGCTTAGTTAGAACTTGTTTGGTAACATTTCAATTTTTTTTGTTTTTTTTGAAAAAACTAAAATTTGTTTGGTATATTGTTTTTGTTTAAAAAAATGAAACAAAAGTTATTTTCACTTATTTTCAAAATAAGTTTTCACTCTCCTCTCTCGCCCATCATCTACAGTCACACTCCAGAGAGCTTTAACCACCTTCCGACAAGCTCTAACAATCGAACGGTCACCACCCGTGACCTTTGCCAGCCTCCAATCACCCCCGTGACTTTTGGCAAAATTCCGACCACCACCTCTGGCAACTCCCTATTGCTTGAGTACGGACAATGTAAAATTTTAATTGTTCTAACAAAATGGGATCATTAGCTTGTTCTTAATTGCGGAATGCCTAATCAAAATCGTTATAACAAATAGCAAAGAATAACAACTAAACAACATTTATAAATCACACACATAAGAACTCAATTTGCATAATTCACCTCAAAACTAAGATTATGTCTGCAGTTTCACCATAATCCGCAAGAGTTTCAAACAACACATAAAAGAGAATCACACACCTCAGGTACATGTACATATAGTTAGGATTTACATATCACAAATGTCAAAACAACAAAATGCCAAAATCGAGTGATTAGTGTCCTGTTATCAAATAAATCAAGAATATTGGGTCAACATCATAGAAAGCCAGGCAATCTCAAGGACTATTGTTGAATGAATTCCCAACAAACATATTATATGTTTCTCCAAATTCAAAATTTTTAGAACCTAATCATGTTCATTTTTTTTTTTATTCAAAAAAAAAATGAATATGATTAGGTTCTAATCATATTCATTCAATAATAATCATATTCATGGAAGGAACAGAATGGATTTGAAAAAGGATGAGAGAGGGAAAAAAGAAATTAAAAAAAAAGAAGAAGAAGAAGAAAAGAAAAGGGGGCTTCAGAACCTACCTGGCTAAATCTAACAATGCTTTATAACTCAAAAAGAAGGCTCCATGAAGATTGATGTTCAAAAGCTAAAGCTCAATTGGCTTGACTAATTAAAGTTAGCTGAATTAATTTATGAGGCTTTTGACAAAGTTAAAGGAAATAATAATAAAGAAGATAATTTTAAATTTAAAAAAATAAATAATAATAATAATAAAAGGGAAGAAGAAGAAGAAAAGGAAGAAAAAGAAAGAAAGAAAGGGTAAGCATCCAAAGTTTTTTGTAGTTTTGGCTTGAGAATAGGGACCATCATTGGAATACAATATCAGGAATCAGGATCTCTTTTGGCTCCTTCCATTTCAGCTTCATCTTGTGGATTATAGTAGTCATTTTTTTCCCTCCTCAATATATGTTAAATTGCTAATTATCATCTCATCTAAAAATTTAAATAATTTAATACCATATTAATCTATTGACTAAGGGTTGGCATCAGACCAGACAGGGCTATACAAATGGTGCCCAAGCCCGCCCGGAAGCTAAGCCTAGCGGACTTTTTTTTGACAAGCCAAATCAAGCCATAGGCTAAAACTTTAAGTCCAAACACTACCCAACAGGCTTGGCCTAGACAGATCGACAGGCCACCTCTCATGGGCCAACGAGTTGGGCTAGTAGCCTTAGCCCAGTAGCTCGAGATTCAAGCCTTTTTTCATATTTTGTTTCATGCTCACAAGCCAAACCATCGAGGCCCCTCTCCCGGGCCAACAGGCTAGGTTGCCTGTTTGCCCAACGAGTTGGGCTTTGAACCCTAGGCCCAAGCCTCATTTGGGTTGGGCCAGCCTACCCATGGTACAAGTTTGAACCAGATAAAAGCCCTCCAGGATGGGTGGGCTTGGATCGAGCCACGGACTATCAAACCAAATGATTATCTTTGTTACTAACTACCATCTTATCTAAAAACTTGGTTCATGTTTGTTAGGACAAACTGGATTAGATGGGATTAGTATGCTTAGAACTGTTAGTCCTAGAATTATCAATCTATTTGGATTGTGTATCGTATCCCATGTTTGGATTGGCTTAGGACTATGAGAAATGTTTGACAAAATCCTATCAATTTGATAATTTAACTAATTAGTCTAAATTTCAACTTAGTTCCCCATTTTGTATCCCACCCCTCTCTTGAGATTCAATAGCTATGTCTAAATGAACTATTAGTTTGGATCCCAATTTTCTTTGCCAAACATCGGATTATGCATTCTGTGAGATTATTATTTCAATCCCAAAGCCATGTCTGCCCAAACAAAATGACCTTAATTTCTAAGATAGATGAATAATTTTATTATTTATATATTCAAATTCACAACAATATGTGTTTTTTATTTTGCAAAAAAAGTAGAAGTAAAAGTAGCTTATGATTTGGTTGCGGCCTAAAAGCTTAGTGCAAGTCACTATGCAAGTATGCATTGCATTATTGGATTAGGTTTAGGCTATAAATGGTGTAGAGGTCCAACTTAAACAAGTTTTATATGTAACCTATAACCCCACCTAAAAGCTGCAAGTCACTATGCAAGTATGCATTGCATTGTTGGATTAGGTTTAGGATATAAATGGTGTAGAGGTCCAACTTAAACAAGTTTTATATGCAACCTATAACCCCACGTAAGTAGTGCATTAAATTTGCAACCCAACACCAAATGGTTAGATTAGGAATAGGTGGGTACTAATATGGAGAAGGCATAACAAGTTCCTAATCAAAATTTCCTAAATAACACAAATCCTACATTAGAAGAATAAAAGAGGATGAGTTTCTATATAAAGTCCCAACATAGTCTCTTCAGGAATGTGTCATCTACTCGAAGTTGCAGCTTGAGCTTAGTAATTACAATCCATATGCTCATAACGTTTACATAAAATTCATATGTTTGATTTCAGCAAAATATCTTTTTTAATTAAAAAAAACTTTTTCAGTTAAAAAAATATTAAGTTTAGTTGTGACTTTTACTAGTGATTGTATTAATTAGTGGTGATGTTCATGATGATAGTGGTGTAGTGGAGGTAGTTATAGTTATAGTTACAGTGATGGTGTGGGCAGTGGAAGCGGCCGATCCCGCGGACAAAATTTTCGTAAATTGGCAGATTGAAGTGTTTGTGTGGTAAGTGAGGTGGTGGGTGGTGGTGGTTGTTAGAGCTAAGCAAAAAAATCAACAAAACTGCCAACGAATCAAATTCAGATCAAATCGTAAGGTTTAGTTTGATTTTCTCAATACATGGCTTGGTCTTAATTCTTAAAATATGCAAAATGTATTTGACGGTTCGGTCTGTAATTTTATAAGTTCAGTTTGGAACTAAACCGTTTAGATATATACATATATATAATTGGTTGGTACTATAAACACTCAAATATATTAGTATCAAATATTAATACATAGAATTTAGTTTTTTCCGTGTTCACATCTCAATATGAGAGAACTTGAGAGGGCCGTGGGTCTCACCATGTGTCCCGTTTTGATGATTTAAACCGTTCATTTTGTAGAGCCCTTAATGTAAATCATCTAAGAAAAAAATTAGTTCGATACAATAATCGTAACTTTTTCATTTTATCGCATATCTCTCCAAAAAATGGACAACAAACACATTTGTAAAAATAGACCATTTATTTTTTTAGAGACAAACACGATAAAATGAAAAAGTAATGAATTATCGGATCGACATAATTTATTTTTTATGAATAATATACATTCAGGGCCTTACAAAATGAATGGTTTAAATGTTTGAAACGAGACTCGCGATGAGCCTTACGAACCCCCTCAAGTTCTCTTATGTTGAGATGTGAATATGAGAGAAGACTAACCCAAAAAGATTATTAGGTAGGTTGTCAATAATATTTTGTAATTATGTTGTGAATAATGACAATGTTTCTAAAAATCGTGGTTTTAAATTGAATTGAACCTCATTTTACTAGTTCAGTCTAGTTTGATTGCAAATTTTATGGAACCATAAATTAAACCAACCCGGATCATGCTCACCCCTAAATCAGGTGATAGTGTGGTCATTTTGGTTTGGAAATCGTTTTTCACATTTTAAAAATAGAAAATATATTTTGCACAAAAGAATTTGTTTTTCGTTAATCATGAAAAACATTGTCATGGACTTTTACCAAATGCCAAAAAAAAAAAAAAATATTTCTTCCAAGCATCTTTTTTTTTTAAAATCACCCAATCCAGACACTGTAAGAGACCGGTCTACTGTGTTTTTCCTAAAGAATATACAGAATTCAATGGAATCTCATGCCCTTATCCAACAGACTAATGGTTGCACAAAATTTGTTTCACCAATTCATCAACACGAATCTCACTGCCTCCAAGATGCTTTTGACTTGATGATGTAAAACCCTGTGTGGTACATTCTGAGATCAATGACCCACAAGAATACAAAATAGATTTGACATGATGAGGCTGTGAAAATCTCTCCTATGCTTAAGTTAGTTTGTTCTTAATTACCTACTTTTTTGGTTCATACATGCCTCCTCATTGGGGGTTGGCACGATACGCTAAGGATAATAATTCATTTGTTTCATTAAATAGCTAACTTGATATACATTTCTGAGTTCAATTCCTAACAATTTAAGGATAGGACTGTTGGCCCAATTATGCATGTAATTGTCTTCTGGAACAGTGAGAAAGTTAAAGGTTTAAGATTCGAGTCTATAGAGCGACTGCAACCCTTTAGTTATAATCTAATTTACTAACCCTTTAATATTCTATCGTATAAAAAAAATTCCTAATTTAATTTTTGGGAATAATTGGTACCTTAACATGGTATTAACAAATCTGATTGAGAGAAGTCTTAGATTGAAGTCTCTCTGTTGACATTTAGTATTCTGACTACTTCTGGTCAGTTTTGGTTCATCACTTCCCAACCTCTTCCTCACTTCTCAACCTCTTTGGTTGCTTATGAATTTCCCGAAGTAATTGATCTGATTCTTTCACCATACTAACTTGTAACAAACTCTAATTAATTAGACAAAATCCGGTGCCTCAACACCTTCACAAATCAACCAGCCTGCTCCATCATTGCAGTTTCTTAAACAAAGAAGAAAAGAAACACACACATTCACTAATAGCAATCTTTTTGCTTACTGTCAATAACCAGTCAATTGTAATGCTTACAAGTTTATTGCAAAATACAAGTACTATTTGCAAAACATACTGTTTTCACTGTGCAAGACCTTATTTCAATAAATATCAAGATTTTAGAGTGAAATATCAGGAGCCCTTAATGAAAACTACAGCAATTTTGAAGCAAAGTGGCACCATATCTTTTTATTTTATTTCATTTATTTATTTTTATTGGCAAAAGGGCACCAAGTCTTCGGACTACAGAATAGCATTAAGTATTTGAGTGAGGAATAGAGCAATTAAAATTAGTAACCAAAAGTTCTGTATTGACCAAACACAATCAGAGTAATTACTTAAAACAACATAGTAGTTAGTTGCCTTGGTGGTGGGAGGAAAGGCCACCACTGCCAGCCATACCTTTTTCAATTCAATCTGAAGGGCGAGATCCCGCAGCCATGGGACTGTCAACAGAATTGCTGAAACGGAAAATTGCTAGAGATTAAGGTAGCATGGGCAGCTCTATTTTGTTTTCTTACTACTGGTCAGAAAGGGCATTTGCATGGTTCGATTCCCCAGGTCTTCTCCGCATAGTCTTCGATTGTTCTATCACTGCTGAATCTTCCCGAGCCAGCAGTACTAAGGATGCTCATCTTAGTCCACTTTTCTTGATCAACAAATGCTCTGTCAGCAGCAGCCTGTACCTCTCTACCCAGTTAGTTTTTACCCAAATACTATTCCAGTATATATACACGCAAATGATTTACAGACCCCAGCAGTTCGATCATTATTACCTGAGCCTCCAGATAACTAGAAAAATCATGACCCAGGAGATAGAAATCGCTACCATCCTCCACGGTATCACATAACGACTTGAAATAGTCTTTGAAGCCAAAATAGCCATCCTGAACCATCCTGCACATATTGTCGTGCTAAAAATGAACCACTAGATGATAGAGAGGCTAAGAGATCTCAGTAGAGAAAGAAATAGAGTTCTTTACAAATATATAGATTTGTAGAACCAACACTAGAGCACAATGCATGGAGTAGCACTGAGCAGATGTCAATTGGGAAAAAAGAAAATCCATACCTTACAACACGTGCAAATTGAAGAGGCGGTTTAAGGGCAGCTCCTTTATCTCGCAATGTTGGAACCTCATTCACTTTTGCACCAAATAAAAACTGTAAGGGCAAAAAAAATTATCCCAAAGGCATACCCCCATCTTTGTCAGCACATGCTGTATATAAGAATTTGCGATAAATAGCTCGATCAACCAAAAAAAATGTCATTTTTGAACAGTAGAAGAACAAGTGGTCCGTGCATAAACAATGGACCGTCGCAAGGTACTTTAGGAAAGATACTATAAAAGCAACTGTATTATTAAAAAGAGAAATTCATGAATAAATAGTAAGGTACATGCCATGAGACAAAGATCCAAAGCATGTTTGCACAACTCAACTCAGAGAGGAAGGCTAAGAAGCACATACACATGACACAACATGGATAGGCCAATTGGCAAATTTAAAAACCCATGACATAACATGTAGGGGCACGCACTTAATATATAATTTTATAAATTTATTGTATATATATATATGTATGAATACTTCATTCAAATATAATAAAGAAATACAACTTAACACAAATTTCTAAAGTTTAGAGTGAGAGGGATTAATACATATAAATCTACTTCTTTGTTTTTTTCCTTTTATTATTAGATCCTATATGATAGGTACATGTCCCCCCAAGTGTCTGAATCTTAAGTGTGTCCGGATTTTAAAAAAAATTAAAAATTAGGCAAAACTACAAATACACCCCCTAAAATTTGCTTAAAATACGGATTGCACCATGTGGTTTTGGAAATTACATTCCACCCAAGGTTTTAAAAAACGGCTGCAACTGTTACGTAATGCCATTACGTAACAGTTGTGGTGATTACCGCCACCCGTTACGGCCGCTATAACTGTGTGACAGAAATTCACATGTATAACGGCTGTTTCGATGATACATAACAGCCGTAGTGGTACCGTAACGGCTGTAACAGTCCATTAGACACCGTTACACCCAAGGTTTCAAAATGTGACGTTATGTAACGGTTGCGGCGGTAGGCACCACGCATTAACCCCACTTTTGCGGTGTGATTGAGATTTACGCACCGTTACGTAACGGTTCCGAACTACTTCTTTCGGAAAAAAAAATAAAAAAACTGAAAATGGAAGAAGAGGGATAGAGAGAGAAGATGGAAGATGGAGGAGTAAGAGATATATATATATATATATAGAGAGAGAGAGAGAGAGGAGGGAAGATGAAGAACATGTTATTGATTTGTTGAAACTGTAAGACCCATACTATTCTATTCAGCTGCTATCATTCAACCATTTTGTTTATGTGTATCTATCTATATATTGTTCAAAGATAATAATAATAAGTGTGGTCATTATCTATTTGGCTTAATTAAAAAAAAAATATATATATATATATATATACATATTTAGACTCTTATTTATTCTCTTATTTTTGTCATTGTTTATCTTATATATAATAGTTAGTGATTGATTTTTTTTGTAAAATATCAAGAAAACATAACACCCATAACTATATATTAATACATATTTTATACATGTCAATTTTTTTTTATTAGTTTATTTTGTTTTTATTCACAGGTTATCCAAAAAGAGAATGAATATTCAAGTAATTCAAAACAAAAAAATATATATATTTGTAATTTGTTTTTTAATTTTTATATGATTACATTAGCATGTATAATTTATTTTTTAAAAACTATTCAAGTTAAAATTTGCATATGCTTCCACAAGTATAATAATTAAAAAAATAATTTTATACATCTAAGTCCAATAATTTTTTTTTTTTTTTTTGCCACAAGCATAATATTGATAAATCAAAAAAGTAATCGAGGATAAGGCATCCTCTTACAAAAGAAAAGGGAAAATCACAAAACAAAAGCCTAACAAGAAACTCTTGAACAAAAGCCTACATATCACACACTGCCAACCAATCTCTAACTAACAAAAAAGGTGGGGCCCCCTTAAAAAGAGAATTTCCCGAAACCCAAAAAGAAGTTAAATGACAAACACTATCCTACAAACAGTCTATCTTTTGGGACTTATCTTCAAACACCCTCGCATTTCTTTCTAGCCATAGAACCCAAAAAGCTGCAAAGACTGCACAAGACCATAGCATTTTGGCTCTCTTCGATCCTCCGAAAGCGCGAAAGTCAACTTGGAGCATATGTGCACTCCCTTGTGGGGCTACCCACATAACATTCCCCAACAAAAACAATTTGTGCCATAGAGTCAAAGCAATTGGGCAATGCAGAAACAAATAATCCACGGATTCCCCATTCTTACAGCACATAATGCAGCACTAAGGATTTAGAAAGTGATTAGGTCTCCGTTTTTGCAATGTATCATTTGTCAAAATGCCTCCATGAACCAAGGCCCACATGAACACCTTCACCTTAAGAGGAGCACAAGCCTTCCAAATTCTTTTGCAAAAAGGAAATTGAAAAACATGAGGAGTATCGATGAGTTTGTCAAAAAAGAACTTACAAGAAAATATCCCAGATGAATGGAGAGCCCAAACCCTCTTGTCCTTCAAAAGAGGAGCCAAAGAGAAATTATCAATTCTGGACAACAAAGATGCCAACTGTGAAGCCGTCATTAAGATTTCTAGAAAATTCAAAATTCCAGGAAATTGGAGCCAAAAGTGAACAAGCCATGGAAGTAATAAAAGAGTTATGAGATCGAGCCACTCTATAGAGGTATGGAAAATCAGAGGCAAAAGAAGATTGGCCCATCCAAACATCCTCTCAAAAACAAACAAGTTCCCCATTGCCCACCCTTACAGAAAGATGACGAGACCAACATGTGTAGATATGCGAAATTGATTTCCAAGGAGCACGACAATTACCCCTCAGAACCACCCATGAATCCTTACCATTGTCTTGAGTCCCATACTTGCTTCTAATAACCAAATGCCATAATGAATCACTCTCAAGTGGAAACCTCCATAACCATTTGCCAAGAAGAGCCATGTTCCTAGCCAAAATGTTACCAATAGCCAAACCCCCCTTTTCTTTAGGCAACGAAACTAAATCCCAATTCACCAAGTAATCCTTCTTCCCCTCATCCTCCCCTTCCCAAAGAAAATCCGTCATCAACTTTTCTAATGCCTTTGCCACCTTAACCGGAATCTTGAACAAAGATAAGAAATAAATAGGAATACTACTCAAAACCGACTTAACCAAAGTATATCTACCCCCGTGTGACAATAAAGCCTTACTCTACCCTTCCAACCTCTTACCAACTTCTCCACAACTGGATTCCAAAAAGCTTGACTTCTAAGATTACCTCCTAATGGAAGACATAAATACTTAAACGGGAGTGCCTCTATACCACATCCTAATAGAGCCGCCCTATTCCGAAGCAGGTCTTGCTGCATATTAATGCCCACCACACTACTTTTCTCCAAATTAACCTTAAGTCCTGAGATTACCCCGAAAAGTCTCAAAACCGAATAAAGATTAACTAACTGACTTTCATCCCCTGTTGAGAAAAATATGGTATCATCCGCATACTGTAAATGTGTCACACTAACTCTATCCTCCCCACCTCCAATCCCGTAAAAAGCCCTACATCTCTAGCTCTATCAACCATCCATCCCAGATCCTTCCCAGTACATCTGCCACCAAAATAAAAAGAAAATAAGATAGTGGGTCCCCTTGTCGTAATCCTCGGAAAACCCTGAAACACTCTCCTGGTTTACCATTAACTAAAACAGACATATTGCACGTCGACGAACATCCCCTAATCCAAGATCTCTACCGCCCACCATAACCCTTCTTGTCCATTACAAAATCCAAAAATTGCCAATCCACGTGATCATATGCCTTCTCGAAGTCCACCTTAAAAATAATTCTCTACTTCCCTAGACTTCTATATTCCTCCACTACTTCATTGTCCACTAAGGTTACATCTAGGATTTGTCTTCCTTTCACAAAAGCCCCCTGCGCCATCAACACAGTCTCCCCCAATGAAATTCTTCGTCTCATTGACAAAACCTTCCCCAAAATCTTATAAAGTGATGTGACCAGATTAATGGGCCTAAAATCTCCAATTCTTACCGCATTCACTTTCTTAGGAATTAAACAAATGAATGTGGCATTTGAACTCAAATTAACAACCCCTGACTCATGAAATATAAAGTCATTAATTATTAACATAAAATGTAAAAAACTCAGTTTATAGTGATTTAAAAATATGAAATATATTGGATCATACTTAAAAATTTACAAAAATTAATCAATATTTATTTTAAAACCCAATAAATATGATTAAGGAAAAAAATATGCGCATTGGTAAGTTTTTTTCAAATTGTGCGGGAAAAAAAAAATTCACAATTCCGGTTGCCGCAACTGTTACGCTACGGCCTTTACACCCCGCAACCATAACCACGCCACCGCCACCGTTACAGCGACCGCAACCGCTTTTCAGAACCTTGAATCCACCCCTTTATATTTCTAATTACATAACAAATGACCTCTTTTATTAATAAATTATCAAGATAATTAACAGTTTTTAATAATGTCAAAAATATATTTCAATTAACAATTCGGGTAATTTTATTATTGTCTAGGAAAGTAATTAGGAATTTTATTTTTTATGTTAATTCTATTAAATAAAAAATTCGGACAAGGGAATATTTGTAATTTTCAAAACTATAAAGGACAATCTGTATTTTAAGCAAATTTTAGGGGTGCATTTGTAATTTACACTAAAAATTAATAGGACACGTTTAAGCATATGTTCAACACATGGTGGGTAGTGTACAATGAATGTAAATGTTGAACATGTGTTCAACACAAACATATCACCTTCTTAGAAGTATCTGTGCTTCTTAGGGGCATGAGATCCTTCACCTAAAATCTTCTCCTATACCCAATGCACTATGATCGTGTCTCGAGATTTCCATGTGTCAATATTCCCACTACAAATTGGGTACAGGGAAAAATAGATTTGGACACAAAGGATCCCTGGCCAATTGAGAGTCATAACCCAACAATTTGGTTGGCTTTGTGTGTCCTATTTTGCCGTTCCCCTAAATCTACGTCACATTTTCTAATAGCAAGAAAGGATTTTGGAGGGTTTCCATCATACATAATTATGGTTTCTGTACACAATATCATATATGTGCCAATCAACGTATCAAACACTAGAATAACACAGAAATTCCAAGCAAGCTGTACTGTATGTTGCTAACTTATCATATATCACATATATCTGCAAAAAAGGGAGTAATAATATTGCACTTCTTTAAATACAGATCTGTTTATTATTCAGCAATACAGGTGGTATTCTTATCTGCATTATAAATTATTACTTCTGGCAATAAAATAATATATCTATAGCGCAATAACACTTTAGTGACAGAATAGGAAAAGCCCACACCATAGTTACTCAGGACAAAAGTTAGCAGAACATAAATTAAGACCAACTTAGAATGCCCTATTCGACCGTTTCTAGAACATTTTCCATCCATTTTGGATAGAACTACATAAATCCATCTTTGCCATTCTGCTCTTGCGAAAGCCATATTTTTTGGTGAAGCATGCCATCCAATCTTTGAGGAATGAGGATTAACAGATAATATCTCTACAAAACTAAATTTAAGATGGGAGTTACCATGTTATCTGCTCCTATTTCTTCAATAATTTCAACAGTGGACCCATCTGCTGTAGCTAATAGTAAACAGCCGTTCATCAAAAATTTCATGCTGCCAGTTCCAGATGCCTCATGTCCTGCAGTGCTGCACAAGAATCAGAACACATTATGCAAAACAAATGTGCACTTTCAAGCAAATGGAAACCTAACACAATGGGTTATAGATTGTAAAGCACAAGGGCACTCATCCAACAAGAAATATAAATATAATCCAGAAAATTAGCTATGATGTGGCTATTAATGTGAAAGAAGCAAACATTCCCAATTTGAGATATAAAACAAAATTAGATAGAACAATTATATTTAAGAACATTTAGCCTGTTGATTTGAAAGGGTATTGGTTATCTTCTTTCTGATAATTTTCCATAAGAAAAGTTGTAAAATGAACTGAAATTTTATGCTTCCATATTAGGGTAGACCAAGGAATTTAAATGCACCCTACTTCTACAAATATAATTTATCAATTAGGAAGGCATTAAGGGAAAAAGATCCTCTAACCAATAGCATACCAATAGACCAAACTAATTAAACAGGCAGAGAACAGTGACTGGAAACCAAGGGTTGTACATAATCTTCGCAGTGCAAATTACAGACCTAATGTGTTGTGAAAGGTCACTCCCTGGAATTACCAATTCAGCAACAGAAACATTATAATCAGGGATGAAAACCTGCAATAATCAGAAAACAAAGTGAACAAATAAACTTGAAAGAAAACAAATTGGAACAGGGATAATTTCTCCTCCCAATCACATTCAATCATGATTGTTAAAATCTTACAATTCACAATTCAATTCATACGATTTTATACGAGTTTCAACAAAAACAATTTGATTCATGTTGTTGAGTCTTAAATTGAGTTAATTGTACGATTCAATTGCATTTCACTATGATCCATTGTGATTCGTTGCAATTCAAATCTGTTTACATAATGCATGAAACAATGACTTTTTTGCCAAAAAAAAAAAAGAAGAGAGATTAATTAATTATATTGATATACATAGTTTTATATGTATATATATACAATTTAGTCATATTGTTGTTATTTTGTTTTAAACACTGCATATTTTTATATGTATACACATCTATAAAATTATATATTTTGCTAAATAATTTGAATCTTTCAACTCACGATTTACTATTTTAACAATACAATTCACAATTTGATTTGCAATTTGACAACAATGTATTCTATAGCTATAATCAAGTTAAAAATAAGAAGAATGTCTTGACTGCTGATCATTTGAATCATCAATACAGGATAACTATATTGAAGTAGCTGATCATGCATCTGTTAGAAAGCATGGGCAAACAAATGAGATTCTTAAAATAGGAATATGTACTCCCATCAGCCCTCCATCATCATCAAATAGAAAAGCATGTTAAATAATATGAAGGAAGATGTTCATAAACATGAAATAGTCATGGAAGACTGACTTAAATGAAGTGGAAGCTAAGAATGTTGTGAAAGCCTAATAATGCAGATATAAGATCTTTATTTTTAATTAGGTTAGACAAATAGAAGCATGTACATTTTTAATGATGAAAAAAATGGAAAATAAAACCTTGAATAAAGGGCAATAAATTTAGATTTAGGAGTGATGCACAATTGGATTGGAAAAATGTATATAATATGCTAGAAGTTGCGGGTATAGCAAAAAAATAATTAAACTAGGATGAAGAGGAATTATTGTAAAAAAACTGATGTATTATTGATTGATGTATTGTTGATATTTTGTCTATTACAAATGGTTTCTTATATAGATGTAGGTGTAGTGGATGGTGGTGGTAGGTGAGTGTAGTAGGTGAGTGTGTGGTAGGTGATGGTAAGTGTGTGGTAGGTGATGGTAAATTTTAACAATTATCAGTATTTCCAAAGAAATAGGATAACTGAATTTAGAGATGCTTGTAGAAAATATAATGATCGAAAACAAACAAATATTAAGGAAGGCACAAAGTCAAATGGTGATTGACTAGGTTGATCAATAAGACTGTGATGTCTATTAAAATTTTCTTATATAAATGTAGAAAATGCATTATGGTAACCTGTATGAGAGGAAAAGAAAATTTCAGATGTGAAAAACCATTAAGTTATAAAATTTAATTGTCATAATATAATAATTGAGAAAAGTGCCACGCATGAAACTAGAGTGACCATTTTCATTGGCTGAGTTCAATCACCAGCATTGTCTTTACTTTCTCCAAACCCATAAGCTTAAACATTTTGAGCAAGCTTCATTTAAGGCCGTCCAAAATCAAATCCTACCATAGATGCAAAAAAAATAAAAATAAAAATAAAAAGAGAAAAAAGCCTTCATGATTCTTGAGTCGTGACAGAAGGTCAAGAAAACCCAAGGGTGGCAAGCTTCTGAAAAGCGGTCGCGGTCGCGGTAACGGTGGCGGTGGCACGGTTGCGGTTGCGGGGTGTAAAGGTCGTAGCGTAACGGTTGCGATAACCGGAATCGTGAATTTTTTTATTTTTCGCACAATTTAAAAAAAACTTACCAATACGCATATTTTTTTTTTTCTATAATCATATTTATTGGGTTTAAAATAAATATTGATCAATTTTTGTAAATTTTTAAGTATGATCCAACATATTTCATATTTTTAAATCACTATAAACTGAATTTTTTACATTTTATTTTAATAATTAATGACTTTATATTATACAAAAAATCAATCACTAACTATTATATACAAGATAAACAATGGCAAAAGTAAGAGAATAAATAAGAGCCTAAATATATATATATATATATATACATATTTTAATCAAGCCAAATAGATAATGATCACATTTTATTATTATTATTATTATTTTCAAACAAAATATAGCTAGACACAGACAAACAAAATAGTTGAGTGATAGCAGCTGAATAGAATAGCATAGGACTTACAGTTTCAACAAATCAATAACATGTTCTTCATCTTTCCTCTTCTCTCTCTCTATCTCTTGCTCCTCCATCTTCTCTCTTTATCTTTCCTCTTCTCTCTATCCCTCTTCTCCCATTTTTAGCTTTTTTTTTGTGTTTTTTTGAAAGAAATAATTTGGAACCGTTGCGTAATGGTGCGTAACAGGCCGTTACGGCTGTTACGGCACCGTTATGACCGCTACGGCAGCCATTACGGCCGACACACCTGTGAATCTCAATCACACTGCAAAAGTGGCCGTAACGGGTGGCGGTAACCACCAAAACCATTACGTAACAGCGTTACGTAACGGTTGCGGCTGCTTTTTAAAACCTTGGGTGGAACATTTCCATTTAAAGCTCATATGTAGCTCAATTCTTTTTTTCACTCCATATCAAATATTTCAATTTCTCCAGAGGGGACCCATCCACCTCTAGCAAACAACAGATACACACAAGCACACCTGCGTATACATGATCATAGTCACACAGAAACAGAATGCCTGTATTACCAATTTTAGGAGATCTCCAACATCATCATCATTGTTAATCTTTTCTGCAACAGCATGACACAGTTTGATAATCTTCTTTGCAATTTCATAACCAGGAGCTGCTTTCCCCCCAACTATGCACACACGAGGAACAACCTTCGTCTTGTCACTCTTCTCCATATTCTTCAACAAAATGAAAATACAGTAAGCAAAACTATTATAACAAATAAATCTGTATGATATGCATGAAACATTGAAACCTAATACAATTAATGATCAATGAATGAAAGTGCACTATCATTTAAAACAAGCATAAATACAACTTTAGATCATATCCTGTGAAAACTTAGAAATATTTTGGAATCTCTGAATTAACTCTAGAGGTTTACAAAGATCATCCATCTACCAGGGGGAAAAAAAAAATGAAAATAATTATTTGGCTTTTCCGTGAATGAGGTAGAGACCATATATATATAATAGATTCATGACACAATTTAGAAAACAACATAAATAAGGAAACAATACTAAATCAGTGATTGACACAATCACAGATTATATACATAATACTAAAAATAAAAAGATTATATGTACTCTAATTTCTATATTCAACAGCACCGCACCCTAGAAAGAGAGAAAAAATAGGGATTGAATTGTCGTACAAGAGCTGCCGAAGCATCTATGGCCAGGAAACACCCTGATTGGCAGCCAACAAGAACCTGATCGACATCAAAGGCCGGAGCTAATGCTGGGAGATGGTTTATGGTCGTGCCAGACCGTTGTAGATACTGGTCGGAACTAATGTCGGGACAGTTTAAGGTCATGCTGGACCGCTGTAGGAACTGACCAAAATCAATGTTAAGACAGTTTACAAGCTCATGCCAGACCGTTGTAGAGACTAACCGAAATCAATGTCGAGACAGTTTAGTGATGATGGTGACAAATGACTGAGTGCGCCAAGGGGCGGCTTATTAGAAAGTGCGACAAGGGGGGCGGCTTAGGTGGTGCGCCAAAGGGGCGACTTGGGTTGTGCAGCAGATGGGGCGGCTTTGGTGGTTCACATTGTATATCACCATGCTCACCATAATATAGGGTATAATACCCCTCCCCCCCCCTCAAACTCAAATAGATTTGAAGATATAAACCTATTTGAGGTTGAAATAGAGGGAAAGACAAAGTGGAACAGAAACACACACAAAAAAAATGAATTGCAAGTAAAAAATAAGGTAGAGATATTTAGGATAGGAATAAATTAGTGGATAGAGGAAGAGATCACCACGAAATGATACTGAAAGAAAATATGGCAGTGAAATGGGTTGAGGTCCAACTAGCGACCAAGACAAGGCTGCCGCCCACCAGTGAAGCAACATTACTAGGTACTTAACCTAACTCTGATACCAAAAAGAATTAAAAGAATTATTTGGCTTTCCCATGAATGACATAGAGGCCATGTATATATAATCTCTGTTATCAGAATCTTACGATTCGCGATTCGATTCACAATTTTTGCAAAATAGATATGAATCTATGGGTGAATCTCTCTTTTATCAGAATCTTACGATTCGCGATTCGATTCACGATTTGATTCAAATTTTTTGCAAAATCGATACGAATCTATGGATGAATCTGTTTTGGAAGTAAATCTCTAGTGAATCGCACGATTCACAATCGATTCACGATTCGATTCACTTTTTATGATTCATGTAATTTTTTAAATTATTGTGTTTAACATATTTTCGACTATTTTTTTCTCCATGTTTTTAGTGAAAATGACATAATACAACTTTTAATAGCGTTTAATACCAAAATAACCAACATATATATAGGTGAATCTCTCTTTTATCAGAATCTTACGATTCGCGATTCGATTCACGATTTGATTCAATTTTTTTGCAAAATCGATACGAATCTATGGATGAATCTATTTTGGAAGTAAATATCTAGTGAATCGCACGATTCACAATCGATTCACGATTCAATTCACTTTTTATGATTCATGTAATTTTTTAAATTATTGTGTTTAACATATTTTCGACTATTTTTTTCTCCATGTTTTTAGTGAAAATGACATAATACAACTTTTAATAGCGTTTAATACCAAAATAACCAACATATATACATAATTTGTTATTATTTTAGTGATCATGAAGTTTTTAATAGAATCCAATCAGATTCAGTAAAACCTAACATATTTTTAACCTTTCTTCTCATTTTTTTTCCCTTTAAAAAATCATAATATATCTTCTAAAGATGTTTAAGATTAAAGTTACACTATGAATTATCTATTGCTATTTTATTAAATTGAACATAATTGAATATTACATATGTGAGGTCAATTATACCTTTGAAAATGTTTTAGGCTTTAAAATAAAATATTCTAAATAATTCTTTCTTATTATTTGCTCACTGTTACTTAGAAAAGTATGTATGTTTATTGTCCAAATATCAATATCGTTGTTAATTATTGTTATTTTGAAAATTGATAATTTGCCTATTTGATTATTATCTTTATTAAGAATGGTTGATAAGAAATATCTAAAAAGAAAAAAAGTAAGACAGTGAACTTACATAAGAATCTTTGTTAACTTCTTACCTATTAAACTATGTGATTATCACTCAAAATAACATTTTCATTGATTTAAGTCTAAATATTTCATATTCATAAGATATATTTAACATTTAAATGTATAAATATATATTTTTAAGTAATTTTAAAAAAGTGACCGAATCTTTACGATTCACGATTCGATTCGATTCGCGATTCGGTATAAGGTCATTTCGATTCACGATACGAATCTCGATTTGACAACTATGTATATAATAGATTCATGATACAATTTAAGAAACGATATAAATAAGGAACAATACTAAATCAGTAATTGACACAATCACAGATTATATACATAATACTAAAAATAAAAAGATTCTATATACTTTAATTTCTAAATTCAACAATAATTATAAGGAGAGACAGGTAATGCAGTTATTTCAAACAATTAGTGGGCTTGTAATTTAGGTAGAGACTATCCTGGTATTAGAAAGTTACACACTGGATGAATTATTGTATGTCACATATTCCTTTGTGATGGAAAATAATTTCCACGTAAGAAAAGAAAACTGAAGATGTAAAAGTAATAAAATGTGTACTGAAGTGTGACACCTTTATACAGTGGTATTCTTCCCTGTTCCTTCTTGCATTTCCAGTTATCAAATTGAGATGGTAATCTACCATTGAGTAATGTTATGCTTGAACACATTTGGTTTACCCATCTCATGAGTGATTATTGTATTGGTTTAATAGGTCCCACCACTCATATATGTCACCAATGCAGAACTGACATATCACATCACAAGTTAGACTAAATGTGGTAGAAAAATGTGTAAAAAATGTAGCATTACTCTTTTTACCATATCAAGATAAAGTGTGATACCTTTATGCAGTCGTATCGATGTATAATGCCTAATATATTTAACAGTTGCCTTTTGTACTGATGTATTCGCTTTATCTGCACATCAAACATTGCATCCACGCTGACCTGCATGGGAGGTGATACACTACCCAGATAAGATCACTAGGAAGATTCTAGAAGACAATAAAGCCTTTCAAAGGAAGGAGTGACAAAAAAAAGTTCAAAGAAAATAGTTGTCCAAACCTTCACTCCACTCATTGCTTCAATGTACTCAGCCAGCCTCATTTTATTGACCTTCCTGACCTACACATCACAAGCCAAAAATCAGTTAGTCCACAAATAAATAACAACATTAAATAAAGTAGATTTTCTTTCTGCAAGGATAGCATGCATTAACAACGTTAAAAAGATACCATCTTCCATTCTTGTTGTAAATCAGGATTTGATGCAAATTCTTGCAGACCTGCTAAGAGGTCAACATTACGAATCCATGCCTCTGTTCCAAGCCATTTTGAGATAAGAGCACATAAATTAGGATTGCTCACCACAATCCAGCGACGCTGAGAATTCACATGTCAAGAAAGTTAAAAACAGCTCACATGCCGAGTGAAACCAACATTCAAACCATTCATAATTAAAACTATGAATTGAACAAATTTAAGGATCGGGCTAGCCTTGAAAATCCATTTAGTTGTTAAGTTCATTGAAGATCTGTGACTGAAACCTACACAAAAAGAGAAGCATAACTGAGAGAAGATACATTTTTAAGAGATTTTTTCTACCTGTGTTACTCCATTAGTCTTGTACTGAAATTTCTGAGGCCATAGCTCATAAAAATCCTGCCAATAGAAAATGTCAATGATTCTTTCAGCTTAACTTATTTCTAAGGAATAAAAGACAAACCAGAAAATACAAAGGAAAAAAAGTGCATCAGCAGAAGGCAAAGAGATAGAAACGAAAACAAATCTGGAAATTGATGATTTCTACTAAGGTGCATCACTGGTGACAAAATAGGTAGAGTTGAATCTGCTGCTCTATTGATTTGATAAACTGCTCAAGTTTACTCTAGCAGCTAACTTTTCTTGTGTTCGTGCAACTTCAGCCAGGAGCCACCCTATTCCCAGCTACTGCTCACAAGATAGTTAACAGTGCTACTAACAAAATTTTGTTCTTTTAGTTGTGAATGACATTGAATAAAATCTAATTGACTGGGATCAATGCGACCACAAGTATTTTGATTCTATATTACAATTCTACTTTTATTTAATCGATTTATTTTCTCTAATCAGTATAGCTTTTTTCACAAAGGATATAATGAAAAACAATGTGTGACATTTTATATTGTGAAATTTTACATCGAGTGTGTTTGTTTTGAGGGATTATTTCATGGGATTGGACTATTAGTCCATCTGCACTAATAGTCCATTGTTTGGTTCAATTTTTTGCTTCGGATTAATAGTCTCTCCGGACTATTAATCCCTCATATGAGGGATTATTGTATCCTAGGGGGGGTGGGATTATTTCCATGGGATTGGTATCCCATGGGACTAATGTATGAAATGTCCACTTTACCCTCATGCTATTACTTAATAAACAATTGGCAAAAGGGTAAAATAGTCTTTTGATCATTTATAAATTATTTTTTTAGTGTTGTTAATTTAAAATTATATATTAAATAAAAAATATAAATTATAAATTATAAATTTAATTTAATTAAAAATAATAAATTAAAAATTATGGCCTAATAATTTTTTTAGTGTTGTTAAAAAATTTAATTTATATATTAAATAAAATTATTTTTTTAGTGTTGTTAATTTAAAGTTATATATTAAATAAAAATATATAAATTATAAATTAAATTTAATTAAAAATTATGGCCTTATAAATTAAAAATTTTTAGTGTTGTTAAATTATAGATTCCAAATTTAAAATTATATATTAAATAAAAATTATAAATTACAAGCGTAAAATAGTCTTTTGAACATTTATCTTTATCTAGTCCGTCCAACCAAACATTGAATTCACTAAAAATAATCAAATCCAGACATCTAATCCTATGACTAAACAAACATAGGATACGATCCAATCTAACCAAATAGTCCGGAGACAATGTATCCCGAGACTAACAGTCCGATGGATTACAATACCCCCTCATCTAGCCTGCCCAAACAAACACACCCAAAGGTAGTTCACAAATCACAAAACAATAAAAACTCTCATCACAGGAGATAGTTGAACTAACTTACAAACATGTTATATAGGCCTTAAAATAATGAAGTTGAAATTCTTCGACACATACCAAAGTTATATAGTTCGACATTATCACAAAGCATACGGAAAAGAGCAAAAATGGTTAGGTAAATAAAAATTAGTCCATGAATTACCTTAAACACTCTTGATTTCAATAATTCAGAATGTACACCGGAAACACCATTGACAGTATGACAACAAACCATTGACAAGTTTGCCATTCGAATACTCTGTCAACACAAAAGGAAATTATCAGATTTTCTAGTACTTTGTGGTTCATGATAATTAAATGGCAAATTGAAATATATTTATATATATCAACAAATTTTACATAAATTGTACTACAGAAAAACGTATTTACATTTACTTCCCAAAAAGGCAAACAATAGGTCTACCTTAACATGAAAAATGAAAATCAAATGAAAATTAACCGTTAATCAAGTGATTTTTATTCATCAGCTACTAAGATAATGTCTAACGATGTTCAATTAGAAACTCCAAATATTGAATATAAATACCAAGCATAATCTCTCAATTGCCTTTTTTACTTATTAGCTTGTATATTACTCAAAATCGTTATAAAATACTATATTGATCATTATTTAACAGATATGTTTACAATAATTTCTTGAATACCTTGACAGCACCTTCATCAACAATTGACATCTGAGACAGCCGACTGTAATCCAGTCCAATCCTCCCTTTCAACTCTTCCATAAAGTTGAGGTTTATGTCATATATAATCTGGAAAGTACAAATTTAATGAAACCTGATGAAGATTTAACAAGGTGGAGTAATTCAGAGACAACCATTTGATGAATTATGGTGTAAGAATTAATTGATTATGAGGCATAAGATGCTGTGAAAGATCATAAAGTCATGACTAGTTTGGATTAGTTATAAAATTGTCCTTTAAAAGATGGAAAGAAATTTTGGGATGTCAGATTCATGAAAAATGGAGACAACAATTGGAAGAGCAGATGCATGCACACCTAAGAAGCACAGATACGGATACTGACACGAACATGGGACAAGATGATTTTCAAAAAATCAGGACAAGGACAAAGCGGGAAAACGTCAAAAATATATTAATTTATATATTTTTATTTGCTATGTATATGAATTCCACAAAGATAAACAACAAAAAATAATTAAAAACTAAATAATACAACATGAAAAAACTACTCAATCTATAACTTAAATATCATTCAACAAATGAAATAATATATTGTCTATCATAAAGTATTAAATTGCAAATGTCAAAAGCATTTAATTAAATAATGAATAGATCATCCATAAAAAATAAATAATCACAAGTCAAACGTTTCATAGGACATGTCCAGAGGCAGGAGATGCATCCAATGAGAAGAAAATAAATATATGTATATATATAGAGAGAGAGAGATACACCATGTGGAGTGTCAACATGGTTACGACAACTATTTTGAACTGTTTGTGCTTCATAGACTCACACCATGATATATGATAGGAGAGATGTCCATGCTTCTATTCAATCTAATGTATTGGGGTTTGGGCTTAGAATGAAGAATGTAAGAGGGAAGAGGTGTTTATTACAGCAAAATATGACATACTTGTAAATGACGTGGAAGAAGACTCCCCATGAGATCAACAGGGATTTTCTCCAGTGCTTCAGGCAGTACGGTGTGAGTAGTGAAAGAGAAAAGTTTGCACACAATGTCCCATGCTCTATTCCAACCCAGATGTTCTTCATCAACAAGCACTCTCATGACCTCAGGTATAGCAAGAGATGGATGAGTATCATTCAACTGTAGAGCAACCTGAACAAAATAATTGGAAACATAGTTAAAGTAAATGGAACAGAATCAGCAGACATAATCAGGAAAATCAAACTATATTCCTGGTAGTATTTTTCTCTAAGCAATGACATATTCTTTGCCTTAGTCTAATGAAAATAGCACAATCTGTCACAATGATTGGCACAGCAAACAGTAGAAAATAGGTACCTAATAATCAAACATCCTATGCAACATCGAGGCAATAATCTTAACAGCACACAATGTTGATGGAACACAAATAAAATGAACTTCATCATTTCATAATTTGGTATTTTGTCTTCATGTTTGAACTGAAAGTGCATGTATGTGGTTGTGACAGTAGTATTTCAGATATACAAGGTAATGATGTCAAAACCTGTTAAAACCTACCACTACCACTACCACCTACTACACCTACTCCACCCACTTCACCTACTCCACTTCACCTACTCCACCTACTCCACCCACTTCATCTACATCTCCTATATAAGGAGCCCCTCATATTTGTAATTTACACAATATACATCAATCAATAATACAATTCTCTTTATACATTGAATTTTAACATATATATATATTTTTTCTCTTTTTCTTCTTTCCACCGCCCAACTTTTCCTTGAACCTCAACTTTTTTATCTTTTCTTTTAAAAAAAAAAAAAACCCGCAGGTTTTAACAAAACCGTGGGCCAAGACACCCACGTGGGCTTGTCCTCTCTCTCTCCTCCGTTTGATTTCAAAATCTATTATTTTTATTTCTTTTCTCCAAACCACTTTTAATCTCTTTCACATACCCACTTTTATTTTATTATATAATCAACATACCCATCATTCTTTTTCCCACTCAAATATATTATACTAGCCTTCATTGATTCCACTGGCTTCCAACACTTCATTTTATTTATTATTATTATTATTATTTTCACCAAAAAAAAAAAAAAAAAAGAAAAAAAAAAAAAAAAACACATTCATTTTAGGTGATTTTATTTTTTGCACAAAAAAAAAAAAAAAGGAAGAAGACGAATTGCACACCAAACTCCTTTTATTCATGTCGGGATCAACCCCGATCACCATTTTACACAAAAAAAAAAAAGAAAAAAAAAAAAAACAACAACAAACCCAAAACACAATACCAAAAGATTTGTTTTCTTTTCTGCAGACGGCCACCCACCGACCTCACTTCCACTACTCTGCCGCCGGTCTCTTCTTTTTGCCTCCGTCCTGGGCAGTCCTTGACGGTGCTGCTTCCGTGTTTCCCACTCCACTGGGCACGATCACTACTCTCTGCTCCTCCACTGCAGCATAAGGCGGACCTCCAAATCGGAACATAACGGTGGTCTTCCGCTTCAGCTCCTTATTTTCCGCCTTTAGCACACTTATCTCTGCTCGCGCATCCTTATACATGCGTTGGAGCAGAGCCAGCTGAGAGTTTAACGGCTGCACCTCATTTGTCTTACTCTGAAGCCGGTGCGACAGGTTTGTGACCGCAGTCATGTCTCCACGCATGACTTCAATGTATACTGATTGGCCTCAATATCTGTTTGTGCTACCATTCTTTGCTCCACCGACCGCATAGGAAAGGTCAGCGGAGCAAACTCAGGGGCACTTGGTTGAGGTTCACGGGCAACCGCACCGGTTATCTCTCTTGTGGACTCGTTGAGGTCGGGAAAGAGAGTGAGCAGACCACGGGAAGAAGAGGCCATGTTCTGGGTAGCTGAACGGGAAGAAGAGGCCATGTTTTTGGGTTGCTGAGTGTTTCAGCGAAGCAGCGATTTCCGACTGGTACTCTCAGAGAAGGATTGGTTACAGAGTGTTTACAGAGTATTTCAGAATGCAAATGTTCGGCGGTTTCAGACTAGTTTGCACAGCCTCTGCCTCAACCTTGGTTAATTAGCCAAGGCAGACACGCGCATCATGCGCCGCTCGGCGCTCGACGACAACATGGGCGCGCCTTTTGATGGCACACCTTTTTATGGATTGGGCACGCCTTTTGAAAAATTGGGC
Organism: Camellia sinensis; assembly: GCF_004153795.1. NCBI lineage: Eukaryota > Viridiplantae > Streptophyta > Magnoliopsida > Ericales > Theaceae > Camellia > Camellia sinensis. The sequence goes on from NW_021026034.1 coordinate 286,609, forward strand.
GCACCTTTTGAGGGTGCGACTTTTTAAGGGGTCCGACAAGACTCTGTAAACTGTCCCGACATTGATTCCGGTTAGAACAGGGATTTTCTCCAGTGCTTCAGGCAGTACGGTGTGAGTAGTGAAAGAGAAAAGTTTGCACACAATGTCCCATGCTCTATTCCAACCCAGATGTTCTTCATCAACAAGCACTCTCATGACCTCAGGTATAGCAAGAGATGGATGAGTATCATTCAACTGTAGAGCAACCTGAACAAAATAATTGGAAACATAGTTAAAGTAAATGGAACAGAATCAGCAGACATAATCAGGAAAATCAAACTATATTCCTGGTAGTATTTTTCTCTAAGCAATGACATATTCTTTGCCTTAGTCTAATGAAAATAGCACAATCTGTCACAATGATTGGCACAGCAAACAGTAGAAAATAGGTACCTAATAATCAAACATCCTATGCAACATCGAGGCAATAATCTTAACAGCACACAATGTTGATGGAACACAAATAAAATGAACTTCATCATTTCATAATTTGGTATTTTGTCTTCATGTTTGAACTGAAAGTGCATGTATGTGGTTGTGACAGAGTAGTATTTCAGATATACAAGGAAATGATGTCAAAACCTTTCCCAGGAAGTCATCAAAGTTATCATGTCCATCTTTGAACCTCCGAATGATATCTTGTAATGATGCTGAAACAAAGAAATACTGCTGCTTTAGTCGCAGTTCCTTCCCCTGAAAAACAACAGCCAAAGAAATGGAAAATTTGCATTTTGAGTTAAAAATGATAAAGCTCTGCTGACACGTTCAGAAAAACCCAGGATTTAACACAAACAGACACTAATAATAAATGTATATCAGTTGAACTTGGATCTTAGTGGCTGGAAAGTATCAAAGTTTCACTTTTTATTTATTTATCCCAAAAAAAAAAAAAAAAGTACCAAAGTTCCACAACTTCTGCCCAGAAAGCAGACGAGGCACCAGTACTTGATTCCTCATGACTAAGCACATCTATAATACAAAACTTATGGGTTATACATATGGATGAAAGGAAGTTTCTTCAAAATTGTTCTCAAGAAAATTCTTCTCAGCTAATGGTCATATAATTGATTCCATAATTTCATTCCTGCACAATACATCTCTTATAGATTTCTCAAACATTTTATCAACAAAACAAGTAAGGAAGCATCAGTTGCATTAGGTCATTGACATAAAACCAAAACATGTACACCACTTCATAAAACCCCAACCAATCATACAAGAAAAGTCAAAGATTACTTGAACACAATTGATAAGATAAGAATCATTAACAATATTTACAAAGAAGCGTACTAAGAAATTTTCATGCACATTTGCTATTCAATCAAAAAGAGAAGGGGGAAAAAAAGAAAAACATATACCTGATAAGAACGGTCGTCAGGATACAAGATATTGCTTATGGCCTCAGCCTTTTGTGTATTAACAACAGAATTTATATAATCTCCAGTATTAAAAGACTCCTGAAAATGGCAAACATTGCAAGCAATTAAATTTAACAACAAAATTCAAATTCCTTATGAATTTTTGTATCACAAGAAATAAGTGCATGAAGCCTTAAAGATAAATAAACAAATAAATACAATAAAGTAGATATTCTTGCTGGTACTAATTCATGATTTGCCTCAAATAGTCAATAATTAACTCTACAGCTTTGCTAAAAGAGAATAAGCATATCCTCTTGCGAGGCATGGACTAAGGAGACAGTGGCTTTGGTGTCAGTTGCTTTCCTTCAATTGTATCTTAAACAGATAATAAAGAAATATATGCAAAACAATACTAGATCTACTGATGCAAAGCCCTTCGCTTTTTGAACAACTTAATAAGTAATCATAGACAGAAAATATGATCAAATGCAATGTTCATGCTTAAAATGAATATAACTGGACTCCTGTCAAAATTACCAAATCATATTGGTTACTGGGTTTAGCAGCCCACAATCTGAGATTGATGGTATTCCTCGTTCCATAACCAGGGATAGGATTGTCGTAAGCAACAGCTTCAACCTACCAGCATGAAGAGTAAGCTGAATCCTTAGTCATACTAAATACAAAAATAAATATTCTCCATTTTACACTATGCCACTACAAGAATATTAGAAGCAAATATAGCTCCAGATATGAAGATAAATATTGACAAAGGATTTGCTTGGCACTTACAGCCTTTGGAATATATGAAAGGAATTACTCACTGTTTCTCCTGGGACCCAAATTTTACATTTCTCCCCATTTAAACTTTGCTCTTCAACAGTCCCATAGAACTTATCCATCAAGCATGTCACCAAGCGGCAGTAAAAATGAAGTGTTAGCCAATATTGAGATATACAAAGAAGAAAGTACTTGACAAATTAATAAAAGAACTCAACAGAGGTAGAAAGAATTAAATACTTGCAAACCTTCACTGTATACGATACATGGACCCGCTCTATTTCCCAGGGGTTCCCGAAATTCAACCAATAATCAGGTTGTTCATGTTGGAACCCATCCAATATGATCTGACGGAACAACCCATACTGATAACGTAGCCCATAACTGCAAAATAGAAATTGTAATTTTACCAAAATTAGTTAAAACCTTCAAGTGAAAACAGATGAAATCAAGGCTAGTTATTGTTAGAATAGGAAATTGTTAAAATAGGAAATATTAGAATAGGAAAAAATAATTGTATTCTTATTTATCTTATTAATTCCTTTTGGTTGCTCAGAATTATGCCTGTAATTCCTCAGAACTATCAATATAAAAGGGAATGAAGTCTAAATCATTCCCTAACTCTTTCTCTTCTCTAGAACTACATGGTATCAAAGCCTAAACCCTAGCCCATACCTTATTCCTGTCTACCGGCAGATCTATCTTCTCCAGGAGCCCAGTCGGCCACAATATCCTCTCACCCAGGCCATCGTCTGTCATCCCACAGTCCATCCAGGCCATCGTCAATCTCCTAGGGGGTCTGTCGACACTCTAGGGCCTCACCCAGTCCATCATCAGTCCACTAGGGGGTCTGTCGGTACCCTAGGGCCTGTCGACAGCCCCTCTGGCTTCCTTGGCTTCTGTCGGCATCTCCTAGGCTACTGTCGACTCTCTTCCAATGTCGACTCTCTCTCCCAGTGTCAACTCTCTCTCTCATAGTGTTCTTCTCTCTCTCTCTCTTTTCTTGTAATGGTTCGTTAGTTATATTAAAAACCAATATATGAAAAAAAAAAAAAAAAAAAAAAAACTTTATGAGTATCTAGTTACTATTGTGCTTGTTCCTCCACTCTCATCTTCCGAGTTTATGATTGGCATTGTGGTTGAGGAATATTTAGTAGCGTACCCATGGCAGATTTGACTAGTAAATCTACTACCTCTAAGCCCCCTCAGGGCGAGAGTTCTGTCATCCCTTCTACTATGACTAATATCTTCCACACTGGCCTTAAAATCACCACCTCTCTATTCAATGGTCAGAATTACCTCGCATGGTCGCAGAGTCTGACTATTTTCTTGAAGAGTAAGGGAAATATGGGATATGTTGATGGGTGGGTTCAGGTACCTAGTATCACCGACCCTCATTATGACCAGTAGGAGATCACCAATTCTCTGATTATGGGCTGGTTAATCCATTCTATGGTTCCGGAGATTGGAGAGGGGGTTCGGGCACCCAGTATCACCAACCCTTCTTATGACCAGTGGGAGATCACCAATTCTTTGATTATGGGCTAGTTGATCCATTCTATGGTTTTGGAAATTGGAGAGGGCTACTTGTCTATGGACACTACCCAGGATATTTGGGAGGTCGTAGCCACTATTTACTCCAGGAAGGGGAACTTCTCACAGGCTTTCAAGTTACGTCGATCCATTGAAAGGTTGGTACAAGGTGAGCAGACTATCCTCTAGTATTTTACCTTCCTTAGTAATGGATGGAAGCGGCTTGATCACCTTCAAGATTACAAGCCTGTCTGTCCCACTAATTCTACTGGTTACCGGAAGTTTGTGGCGGATCTTCAAGTTCTTGAAAGGCCTAAATATGGAGTATAATCCGGTTAGGAGCAAAGTATTTGGCATAGATGTGCTTCTTTCTCTCCAGGAAGCCTTTGCTTTTGTGCAGAATGAGGAGAGTTGCCGTTCTGCAATGCTTCCTTCTGCTACTACTGATCGCTCGGCCTTGGTTTCTGCACCCTCTCGCGATGGCGACCTTGTGACTCGTGGTTCTTGTCCTTCCTCTGAGAAAGATAACCTTTACTGTGACTACTATCGTCGACCTCGCCACACACAAGAGACTTGTTGGAAGCCACATAGAACTCCCTCTGGTGGCCGAGGCGACCGTTCTGGTACTCGAGGGGGTCGGTCTGATACTAGAGGCCGCGGGGCTAATGCATGAGCCCATCTTTCAGACATTGTTGAGCCACCATCTTCATCTCCAGTTGTCTCCTCCGCTGCTGATGTTTCGGGGTTATCTACCTTGGATTTTGATATTGCTCTTCGCCACTTGCTAGATCGTCGAGCCTCCACTTTTGCCAATTTAGGTAACTTGGCTTCCTTCCTATGTGCATTGCTATCTCATAAGACTGTACCATGGGTTATTGATTCAAGTGCTTCCAACCATATGTCTAGCTCCTCTAATTTATTTTCAGAGTATAACCCCTTCTCAGGTCAGGAAAAAGTGCGTATTGCAGATGGTACCATTTCGTCTGTGTCAGGGAAAGGTTTAATTCATGCCACCTCTTCCCTTTTTTTGTCTTTTGTCCTCCATGTTCTCAATTTCAGTGCTAATCTTTTATCTTTGAGTCGTATTATTTGTGTCTTAAATTGTAGCTTGACATTTTTTCCTAATCATTGTCTTTTTCAGGCCCTTATCACGAGGAAGAGGATTGGTAGTGGTAGAGCGGAACATGAGCTCTACATTTTGGATCAGATTGACAAGCTAGCTCATTCATCTATTTAGTTACCATCCACCAAGGAAGACATTTGGTTGTGGCACAGTCACTTAGGACATCCCTCTTTTTTATTACTTACGCATTTATTTCCCTCTATTTTTGAGAAAAATAATGTGTCAGATTTTCACTGTGAGTCTTGTCAACTTGGAAAACAACATAGAGCCTCTTTTGCTCCTTCTATTAATAAAGTATAGTTCCCTTTTCTTTGATTCATTCTGATGTATGGGGTCCATCCCGTTTTGTGTCTTTAACCGGTCATAAATGGTTTGTTACCTTCACAGATGATTGTTCCAGAGCTACTTGGGTGTATTTGATGAAAGATAAAAGTGAGATTTTTTCTGTGTTTCAAAACTTCCATAAAATGGTTTGTACTCAGTTTGGGGCGGTCATCAAAATTCTAAACCAAACCAAGCCTAAAGTCCCATCAAATGGGGTCGGCTACATGAATCCTTCTTCTCCACGAGACCCTATCAAAGGCCATTTCATTAATCAAATTAAGTAGATCCATATCTCTATTTATAACGCTAGTCAACGTTAATCTAGGCCTACCCCATCCCTTAACACTTCCATCTACCGTTACAGAATTGCATCTCTTTACTACTACCTCTGTTGGTCTCCGTTGAATATGGCCAAACCATCTCAATCGATTCTCTCTCAACTTATCTTCTATCGGTGCTATTCCTACCCATTCTCGAATATACTCATTCCTAATTCTGTCTTGTCTGATCTTGCCACGCATCAACCTTAGCATCCTCATCTCAGTCACACTCATCTTATCTACATGTTGTGTAGGAACCCACACTTTATGTCCTCATCATGTTCATGAGCATCCGTATGATTATGACTTGTTAAGCTTTCATGTGTATGTTGTGACTTGTTTTGCTTTAGCAAGTGAGATCCGTGCCTCGATTTGGAGCCTTGTAATTTGTCTAAGCGTAGTGTACTCGTCTCATTCCTTCCTTGATGTAAAAACTTAGGTTACGCCTTGCCTGAGTTACGCTAGCCGATGTTATCCCAAACCGAGGTCATTCTTAGTCTAGTAGTAGTATCTTGGAACCCCTTGTTGACCTCAGTCCTTGCCTCGACCACGTTAGCCGAGATGTTACCTTGCACCCCAGTGATCTCGTCCTGGAGCGGTATGACCTAGGCCGAGGTGTGGCGCATCTAGGCCAAGATGTGGCACAGCTTAGTCAAGTGTTGTCCTTCCTAGCCGAGGTCATTGTCACCTTAGTTGCCGAAGTAGTCAACGTTAATCTAGGCCTACCCCATCCCCTTACACTTCCATCTACCGTTACAGAATTGCATCTCTTTACTACTACCTCTGTTGGTCTCTGTTGAATATGGCCAAACCATCTCAATCGATTCTCTCTCAACTTATCTTCTATCGGTGCTATTCCTACCCATTCTCGAATATACTCATTCCTAATTCTGTCTTGTCTAATCTTGCCACGCATCCACCTTAGCATCCTCATCTCAGTCACTCATCTTATCTACATGTTGTTTCTTGGTTGCCAACACTCCGTCCTATACAACATGCTGGTCTAATAGTCGTTCTATAGAATTTACCTTTTAGTCTAGTAGGTATTCGTTTATCGCACAGTACCTCAGACGCACTTCTCCACTTATACCAGCCCGCCTTAATCCTATGGGCCACATCCGCATCAAAACTCTATGTTCTGATAATGGGGAGGAATATATTGACTCTGGTCTTGCCACTTACTTCACCACACATGGGCACTAATACCCCTCAACAAAATAGTGTTGCAGAACGCAAAAATCGCCATTTCCTTGATATCGCCCGTTGTCTCTCCTTTGAGATGCGGGTTCCTCGATCCTATTGGGGGGAAGCGGTTCTCACTGCCGCTTATTTGATTAATCGTCTTCCTACCCAGGTCCTTCAAAAACAAACACCTCTTTAAGTTTTGTTCAGGTCTACCTCTTCTGGGTTCTCCATTTCTCCTAAGACCTTTGGTTGTGTTTGCTTTGTCCATAATCATTCTCCCACTCGTGGTAAATTGGATCTTAGGTCACTTAAGTGTGTTTTTCTGGGTTATTCTGCCACCCAAAAGAGTTATAAGTATTATCACCCTCCCACTTGCAAATGGTTTGCCTCCATGGATGTCACATTCTTTGAGTCTCAACCTTACTTTCTGCCTTCCCCGATATCCCAGTCATCTCTTCAGGGAGAACCTTGGTGTGAAGAGATTCCTGTTCAACCTGTTTCTCTTCCACCAATGGTTGAACAGATAGAGGATAATGAACCAGCAGTTGTTGAGAACAAGGAAGCAAGCAAAGTGTATATCAGGTACAAGGACAAACAGCAAGTCACCTGAGTGTCTAGAGTCAACCTTATCTCCTACGAGTCCAGGTAATTCTAATTCTAACTCCTATTCCTGATGTTTCAGATCTTGATGTTCCCATTGTTAATAGGAAGGGAGTTAGGTCATGTACTCAGCATCCTATTACTAATCATGTCTCTTATTCTAATATGTCTTCCTCATATAAAGTCTTTTTGTCTAAGGTGTCTTCTGTGAGTCTACCTACTGCTTTTCAGGATGCTCTCTCTATTCTTGAATGAAAACATGCCATGATGGAAGAGATGAGAGCTCTCAGCAAGAATGGCACTTGGAAGTTAGTGGAGTTAACCTAGAAAAAAAAATCCAGTTGGGTGTAAGTGGGTATATACGGTAAAACACAAAGCAAATGGTTCCATAGACCGGTACAAAGCAAGATTGGTTGCTAAGGGCTTCACTCGGACTTATAGGGTAGATTACCAGAAGACATTTGTACCGGTTGCTAAAATGAACTCTGTGAGAATCGTACTCTCTCTTGCTGCAAATTTGGATTGGCCACTTCATCAGTTTGATGTGAAGAATGTCTTCCATCATGGAGACCTAGCAGACGAGGTCTATATGGATATTCCTCCTGATTTTTCGGATGCTAAGTCCAAAGGTAAAGCATACAGGCTCCGAAAGTCGCTTTACAGACTAAAGCAGTCCCCTAGGACTTGGTTTGAAAGGTTTGCTCAAGCTATGCTGAAATATGAGTTCAAGCAGAGTCAAGCTGATCACACATTGTTGGTGAAACACTCCTCACATGGTAAGACGACAGCTCTCATTGTTTATGTTGATGATATTATTCTGACAGGGGATGACGTTGAGGAGATCCCTCGGTTGAAAGAATACTTAGCCAGGGAGTTTGAATTTAAAGACCTGGGTCATTTGAAGTATTTATTGGGTATTGAAGTAGCTAGGAGCATGGATGGCATCTTTATATGTCAGAGAAAGTATGTACTTGACTTGCTAAAGGAAATTGGACTACTCGGAGATAGACCATGTGATACACCTCTAGAATCAGGCCATAAACTTAGATCAAGAGGGAGAGCCAGTGGACAGGAGGAGATACCAGAGACTAGTGGGCAAGTTCATATATTTATCCCACTCACATCCAGACATTGCCATTGCCGTGAGCATGGTGAACCAGTTTATGCATACTCCTAGAACTTCCCACTTAAAGGCAGTTATGAGAATTCTGCGATACCTGAAGTCTTCTCCTGGAAAGGGTCTCTACTTAAAATATGGTCATCTCAGTGTGGAAGCATTTACTGATGCAGATTGGGCAAGATCAGTCACTGACAGACGATCAACTTCTGGATACTGCACATTTGTTGGTGGCAACCTAGTCACATTGCGAAGTAAGAAACAGAATGTGGTTGCTCGATCTAGTGCTAAAGCAGAATTCAGGGTTATGGCTCAAAGGGTATGTGAGTTACTATGGTTTAAACTATTGTTGGGAGACTTTGAGAATTCATCAGACTGACTCCATGCGACTATACCACGACAACAACGCTGCAATCAACATAGCTCATAATCCAATTCAGCATGACAAAACTAAGCATGTGGATATTGATAGGCACTTCATTAAGGAAAAACTCACTAGTGGCACCATATGTATTCCATATGTAAAGCCTAAGGACCAACTAACTGATGTTCTCACCAAGGGACTAGGGAGCAAATCCTTTCATGGCATTCTCAACAAGCTGGGTATGAGAGACATCTTCGCACCAGTTTGAGGGGGAGTGTTAGAATAGGAAATTGTTAGAATAGGAAATAATAATTGTATTCTTATTTATCTTATTAATTCCTTTTTGGTTGTTCAAAATTATGCTTGTAATTCCTCAGAATTATCAATATAAAAAAGAATGAAGTCTAACTCATTCCCTAACTCTTTCTCTTCTCTAAAACTACAGTTACAAATAGAGAACAGTAGAAAACTTTTTCTATTTACTATTTTAGTTCAGTTTCTCAGTCGCCAAACACAGATTAGAAATTACAGGACGCTCCATAAGGCCTTTGCTCATATCTTTCTTGTCCTTTATTCAGGGTGCCTATTCTTTGTTGTAACCATTTAAAAAGTATCAAAGCAGCAAAAGCTATTTTCTTCTCTTCCTATGTTATTGGCTTTTACATTTTATTGTTCCATAAAATCTGGACTGATTTCCAAGGAAAGGAACATGAAGCTGTTTGAATTTAGTTTGGCTGAGGGAACACACTGTAGAAGATAAATGGACCAATACTTCCTAGTGATTTTATGTTTAAGGAAGGGAGGGAGGGTGGGCGTGCAGATTGCTTTCAATTTGAAGCTCCAAAATGCTTATCTGAAATAAAGGGAAAATAAAAAAGCAGCTTAAGTTGAAGATTAGACACACACACACACACCAAAAAAAAAAAAAGGCCAATGCACTCCCCACATCAGTTTTGGTACAGATTTAACTTAAAATTCATAAATTTTAGATAGGAGCAGATATAAACAGTCACCGAAATGGCACTTGCAAACTCAAACGTCTAAAGTCCATATCAATTCATTATCATGTAAATTGGAAAAATAGGTCTCCAATGCAAACTCAAACGTCTAAAGTCCATATCAATTCATTATCATGTAAATTGGAAAAATAGGTCTCCAATGAACCAAAATTTCTGAAAATTTTACAGTAGACTACGAAGCCCTAGTCAGCCATACAACAAATAGGAGGAACTCAGATCGAACTCTGATACCAAGTTAGAAATAGGGAATAAGAAGAAACAAAATGGAAGAAGAAACGAGAAAGAATAACAGTGTGATGCAAAAAGAGAGAAGATAATTACTTAAGGTTCTCTCTCTCAAAAACTCTTGTTAATACTAAAAATGAGTACAAAGTACAAAAAAAGCCTATAGGAATTATATTGCGTAACATAACATTGACCAATTAGCAAGTAACTCTAATTTTGTTAGTCCTCAAGAACTAATAAGTTTGAAGAGGGAGGTCATGTATAGGTGTAGCTCATTATTTTGTAGTACAATATGTAGCCCTTACTAAAGACAAATTATTCGATATCATCAGCCAATCCATATAGTCAAGATAATAGAGTTATTGCTTTGTACAATGGTAAAAGCTCAAATTGTCGAAAGTAAGAATTAAGGTTCAAGTTTGAGGAAAGCACTTCTAAAAATAAAGCCAGATTAATGTTTGTACCTAGTCCATTTCTCTCAACACCCTGAACTGACTCATCAATAGGAACTGCTATTTTTTAAATAAGTTGAGTGCAGACAAGATGAGCTTGATAATGAACTTGACAAAGTACAAAAATCATAAGAATGAAGCGAAGGATAAATTTCATACCCCATTGCTGGATAGTCCAATGTTGCTAAAGAATCCATTTGGCAAGCTGAAAGGCGAGCTAAGCCACCATTACCAAGGGCCGCATCTCCTTCCTTGGAACACAACAGATAGATTACTTTTGTATCAAATAGAAACAAAGAATAGTCAAATTTAGAACAAATTTGTAGAAAGGCCAGGAAGAAAAGATAAAAAGAGAATAAAATTGAACTGTTTAGTTTCTCGCAAGAATTAAGAATATGAATCTAATTTTACCATGAGACAAGAAAAAATTCCCCTTCCAATTGACAACTGGCAAGCACAGAGTCACAGACACACCTCCTAATGTGCCTTGTCCATGTTTGACATGTGTCAAACACTAACACTTGTTAGACCCACACAAACATGTGTTGGACACACATCCAGACGTGTTCTATTATTTTGTTATACTTCTGAAATTGGACATTCTTTGGGCACATGTGAAACATGTGTCTATCACCTAGACACATGTGAGACATTCAAGATTTAGTCACAAAATTGAAGAGTATAAAATAGAGGATAAAATTGAAATAAAACTATAGATTTATACATATTGGTCACTCCTTTAGGCCTTTTAATATTTGGCATCTAAACTGTGGAAAGTTTAAATTGGTTTGTGAGCAGTGTTAAAACCTATCACCTACTTCACCCACTTAAACCTACTCCACTAAACCTCACCCACTACACCACTACCACCTCACCTACTCCACTAAACCTAACCCACTACACCACTACCACCTCCACTTCACCTACTTCACCTACTCCACCTACCACCTACTACCACCTACTCTTCTATATATATGAATCATTGTAACATTCAATACATCAATCAATAATACATACAATTTATTCTCTCTCTATTTCTCTTTATACATTAAATTTTACAAGCAGCTAAGGCTTCCAAAAGTAAGACTTCAGGAATTTCTATTTCACTTCTGTTTTCAACATATAAATGTGAAAAATGAGTTCCAATGTACACATGTTGGACACCTGCCCAAACCTTGTCCTATTATTTCATTTATTTTTTTAATCTAGACATGCTTCGAATACAGGTGGGACACACCAATCTAACATCTGGATGCGTGTGAGACACATCCAAGATTTAGGCACAACTTTGAAAAAAATTAAAATGGGGTCAAAAAATAAAACATTTACACTTCAATTCGTTTGTGAATACTCAATGCTTCCAAAAGTAAGACTTCAGGACTTCCCATTCCGACTTCTTTCCAACACATAGACACAAAATATGAATTAATTCTTATTAAGTTCAAGTGATGGATAAAAACTAAGTTGTGATGTCAAATAAATGAATAATATTTATTTATGGCCGTGTATCCATCATGTTTGTGTCCTAACTGTTTAGAAATTGCCTTGTCAGAATCTTCATATCATTTTAAATATGTATACTGTGTCCATAACTATGCTTCGTAGATTGACAATTAACATGATACATACTTCTCATTTCAGGGATTCAAAACAAAAGAATATCATGTTTTGCATTAAACATGAGTTTCTTTATATATCAAGAGGTAATTTTAAAACACAAATGCAGGAAAATCAGAACTTCGACTGAACCTAAATTCCTGTCACTGCAAAGTGGCAACCTCACATGTAAGGTAGTAAATCTCAACCAAACAACTAGCATGTGTTTTTTGATTGCAAAGTAAAACTAATGTGCAAAAGCATCCTCAAATTAATATATTAACATGCATTTAAATATATATATATATAAAATTAGAGTTTCAAAATTGAAAATGATTGTTTAGGGAATGTATTATTATAATCTGTCAAGTTTTGGAAAATCTCACATGTAAGGTAGTAAATCTCAACCAAACAACTAACATGTGTTTTTTTATTGCAAAGTAAAACTAATGTGCAAAAGCATCCTCAAATTAATATATTAACATGCATTTAAATATATATATATATAAAATTAGAGTTTCAAAATTGAAAATGATTGTTTAGGGAATGTATTATTATAATCTGTCAAGTTTTGGAAAATCCTCAACCTTCAACACACTTCACCAAGGAATTTAAAACTTTTGAGGGTTTACTTTCTTTTGGTCATAACATCTTCTCGACTAAATCCTCTATGTCAAAGGTAACAAGAGCAATTTCAAATAATTGTTGCATAAGCACTCCATAGATCCACCATATTAATACGTTCGTTGCGTAATGCAGAGCAAGCAAGAGAACAAACCACACAATGCCAACCTGCTCGGCCAAGACTTCAAACTCAAAACCAAGCTGGCTTAGAGCAGCAGCGTATTGGGCCCGGACGCCAAGATTTATAACGCTATTTGATAAGGAACGACCTGACAAAAGAATGTCGCTTGTTATTTTAGTAATAATAACAATACTACAATTAGAAAAAATAACAATACTACAATTGAAAAATGAATCAGTTAATAAATTGGGCTGTGGTGGGTGATGACTTTGTCTGTCTTTGGTGTGGTTTGGGTTCAACATCGGGGTGTGTTAGAGGTCTTGCAGAGTTGGGCTGGGGATCAGGTTGAGCGGCGGCGTCAAAAGGCGTGGGCTCTTACTCCTTCGTGCATAATGTGGCTGATATGGTTGAAGCGTAATCGGCAGATTTTTTTGTTGACTGTTTTGTATAGTTGGGTTAGTGGGAGGGTGGAACCAGATGTGTGATTTGTTGGATGACTTGATTGGTTAAGAGTTTTTTATTTTGATTTTCTCATTTTTGTATTCTTTTGCATCACCTTGATGCCTTTTTCTATAAAATTGCATTTATTTGTCAAAAAAAAAAAAAAAAAAAACAATGTATGATATCAGCTTTCATCAACTACTGAAAGATTTTGGTGTGTGTGTGTGTGTTATACAAACAAGCATACAAAAGTCATTACGGCTACTAAAATTGATTTCACCACTCTTTCTTGATAGGCAAAATCTGTTCAGAACAATGAAAGAGAAAAGGTGTATAAATACCCATTAGAAACTCAAGTGAGAGGAAGTATAGGCGCTTAGGGTCTTTCTTCTTAAAGTATTGCTGAGTATCATGCCACCTCTCAATTAGCCGATCCCTCACACTGTGTGATAATGCCTGCAAATATTATTGTCGAAATCAGCTATATGATTTTCAATCTTACAAGGTATGACCATAAGGAATGCAGAGAAGTAAGATGTTGGACAATGTTTACTTCATAAGAATATGATGACAGGCGATTTAACCAACAGTGGGCAGAGCAAAAACCAGGACTCCTCCATTAGGGGGGCCAAAAAAAAAGGCATGGGGCAGATTTTGTTTGGCGGATCATGAATCGGACCACGTTTAAACAGATTAAATAATTATTAAAATATTAATTAATATAGGCGAATTGACCGAATCAAAACCTATAACAAACTAGTCTCAATTTAGACATGTTGCCCACTTCTCATAAGCCTGTGCAATTTGAATATCAAAAGAATTATTTTAGCCACTTCTTCTCATCGCCTTATTACGGATCAAAACAATTGGCAATTGGGGTTGTTTTTCGTGACCAAACAATGTGATACCACCATGCACTGGTGCATGAAAAGGGAGAGGCGATGCTCTGTGCTGGGGCTCTCAGAAGCAGAGATTTCCCAATATCATGCAAACAATAGCTAGGATTTCCAAAAGAAAATGTCATTCATTTGATGAGAAATAAAAACGAAATATTGGAAATTTGAGTGGCTAAAGCAGAAGCAGCTACTTTTGAAGTAACAAAAAGAAAAGCAAAGTATTTATGTGTGTGTTAGGGGAAAAAATAAAATCCCGCCCATAAAATACTCTAATACCCCATTAAAAATATGAACTCATGTCTTGTGTCAAACAATATTTAATGTGGTTCGGCCCAAATGCCTACATCGACAATAGAGAGGTAAATTCACTATAAACATAGAATAGAGAGTAAATGTCAGATGGCCAAAATACGCAAAACACACACTACTACCCGAACCCCATGTCAAGGTAATTGAGCCATTTCTCACCCCGGTGTTACTGTACTTTTCCCTCACCCATATATCTCCATTATCCATTTCCACATCATTCTCTCTCACCCCCATAGGAGAGACTCTTCCCCTTTCTCAATCTCAACTCAACTCATAAACCCATATTTATATACATAACAAAATAGTTGAGGAGATGCACAAAATAAATACCCTTTGAACTTCCCATAACCTTGGCTGCCGAACTCCATATAATGCATGCACTTTGCTCAATACAACTGCTTCTCCAAAACTGTGCCACCAAGCTAGCAAGCTCTCACATAACAATAAATATAGATATAGCAATTGTGCATATTGTGAGAATATATTGTATATATGGCATGTTGTGTATATATGGCATGATTGTGTAAATAGAAATTAGTTTGTATTTCCTTTTTCAGTCATAGATTTAGGGCTATATAAACTGATGAACTCTTTGTAAATTGCTACAATTCAATATACAAAAAAGCTTTTAGGAATCTTACATGGTATCAGAGCAAGGCCTAAAACCCTAGCCTCCCTTAAATCTTTTCTGGTTCGTTTGAGTTCTTTGGTTCTGCTTTTTGAATTTGTGCAACCCATCTGAGCTTGAATCGCAACCTATCAAGTTGCGAATCATTTGAGTTTGAATCGCACTCCCCAGATCACGATTCTCTAGTTCGTCTGCTTCAGCCGTCTCTCTAATTCGTCTGGTCGTTCAGTCGTTTTCAGTCATTTGCTTCGACCCTCTCTGGTTCCTTGTTCATTCTGGACCTCGCGACATATCTCTCTTTCTCTTGTCCATCGTTGGTTGCCTTCGACGTGGTTGGGTGCATCATCTGTCCGTGATTGCTGATCTTCGATCACTAGCTCCATTCGTAATACATCGTCTGCACAATCGCCTCTCATGCCGAAGGATTTGACCAAAGTGACTCGCCTCTTCTCTATGTTCGACCCATCAGGATCTCTGTTTCATTATTTTGTAACTTGATTCAGGTTTGATCGTATCTAACCCACTGTGTATATTTGTCCCATTTAGTACTGTTTGCTTGGGTGTTCTGGAGTTTCTCCTTTATTACTTTTTTACCACAGTTTGTATCTCTGGTTTTGGTTGGACCCATTTGACTTCTAATATTATGAGTGTATTCGTAAACAAGAAGGGGCCGTTGGCATCAGATGAAGGTGCCTTCTGCCATCAGAGGGGTCATTAGAAGTATCATTGTCACAAGAAGGATGTTTGTCTGCCTTGTCTTCTCAGCAGTTTCCGATCCAATTCTGCGCCCCTTCTCTGAATATTTTTCAGCCTCCTGCTGCATCTGCTCCGGCTCCTAATCCTGACTTAGCTTCCTTGAGTGCTTAGATTAATCAGCTTCAACATATACTGTCTGCCTCTCAACCATCCCTGTCTACTTCTATTGTTTTCTTTCTTCATTCAGGTTTGCTTGAGTCTTCTTCAGGTATTTCTTCGTCTATCTGGATTTTTGACTCCAGTGTCTCTCATCATATGACTCTCCATCTCCCCTTACTTCAAAATTGTACTCCTCCTCCCTTTCCTATTACTGTCAATGCTGCTAATAGGTTTGGTATGTCTGTTATATCTATTGGGTCTGTCCTACCATCTGCTATGTCTACTATCTCTATTCTATCTGTCTTTTATGTTCCTCAGTTATCTGTCAGCTTATTATCTATCAGTCAGCCTGATGCCTCTGGTTTTTATGTTATCTTTTCTTCTTCTATCTGCTCTGTGCAGGATCGGATGTCTAAACAGCAGATTGGGACCGGCCGTAGAGTTGGAGACCTTTATGTGATGGAAAGCTTGCATCTGCCTATAGCAACCTCTCAGACTGCATTTTCCTCTTTTCAGTTAGATTCTTTATCTAGTCCTTTCTACTTGTGACATTTTAGATTAGGGCATTTGTTTGCTGATCGCTTACGGTTTTTAGCTCAGTCGAGTATATTGGGTAAAATTTTTTCTAGTGAACTTACTGAATGTCGGGGGTGTAAACTTGCCAAAATAACAGCCTTACCTTTTCATAAAAGTACTTCTATATCTGATACACCACTTTCTTTAATTCATACTGATGTTTGGGGCCCTTCTCCTGTTCTCACCAAAAGGGATTCTCTGTATACTACGTGTCTTTTATTGATGACTGCACCCGTTACACTTGGGTTTATCTTATGACTCATAAATCTGACTTCTACCAGATATACCATACTTTCCAGTCTATGGTCACCATAGTTGTCAAATTGAGATTCGATTCGTGTATCGAAATGGCCATGTATCGAATCGCGAATCGAATCGAATCGAATCGTGAATCGTAAAGATTCACTTACGTTTTCTAAATTACATAAAAAAAACATATTTATACACTTAAATATTATCAATATGAAATATTTAGATTTAAAGTAATAAAAATGTTACTTTACATGATGATCACGTGGTCTAAATAGGTAAGACGCTTCTATGGCAAGAGATGTGGGTCCGAGCCCCACCGTGATCTATCATCCTATATTATATTTATGTATTTATGATATAATTTATGTAAATACACATCACAACATATATGTATGGCAATCCATATTCATTATAATTTGATTCTATGAATGTATGATCATGAATAAGGTTCACAACTTAACAAGTTCTAAACTTTTCAAAACTCTAATCTATACTTGTAAAGTAACTTGTGTCAAAAAGAAACCATACAAAACAAAAGTTAGATTAGACAAAGTTAAAAATTCCAAAAAGTCTTCATTTCTTCATTTCAATCTTCATCGTCTCCAAGGTCAATATCATCTTCATCATCATCTACCATAGTCACTTCATCAAACTCTTCTTCCTCTTCCTCTTCCCCTTCCCCACCTTCAATCAATTCAACTTCATCGTCATCTTCAAATACTTTTCTTTTTCCTCTATCGGTGGCATTTAAATTTCTTGGTCCTACATTAATAAAATTAAATAAGGTTATAAATGAGCAAGTAAATGTGAAAATATAGAAACTAAATCTTTAAAATTAACTTATTTAAAAATTAAAATATAGAATTATACCTCTTTTTCTCTTTTTGCTAGTTGTTGTTCCTTCATCATCTTCGAAGCACTCTTGGATGTCCATCCATGAATGATCTTCGGGTAGACATGGATCCTCTTTCTCGGTAATCCATTCATCATCGGATTCCATATCCAATAAATAAATAGGATCATAAGTCTCACCCCTTTCTTGTCTCTTAATTTGCCTTAACTCAAGTTGAATATTATACTTCACAAAAACCAAAGCATTCAACCGTTGTTGCTCCAACCGGTTTCTTTTCTTCGAGTGCCCATGATCAAAAGTGCTCCAATTTCTCTCACACCCGGTGGCACTACAAGTAAGACTTAGCACTCGCATAGCTAGCTTTTGAAGCTCTTTGCACTCTTCTCCGTAACTTTCCCACCATAGAGCTGTAATTAAATGATAAAGAGATGTTAGAGAATAATGCATGCCATTGCCAACATAATTGTTGTGAAATTGTGAATATACAATTTCATAATCAAAAATTTTACCGAGTTGTTTCTTTTCCCTTGTCAAGATGGCCATGCTCATACCAAACATACCCTCGACCTTATTGAACTTTTCTAATTGCTCACCAACCTTCACTCTATCCTCTATATCCGGATACATCCTCACAATAACCAAACCAAACCAAGCCACGCCTTAAGTCCCATCAAATGGTGTTGGATACATGAATCCTTCTTCTCCACGCGGCCCTATCAAAGGCCATTTCATTAGTCAAATTAAGTAGATTCATATTTCTATTTATAACGCTAGTCAACGTTAATCTAGACCTACCCCATCCCCTAACACTTCCATCTACCATTACAGTATCGCATCTCTTCACTACTGCCTCTGTTGGTCTCCGTTGAATATGACCAAACCATCTCAAACGATTCTCTCTCAACTTATCTTCTATTGGTTTATTTAAGGCGGGATGGTGTAAGTGGAGAAGTGCATCTAGGGTATTGTGCGATAAACGAATACCCACTAGACTAAAAGGTAAGTTTTATAGAAACCAATTTTCACCTCCGTATCCGCAGTGAAGTTTTCTTGATAATGAAACCTAGAAAGAAAGATAAATTCATAAATAAATTCCATTACACATTTTGTATATAAGTCACACAACACAACACAAATAATTAGACAAAAATAGTTAAAAACTTACATCGGATTAAAGTAATATGCCGCCGCATGCAAAGGCCTATGGAGTTGTAAATCCCATCTAGTATCAATAATTTCCCAAATGCGTTTATATCTGCCCCTCATATGGTTCAAGTTTGAAGCAATTTCTTCCTTCGCTCTATCCATAGCTTCATAAATAAATCTCATTGCCAGCTTTGCATCACCATCCACAAGCCTCAAAATTTTCACCAAAGGGAGCACACACTTCAAGCAATACTTGATTGCTTTCCAAAATCTAGCATCTCCCAAGATTGTTCCTTGTGCCTTTTTTGCATTAATAGATGTAGAATAGCTACTTCTAGCCCACTCTTCCGGTGCAAACATAGCTCTAAGTTGGAGCTTTCTATCTTGGAAACTTTTTAAAGTAAGGAAGGCGGTGGCAAATCTAGTAACCGCGGGTCTTGTCAACTCCCTATTCTTTGTAAATTTTCTGAACAAATCAAGCACCCAAGCATGCCTATAAATGTACACAGCGATTTCCTTGGCTTTAATTATTGTATCTTTGAAAACCGTCAACTCACCTATGTCACTCAACATTAAGTCAAGGCAATGTGCCGCACAAGGGGACCAAAACAATTTA
Organism: Camellia sinensis; assembly: GCF_004153795.1. Taxonomy (NCBI): domain Eukaryota; kingdom Viridiplantae; phylum Streptophyta; class Magnoliopsida; order Ericales; family Theaceae; genus Camellia; species Camellia sinensis. Next base: position 305,964 of record NW_021026034.1, read on the forward strand.
GTCCTCTTCTCTTCCAATAATCTACCGGCACCCACATACGCCGATGCACTACCTGTTACCACTTGCACCACATTTTCTTCACCAATTTCATTCACAATGGCATCAAGCATCTCAAATAATTTCATAGAACTTTTAATTACACCGAAGGTGTCTATTGATTTAATAAACACCGTTCCACTTGGACTATTAACAAGGAAATTAGTAAGAGAGCGAGACTTTCCATCGGTCCATCCATCGGACATTATAGTGCAACCCGTCTTCTTTCATTCTTTTCTATACACTTCTAAACTTGCATTCACATTATTAACCTCTTTTTTCGAAAAAGATACTCTCACTTCATGATAACTTGGTGGTCTCAATCCCACACCATACTCACCAACCGACTTCAACATCTTTTTAAACAAGGGGCTTTTCACTAAATTAAAAGCCAACGCATGCCAATAAATGACTCTACAAATATCTCTAATCACGGGCTCCCTTTGCTTCATCATTTGATTCAAACTTTGTTGCTTTGCCCTCCCTTTTGTGACATACGCATCCATAGTTCCCCCTTTACTTTTCCCCTCAATATTTTTTTCTTCAAAACAATCAACATCTATAATATTGTCTTGTTTTTTTCCACTTAAGAGTTGTAAAAACATATTCATAATATCTTCAGAAACTAGACTACAAGCACCAACATTATCATGAGTTCCGGCTAAATGATTTTTCATTCAAATCACTCCACCCCAATAATCTTTTCCACAATAATTACATCTCAAATGCATTCTATTATCATCTTTGATACGGGCATAATGGTCCCATGTTAGATCTTGTTTCCCAATTTTTTTTTTGCTTTTCATATTTTTTTTATCCATTAAAAAAAGCAAAATATTTTTTTAATATCCCACCCACATAGCAGCAGCTTCAGTGCTTCTACAGTCCACAATAGACAATAAAGTAATGGATACTTCTACAGTCCACAACACAATAGACAATAAAGTAATGGAAAATGAGGAGTATAAAGTGAATATAGTATTTTATATTACCTATATGAAGTTTGTCTGGTAATACCTCAAACAAAATCGAAGACCCAAGAGACAACAAACTTTCATAAAGCTTTGAAGACTATACGAAGGGCCACGAAGCAGATTCCAGCAGCAAGGGACCACCAAACAGTGAGAAGAGGGACCACGAAGCTCTGTGTCGAACAGAGAGGTGAGTCTTTCTAGGGTTTTGTCTGTTGGGAGTAAAAAGAGACCATGGGTTACCTTGGTTAGGCTGTCGTTTGGTCTTAGAAGACCAGGCGATCCATCTTGTGCCAAGAAAAAGCAAAAAAATTAGGCCAAAAATTGAATTTTTTTCATTCGGGTCCGAGGAAACTGGGTCGACCCGCGACTGTAAGGAATCGTGCGATTCAGCAATTCTTCGATTCGTATCGTGAATCGATCGATTCAGATGCGATTCTGTACCATTTGCGATTCCATGTACCTGTTCGAATCGATTTTTATGTGTATCGAACCGAATCGTACGATTCGAATCGTGAATCGTACGATTCTAACAACTGAGATGGTCAAGACTAATTGGGTTCAAGCTCTGGAGGATGAGTTATTTGCCTTGCAGAAGACTAACACTTGGGAGTTGATTCCTTTGCCTGTTGGCAAGAATCTGATTGGTTGCAAATGGGTCTATAAAGTCAAGACTCATTCTGATGGTTCTCTCAAGCGATACAAAGCTCACTTGGTTGCTAAGGGTTTCTCGCTGGAGTATGGTATTGATTATGAGGAGACATTTGCCCCTGTTGCCAGGATAACTATTGTTCGTACCTTGATTTCTGTTGTTGCTGTTCGACATTGGCCTCTCTATCAGATGGATGTTAAGAATGCTTTTCTTAATGGTCATCTCACTGAGGAGGTCTACATGCGTCCTCCCCCTGGCCTTCTCTACTCCTCTAGGCAGGTTTGTCATTTTCGACATGCTCTATATGGTTTGAAGCAATCTCCTCGTACTTGATATGATCGCTTTCAAACTACTGTTACCGACCTTGGGTTTCATTCTTCTGCTTTGACTCTACTTTGTTTCTGAGACATACATCGACTGAATATATTTCTGTTATATTCAAAACTTCTTATTTTACAAGACCAAATGACACTCCTTATATAGGAGATATTACAAACATCATTATAACTTATTATATGCCACTTACATATTATATATTACCACTATCTACCACTATCATATTATATGCATGCTACTATTTACCACCAACACCACTATCATATTCTATACATGCCACTATCTACCACCAACACCACTATCATATTATATGCATTAACACAAATTTCCAGCAGTTTCGAACTGAAATCAGACCGAAATTAATGAAGCGTCGCTTCGAATTGCCTTTCACTTCGTCGCCTAAGCCTCGCCTTATGCGCTTCGACTTCGCCTCACCATTTCGCCTCACCTCAGTGAGTATGAAGCGCTACATTGTTGCCTCGCCTCGCTTAGCGCTTAGGCGAGCGCTTAGTCACGCCTCTAATAACACTGGTTTGGGTCTGCTTGTTTTGTCCTTTTACCTCGTAAAGATAAGACCAAACTTAATGTCCGGTCTGTCCTATGTGTCTTTTTGGGTTATAGTCTCACTCAAAAAGATTATTGTTGTTATGACCCTGTTTCCCGTCGCCTTTATGTCTCCCACCATGTTGCCTTTCTCGAACATCTACCTTACTTTTAGCTTCCTCCTCTCACCGCCCCAGTTTCCAAGAGGATTTGGTTCATATTGATCCATTTCCTTCTAAAGTCCTGTCTGACGAGTACATCTCCACTGTTCCTCATGAGCTTGTTCCATCTTCTCCTCTTGTTTCACCTTCGGTTGCTTCTCCTCCTCCGTTGTTAGTTTGTTCTCATCGCAAGGCTCCTCTTTCACCAGTTGTCTCTACCCCTGCTGTTGATCCTCCTACTTCTAACGACTCTGATCCTGCTGCACACCGATATCCTACTCGTGAGCGTCATCCTCCAAACAGGTTGGGTTGGTTTAATATATGTTTTTCTACTTCCTATCGTATTTTTTTATCTGTTATTCATTCTTTTCAGAACCTCAGTCTTACACGGAGGCCTATCAAGATCCTAATTGGGTTCAAGCTATGGAGGATGAGTTATTTGCCTTGCAGAAGACTAACACTTGGGAGTTGATTCCTTTGCCTGTTGGCAAGAATCTAATTGGTTGCAAATGGGTCTATAAAGTCAAGACTCATTCTGATGGTTCTCTCAAGCGATACAAAGCTCGTTTGGTTGCTAAGGGTTTTCTCGCTGGAGTATTGTATTGATTATGAGGAGACATTTGCCCCTGTTGCCAAGATAACTATTGTTCGTACCTTGATTTCTGTTGCTGCTGTTCGACATTGGCCTCTCTATCAGATGGAAGTTAAGAATGCTTTTCTTAACGGTCATCTCTAGGCAGGTTTGTCATTTTCGACGTGCTCTATATGGTTTGAAGCAATCTCCTCGTACTTGATATGATCGCTTTCAAACTACTGTTACCGACCTTGGGTTTCATTCTTCTGCTTTGACTCTACTTTGTTTCTGAGACATACATCGACTGGTTTTGTTGCTCTCTTACTCTATGTGGATGATATGATCATCATTGGCTCTGACTCTTCTGCTATCTCTTTGGTCAAGCAACATCTCTTCGGTCAAGCAACATCTCTTCTACACCTTCGAAATGAATGATCTGGGTCCATTGCGGTATTTTCTTAGTATTGAGGTTACTTCTTCTCCAAAGAGCTATTTTCTGTCTCAGGCCAAGTCTGCTAATAGGGTTATTCACCATGCCGGTCTTACTAATACTAAGGTTTCTGATACCCCTATTGAGCTTAATGTAAAGCTCAACTATACTGATGGTGTCCCTCTGAATGATCCCACTTTCTATCGTGAACTTGTCAATTGTTTAGTTTATTTGACCGTCACTCGCCCTGATCTTGCTTATGTTGTTCATGTGGTTAGTCAGTTCGTTTCTGCTCCTCACTCTACGCATTGGGCTGCTTTGGTTCGCATTCTTCACTATCTCCGAGATACCATCTTTCAAGGCTTACTGTTGTCCTCTACTTCCTCTTTAGACTTGGTGACCTATGCTAATTCCGATTGGGCTGGTGATGTTAATGATCGTAAGTCCACCTCTGATTTCTGTATATTTCTTGGCGATTCCTTGATCTCTTAGAAACGCAAGAAGCAAACTGTTGTTGCTCGCTCTACTGCCGAAGCCGAGTACCATGCTATGACTCATGCTACTGCTGAGCTTGTTTGGCTTCACTGTCTTCTCTCTGATTTGGGTGTACCTCAATCTTCTCTGACCTCACTCTATTGTGACAACCACAGTGCTATTTAAATTGCCCACAATATTGTCTTCCATGAACGGACGAAACACATTGAGATTGATTGTCACTTTGTCCGACGGTGTCTACAGTCTGGCTCTATCTCGCTTCTTTTTGTCTCCTCGGCTTTGCAATTTGTGGACTTCTTCACCAAGACGCACACTACTGCTCGGTTTCAATTTCTTCTGAGCAAACTCTCAGTGTTTTCTACTAAAACACCTTGAGTTTGAGCAGAGGTGTGAGAATATATTGTATATATGGCATGTTGTGTATATATGGCATGATTGTGTAAACAGGGATTAGTTTGTATTTCCTTTTTCAGTCATAGATTTAGGGCTATATAAACTGATGAACTCTTTGTAAATTACTACAATTCAATATACAGAAAAACTTTCAGGAATCTTACACATATATCCCAACCACATTAAGCATGTACACAAATATTCAAAAAAAACGTTATGCCTTTTCCTTTTTTCAACCAAAAGGCTACTGGAAGAAAACCCAATTTAATATTAATAAATATTTTCCCATTTCATATTGATAGAAAATCCCAACATTATGCTCATAAAGCTTCACAAGTGATCCAATTAAAAAACTATAGGAACCCACATAAAAACCCAATCACTTTCGTCTAGCAGAATTTCACTGATTTTAGCAACAACAAAAAAAAACAATTGATATGATTTCACACCAATAAAATGACTAAATTTTTTGTTTATTGCAAGATTTTTAAGAATGGCTTTTAACATGAGGCCTGATTGAAAATTTTTGGGAGGCATTACATGAGGCATTAAATTTTGAAAGGTAACCTTATACAGAGTAGGCTTTTCAAAAAATTTGGAGGTACCAGATTGAGTTTGGGGGGCATTGTGCAATGTACAAAATTTTTTGAAAAGTTAATTCATATAAAATTGGGCTTTCCCAAATTTTGGAGGGGCCAGGACCCCCTTTCCTCTGCCCCTGCAGATGGTAACATAAGATTTTCTTTGTCAATATTCCACAACCATAAGGCTATGTTAGTTCTCATGAATGTTTGAGAGCATGTATGGTGAAAATGATAATTTTGGAAAAGAATCATGTCACTCATTTGAAATAGCAGAATGATCAGTCGCATGAATCAAGCACTTATCCTGCATACCAAAGGTCCAAAGCCCAAAGAAAAGAGGAGGGTATCATAGCTAGATGGAAAAGCAAAACATAGAGTCACGCCTTACATACATTGTGGTTTAACTTCTCTCTTGCTCAATTTTCTGGAGCAATATGATTTGAAAATATATATATATCAAACAGAACCTTTAGGCATTAACCTAAGAAATGCAATTGTGTGATAACATGGCATAAAATGAAAATGATGGTTTACAAGTTCCAAGTAATTTGAAAGTATGCATAAAATAACTCCCTACGGACATTGCGGTTTAACGTCTCTCTCACTCAATTTTATGGAACAATTTGATTTGCAAAATATCAACCAGAATAGGCACTCACAAATTTTTATTTTTCCAGAAGGTGGATTTATTTTCTTATGCATAAAATAACTCCCTATGGACATAGTGGTTTAACTTCTCTCTTTACTCAATTTTATTTAACAATTTGATTTGCAAAATATCAACCAGAATAGGCACTCACAAATTTTTATTTTTCCAGAAGGTGAATTTATTTTCTTTAACAAAATGGACAGCATGGTTACACCTTTACAAGACTACAACTCTGTTAAGAAAATTGTGCTCTTCTTTCATTCTCTCAGACCATTCTATTGTTCTTTCTATAAATGATTGAATGCTTTGCACCCTTTGCATTTGCAGTTTCATCAAAAGTGAAGAAGATACAAGGGCTGCAATTAAATAAATAAAGGAGAAGGAGGATGGATACTAAATCCATTACAACCTGGTGCTTGCTCATGGAGGCACGCACAGACATAAAATACAGTATATCTCAAACATGAGTCGATACTTGAAGTTGAAACTCTAGTTCATAGCATGCATTCTATTTCTCAAACTAAGGCCAAACACCCTGATGATATGTTGAATACTAATGGTGTAGCAAAAGACGTGGAGGAGAGAAACACAGTGCAAATTAGAGCAAGAGATTATAGGTTTCAGACACCTTTAACAGTACGTAAAGGCCACGGTCAATTTTATAGGAGCTTAGCATATGGTACAGCATTAGCTTTTGGCTAAGAAAGATGGATACAATATGATACATTAGCTTTTGGAAGGGTGGAGTAAGGCTTTATTGTTACGCGGGGGTAGATACATTTCGGGTAAGTTGGTTTTAAGTGATATTCCTATTTATTTTTTATCTTTGTTCAAGATACCGGTTAAGGTGACGAAGGCATTAGAAAAGTTGATGACGGATTTTCTTTGGAAGGGCAAGGATGAGGGGAAGAGGGATCATCTGGTGAGTTGGGATTTAGTTTCGTTGCCTAAGGAAAAAGAGGGTTTGGCTATTGGTAACATTTTGGCTAGGAACATGGCCTTTCTTGGTAAATGGTTATGGAGATGTCTACTTGAGAGTAATTCACTATGGCATTTGGTTATTAGAAGTAAGTATTGGACTCAAGATAATGGTAGGGACTCACGGGTTGTTCTGAGGGGTAACTGTCGTGTTCCTTGGAAATCAATTTCGCATATCTACACTTGTTGGTCTCGTCACCTTTTTGTAAGGGTGGGCAATGGGGCACGTGTTCGCTTTTGGAAGGATGTTTGGATGGGCCAATCTTCTTTTACTTCTGATTTTCCACATCTCTATAGAGTGGTTCAATCTCATAACTCTTCTATTGCCTCCATAGCTTGTTCACTTTTGGCTCCAATTTCCTGGAATTTTGATTTTTCTAGAAATCTTAATGATAGGAAGGCTACACAGCTGGCGTCTTTGTTGTCCAGAATTGATAATTTCTCTTTGGCTCCTCTTTTGGAGGACAAGAGGGTTTGGGCTCTTCATTCATCTAGAATATTTTCTTGTAAGTCATTTTTTGATAAACTCATCGATAGTCCTCATGTTTCTCAATTTCCTTTTTGCAAAAGAATTTGGAACGCTTGTGCTTTTTTTAAGGTGAAGGTGTTTATTTGGGCTTTGGTTCATGGAGGCATTTTGACAAATGATACTTTGCAGAAGAGACTTAATCAATTTCTAAATCCTCAGTGGTGCATTATGTGTTGTAAGAATGGGGAATCCGTGAATCATTTATTTTTGCATTGTCCAATTGCTTTGACTCTATGGCATAAATTGCTTTTGTTGGGGGGTGTTATGTGGGTAGCCCCCCAAAGGAGTGCGCAAATGCTTCAAGTTCACTTTCGCGCTTTCGGAGGATCGATGAGAGCCAAAATTTTATGATCTAGTGTGGTCTTTGCAACTTTATGAGTTCTATGACTCGAAAGAAATGCGAGGGTGTTTGAAGATAAGTCCCGAGCGATAGATTGTTTATGGGATAGTGTGTGCCATTTAACTTCTTTTTGAGTTTTAGGGAATCATTTTTTAAGGGGGTCCCACTTTTTATATTAGTTAGAGATTGGTTGGTAGTGTGTGATATGTAAATGTTTGCTTTAAGAGTTTTTTTGTTAAGCTTTAGTTTTGTGATTTTCCCTTTTCCTTTGTAATAGGAGGCCTTATCCTTGCTTTCTTTTTTTGATTTGTCAATAAAGTGCTTTGTTGTTGATCAAAAAAAAAAATATGATACATTATACAGACGCTAACGCACCAATTTTCAAAACATTAAAATGCAAACACAACAACAAATATATATAATATATTTGTCTTTATATGCAAGAGATATATCATATTTATTATATGAAAATAATAGGAAATTATTCATTTTCTACATGAACAAGTGGGAATACAGAGCCCTAATGTGTCCATCACACAAGTTTAGATGCATCCTGAGTTGGAATTGTAGCTGATGGACTGTTAATTTGCTTTTAATGAAGTTGTTTCTTGACCATGAAATTGAAAGAAATAATGCAACACTTTCAACCAAATGTTTCATTTAAAAGAAGAGCTTGTTTATTTAACACCACCAGGGGGCATTTCATGGTCTTCCAAAATAAGGGCACCAACAACAAATACCAAATCAAATTAAGCCTTGTGTCCCAATCAGTCAGTTACAAGAATATTTTTTCACCATTCAACTCTATCAAGGGCTATATGCTCAATAAAATAAAATAAATTTATATAAGTAATTTTTTTTCACTACCATGTCCAAAGTCCACTTATACTTAGGTCTTCCCCTCCCCATAACATTTCCATCTATGGTGATCACTCTTCTTTATCGTTGCATCTATGAGTTTTAATTGTGCATGATCAAACCATCTTAACATCTTTCCCTCAATCTATCTTCAATAGGTTCTACTCTCACCATTTCACACATATATTCATATCTTATTCCACTTTTTCTTGTGTTCCCATACATACATCTAATCATTCTAATCTCATTTTACATTTATTTTTTAAGTTACCCTCACACTATGTCCCGTAATGCAGGCACCAACGACAAATGCAGAAAAAAAAAATGAAAAACAAAAATGCATATCTAACTGATAAGCATTAATATAAAGGGGGTGTTTGGGATGATGGTTTGAAACTAAGCAGGTGTTTGGCATGCACTAAAAAAGTGCACTTTTTTCGCATACATACACCTATTTGGGTCACATCAATCAACATCTCTTCTCTACTTTTCTACCCACGTTCTCTACTTTTCTGCATATTTTTTTTGTAAAAAGTCAAAAAGTGCACTTATTTAGAACATCTCAAATCATCCCTCAACCAATAAGACAAAGGGGTGTTTTGGAAAGTGGATTAAAAGCCACTTCTCAGCTATTAACCAACTTCTCTCTCACAAAAAAGTCAAAAAAAGTCAAAAAACAATTTTTAATCACCTTCCCAAAACACCTCAAAATATCACATCCTACTTATCAATCAATTACTTTTTCTCTCACAATCATCTATTCAACACTACAAATCATCCCAAACACGGAAAATTCTACTATACACAACCCTTAAAAGGGTATACCATATGCACCCTTAATTATGTCAAATGATTGAGAATTCTAATAAATGAGCTTTAATAGGGATGGATCCCACTGTGACGTGATATTTTGATTTTGATTTTATTTTTTTGTATTCTCTGCCAAAGCCCAATTAGATTCTAAAATTAGAGATGTATCGTTGCTCTTAATTATAATACACACCTGCGTGTGCTATAGACTTTCCGTCAAACACAACTTTTTTGTCATTGGCTAAAATAACCTAAAAACAAAAAAAACAAAAAAGCAACTAAAATAACCACCATTTCAAAGGGGTGAACTACGCCCACATTACCTGATAAGCCTCAAAGTCATCAAAACTGAACCTTGACCTCGCCACCGTGTATTCAACGTGATCAAGAATGTCCCTCTGAAGACTAATTGGATCATTCTTCAGAAATCCATCCATCAACGCAAACATCCTCTCAGCCTTCGCCTTCGCCTTCCGATCTCCAGCATCATCCCCCACCAATCCAGCTCTCCTCACCACGATCCCTCTCGTACTCGCCATCGCCATCGACGCCTCTCCACCACCACCACCACCAATGGCCTCCATCAATGCCTTCTCAATCCGATCCAAATTCTCGCCATCTTCGATCTTATTCCCATGCGAATCAGTGACGAAGAACCTCTTAACTAAGAAGTCACCTTCGAATTCCACAATGGCCTTCTCGATTCGAAGCCCTAGGACTTTGAAAACCCTAGTGATCAATTGGAGGAGACCAATCCTGTTCTTGGCTCTGATCACGAAGGCAGTCGAGTCCGAGACCGAGTCGTTTTCAACTGTTACAGTTGAAGTTGTTTGGGAGATTGGTTCACTTGCGGAGGCTCGTAACGGTTTGAGTCCATGAGAGGTGTGCGAACGTGAAAAACTTGGAAATGGACGGTGGAGATTGAGAGAGAACGGAAAAGAGAGTCTCGGTTGGCACAATCCGGCGGTGAGTAGAGGAAGTGTGGTCGCCGCAGACATTGAGAAAATGAGCAAATTTACAGAGAGTTCAACAATGCAGAGACATTTTGGGAGTGGAGAGAGAGTTCAACAATGTAGATATGGAAGTGATTAATGAAGAAATTCACGAGAAAAGGTGTTCAAGTGTCAACGTGAAAGTAAAGATTTTTCCAGTTCGAAAAAGGAATCGATCCTCTTTTGCGTTATCAAGGGGCGGTCTCATGGGCTAACCGTGAGGTCTCTTCCTTCTATTGGTGGAGAAAAATCACTCTCTCACTACATGCTGCTATCTTTGAATAGAGTCCAATTTGGCCCAGTTAGAGATAAGACTAGACTTGTCCAGTTTTGGCTACTTGATAATATGAATCATTTATATTTTTAGAGTTAAAAAAATTAAATTAATCAGATAATAAAAATTATAAATTTGAATTAATTTTATTTTTTTACTGTTTATTTTTTTATCCAAAACTTATTCTATATCCGATCAATTTAATTTTTTACATAAATAATATATCCAACAAATCCTAAAATATAAACAGTTTGAATTATCAATATCGGGCCAAAAATGAGCCCACAATACAGACTAGACGAGTCCAATCTTGATCTCTAACAAGAGACAAACTAGATCTCTTTCAATAATTTTATAATAATGGTCTGCACAAAAGTAATAGTATAAGAATAATGACAAAAAAAAAAAAATTAAATTGAAACATAGTATTATGACTCAAGTGATAATGGGCTATTTTTGTTAAACACGTTACCTTGGTTTCAAAACTTATCTTCTTGTTATATAGATTTTTACATAAACATCAATTATAGAGGTATTTTGAGAAAACTTAAAATATGAGATAATTTTGTGTTAATACCATCTTAAGTCTTCACAGATATAGTAGCATAGATTGAAGATAGATACATTAGCATAGATTGAAGATAGATACATTGATATTGATTGTGTGCCTAATAAAATTGAGACGGTAGACAAATTTGGCTTATAAATTGAGTGAGAAATAGTGAAAATTGATGAGAAATTGTGAGGGAAAAAAAACAAACAAACAAACAAATGTTAGTAAGCCTATTTCATTTCTCACCAAAAATAGTGAATTTTGGTATTAAAAAAAAAAAAAAAAGTTGGTTAGTTATAAAATATTTATAATATCAAGTTACCCCTTCAACTATAAAGAAAAAAAATTAAAAAAAAATAAAAAAAAAAATTAGTTATGTCCCTTTTTCACATGTTTTGCTTTGCCACTTACCCAAACATATGATGGTTAGAAAATATAATTATTTCTTTTATTTTTTTCACTTAAATGAGAGACCATAACTACTTCTTTTATTTTATCACCTAAGTGAGAGATCATAACCATTTCTTTTCTTCTCTTTCCTACAATCCAAACATATTGTAAAATTTGGAAACACTTTAACCTCCCGTCTACTTTTTTTATTATTTTCTAATTTAGACCTTTATGACGAAAATACTCTTTAGCTATAAGATAAATTACACTTTAGCCTTTTGAACTCTCACTCAATATCATCTTATCTCCTCAACTAAAAAATGCTATATTTTGTTGTCTTGAATTATAAATTTGTACAAATATAAACCTTCATATAGATAAAAATTTGACATGTGACTTGTATATGATATCTAAAATATTATATGACATGGGTAAGCCCATAAAGGTTATAGCCCACCATTAGGGCCCAATACATAATTCAACCACTAAAACCCAATGTTGCTAGAACTCAACATAGCATTAAGAACCAATGACATCTAAACACGTGGCAAGAGAAGGACAAGCCACAAAAGTAGACAAAGATCCTGCAAAGTTATTGCACTGCACATTAGCCATTAATGAAGCCCCTTACAGCATTTATTGCGATAACCCCTCCCCGTCGAGGCAGAACGGCCTCACCATGAACAAAGCAAGGTAGAGCATAGACTTTCGGCCAAGATGACAGGTCGGAAAGGACAACGAAATGATTACCAGAGGATATAAGCAGACGTCGAAGACAAACAAAAGGTTAAGCTTTTCCACCTCTAATCTATTTTTACATTCCATCTCTCTTTCTAACTTGCTTGTCGGAGGGTTCACTGGGGGACTTCCCGTTCCCCGTTGAACTCTTGTGCAGGTTCCACTGTGGGCTTAGTACCTCAGACATTGTTTTGGGAAACGTGGATCAGTCCGACCCGTTCCATCTAGAACATGTTGTACTATCAATTAGCGTCGTCTGTGGGAATCCTTTTGCTCCGCGCGCCAGTTGTGCTCATTGTCGCCGGAGACCCTTTCCCAATAACCCCTTCCTACCACTTACGAAGGTGGATGGTCACAACTAGATCTATGGCTTCTCACCACAATGTTGCCGACCACCAAGCCAACCCTCCCAATCCAAACAACCCACTGCAGTATTTTACCGAGCTCACCAACAACATTAACTGCCTGGCCGAGCAAAACTAAGCTTTGATTAATGCTCTACTATAAAGAAACCTTCTCATGCCTCCTCCACCACCTCTAAATATCCCACCCAACCAAGAACGAGCCCCGAGCCATACTATCCAGCAGCCCCATTCACCCAACTTGGAAGGCTTGCGACCCCCTCTCCCAGACATGAACCCTCCACCTCGAGTCCCACACCCATCGGGTCCCACACCCATCGGCCCCGGCACCCACCCCCGAGGGAGAGCCCAGTAGCGTCCAGCCGCCACTGCACTCCAGCAGTGACAACATCTCTTTCTGGAACGCGAAACTCCAAGCTATTAAGCTCCAGCTCCAAGGAGTCATGCAGAACATACCGAATAAACCATCCACCACAGCCAACTCACCATTCGTTGCCTCCATACGGGACAAATCTCTACTTCCTAAGTTTAAAATGCCCACGATCGACTCTTTCAACGGCACAACGGACCCAGTCGATCACTTGGAGACCTACAGAACCCTCACGATCCTCCATGCATTCCCTGATGAAATCATGTGTCGGGCTTTCCTCGTAACATTCAAGGGATCGGCTCGACTCTGGTTTAGTCAACTGCCAGCAGACTCTGTTTCCACTTTTCAGCACCTCAGTAACTCCTTCCTCAGCCACTTCATTAGTGCCCAGCGCCAACGGCGTCCGGCAACTCAACTCCTCAACATCCGTCAGACGAAGGGAGAGTCACTGCGCAGCTTCGTCACCCGCTTCAACACCGAGGCCTTGCAGGTGGCAGAAAAATGATGACAAGGTTATTTTCACGGCTTTCATGGCTGGTCTACGATCATCTGATTTCTTTTTTTCCCTCTCCAAAAATCCCCCCAACCTCCGTGGCAACCCTACTCTCCAAAGCCCAAAAATACATGAAAGCCGAGGATTCCCTAGCCGCTCGACAAGATCCTACAGCCAAAAACCTGACCCCCAGAGAAAAGAAAAAGGACTCAGAAACCAGAAACACCCAGTACAGTCACCAAACAAATCAGTATACCGACCGACCGCCCTAAGCCGACCGATCGGCGCCAGCCCGACCGCCCGACCTATTCGAACGATACATCCCTCTCAACTCCCCCATGGAACAAGTCCTGAACCAGATCCAACGAGATTATCCCCTAAAACGGCCCCAACCGTCACGGTCTCCTTCCAACCGGTGAGACCAGTCCAAATATTGCCGCTTTCATCAAGACCACGACCATAATACGGAGAAGTGTGCTAACCTCAAAAACCAGGTCGAGGGCTTGATACGTCAAGGCCGTCTCAATCGGCTCACGGAAGCCCGCCCCCAGTAGAGGCAAAGGACTGAACCCATCAGAAACAACCGCCGGCACACCCCTCTTCGACAACCCGCACATCCTAACCAAGGTCATGATCGCCATCCATAATAACCCCGGGCACAAGATAACCCCGCCTCCCCTGTTGGAGAGATCCGAGTTATTGCTGGTTGGCTTGCTTGTGGAGGACCATCCCACTCGGCTTAGCGATCAGAACTCAGAAAAATAAGGTAGGGCTCAGACAAAGAAGTTGCCACATTAGACCGCCCTTCCAAACAGCCCAAGCAGTGGATGGAGCCCATCACCTTCACAGAGGCCGACTGCACAGGCATCCGTTACCCCCATGACGACCCCCTCATTATCTCTATCCTCCTTTCCAATTACAAAGTCAGACGGGTTCTCGTCGATAATGGCAGTTCTTCAGACATCATCTTTCTAAATGCCTTTCGCCAGTTCAAGGTCGAGGAAGAAAGTCTGTCCCCTCTCCAAACCCCATTGGTCGGTTTTACTAGAGATCGGGTGACCTCTATCGGCTCCATCGATCTTCCCATCACAATCGGAGAATACCCGCGGCAAACCACAAAGTTGCTCACCTTCCTCGTCGTCAACTGTCCCTCTGCTTACAACATTATCCTTGACCGCACCGCCCTAAATGTTTTCCAAGCTATTACATCCACTTTCTATCTTGCTGTCAAATTTCCCACCGACCTTGGGGTCGGCACAGTGAGGGGCGAGCAAACTGTGGCCAGGGAATGTTACGCCGCTTCACTTAAAGAGGTCAAGCTAAAGGAAGCTATGATCATTGAAGGGCTTGACGTCAGGGACGAGGATGAGCTGGTCAAAGGGGAACCAGTGGAAGAGCTTGTCGAAGTCCCCATCGATCCTAGTGACCCGACAAAAACTGCCAAGATTGGCAGCCAACTATCCTTCTAGGCTAAGGCTGACCTTACTGCCCTCCTGATTGAGCACAACGATGTATTTTCCTGGACCCACTCCAACATGCCGCGTATTGACCCCTCCTTCATCACCCATCGTCTCAGTATTGAGCCCCATTTTCGACCCTTCCGCCAAAAGCAGCGCATCTTTCACCCGGAGAACAATACTCTTATCGCTTCTGAAGTAGATAAGCTCCTTGAGGCACAGTTTATAAAAAATGTGGACTACTATAGCGATCCCGGGTTTACCCTTGTTGTACAGTGATCCGGACATGTGTCCGTGGATGTTGGTAGTTGTTTATTATCATGTTTGCATCCTCTTTACTTTGTGTATTGAGTTATAAGATGTGTTGGGCAGGTTTGTTACAGGTTGGTTGTGTTTGGGAGCCTAGTGTTGCTGCCCAGATTTTTGGACCTTCGCTCGAGCGAGGAGTTGGTCGCTCGAGCGAGAGTGAGGTTCGTGTCTGGTGGGTCGAGCCAGGGTGGCTTCGCTCGAGCGAGTGTTGCGTCTGGTTCTGGACCTGAGAGTTGCCTTTCTTGGCTCGAGCGAGCTTCCTTCGCTCGAGCGGTCTGGGTTTTTCTTCGCTCGATCGAGAACTTCTTGGCTCGAGCGAGAGTTTTCTGTGTCTGGTCGCTCGAGCGACCAAGTCTTCGCTCGAGCGAGCGTGTTTTATATCAGCGGACAGTAGCGCTTTGGAATAAGGAGAACCGTGAAAGCTTAAAAATACATTAGGCAGAAAGAGATATCAGCTAAGATGAGACCCAACTAGCTCGGGCGCATGGAGATAGCATAAAAGGAAGATCTTTGGAATGTGGAGCACCATAAAAGCCCAAAAATACATTAGGCACAAAGAGATATCAACTCAAATGAGAACCAATTAGCTCAGGCGCGTGAAGATAGCTTAAAAGGAAGATCTTTGGAATAAGGAGAACCGTGAAAGCTTAAAAATACATTAGGCAGAAAGAGATATCAGCTAAGATGAGACCCAACTAGCTCGGGCGCATGGAGATAGCATAAAAGGAAGATCTTTGGAATAAGGAGAACC
>NW_021026034.1:327919-421350 GCF_004153795.1 Camellia sinensis
TTATTTTATTTAAGTCACATCATCTCTCTAACACATCACTTCAAACCCAACCCAAACCCAACCCATATTTCATAAAAAGTCAAAAAGTGCACTTATTTAGTCTTCCCAAACTAGGCCTAAGTTAATTTTTTACATGAATAATGTATCCAACGAATTCTAAAATATAAACGGTTTGAATTATCAATATAGGGCCAAAAATGAGCCCACAATACAGATTAGACGAGTCCAATCTTGATCTCTAACAAGAGACAAACTAGACCTCTTTCAATAATTTTATACTAATGGTCCGCACAAGAGTAATAGTATAAGAATAATGGCAAAAAAAAAAAAAAAAAATTTGAAACATAGTATTATGACTCAAGTGATAATGGGCTATTTTTGTTAAACTCGTTACCCTGGTTGCAAAACTTATCTCCTTGTTTTATAGGTTTTTACATAAACATCAATTATAAAGGTATTTTGAGAAAACTTAAAATATGAGATAATTTTGTGTTAATACTGTACGGGAGCGAAATATCCTCTACTTTCCGTACTCCTTGTACTCTAAACTTTTCTTGACGGCGTCTACCTGGCAACACAGAAACGGTGAGCTACCCGGTGGTGGTGTGCCGGATAGACCCTCCGACGATCAAGTCAGTCCACTTGAAGAAGAAGACTGTTAGAGAGAGAGTATTCTTTTTGGGAAAGAAATTGCATACCTCTAACGTTCGTCCTCCTCCATACTTCAAGGCTGGCCATGCAGCCTCAAGATTATGCGCGCACTACCTCCGCTGTTCTTCCCAGGACAGGTGACAGTGCTCGCCTCTCATCACCTTACGCGTATAAAGGCTTAGTCCTCCCACCAGTACACACAGAACTGTCCAACGGTATTGGCGCATGCTTGGAGCAGATTTCCTCTATCCCTTACGCCATTGGTCCAGGTGGCACACTCGACCAGAATAACTCGACCGACCTATCACTTGTGGAGAGTTGCCATCACATGCACACAACCGAGCTATGCACCGCCGGACTGTTCCTTGCGAAGGGGCCAGAGGGCGATACTCATGGCCGAGCTGATATTAACCGGTTCATTAGGCTAACCGGTTGTAAGGTATGCCGACCTCCACCCGTCCTACCTCTATACTCGGTCACACGAAGACCACTTACCTCGGCTGGTCGATCAGAAGCGTGCCGGCCCTAACCGCACCCACAGTCTAGCCCGAGATGCTCTTAGCTTGGTCATCAGACACTGCTACGCACTCAGCCGCGTTATAGCTCGGCCGGGCATTGGTTCGTGTCTGGCCGGTCTTCTGCTCGGTGGCTTGCGGTTCGTCATAATCGGCGTTATCGTAGCTTGGCCGTACTAACGCGCAAATCTCCCCTCTCAAATACCATCTTAAGTCTTCACAAATATAGTAGCATAGATTGAAGATAGATACATAGATATTGATTGTGTACCTAATAAAATTGAGACGGTAGACAAATTTGGTTTATAAATTGAGTGAGAAATAGTGAAAATTAATGAGAAATTGTGAGGGAAAAAAAACAAACAAACAAACAAATGTTACTAAGCCTATTTCATTTCTCACCAAAAATAGTGAATTTTGGTATAAAAAAAAAAAAAGTTGATTAATTATAAAATATTTATAATATCAAGTTACCCCTTCAACTATAAAGAAAGGAAAAAAAAATAGTTATGTCCCTTTTTCACATGTTTTGCTTTGCCACTTATCCAAACATATGATGGTTAGAAAATATAATTATTTCTTTTATTTTTTTCACTTAAATGAGAGACCATAACTACTACTTTTATTTTATCACCTAGGTGAGAGATCATAACTATTTTATCACCCAGGTGAGAGATCATAACCATTTCTTTTCTTCTCTTTCTAACTTATCCAATCCAAACATATTGTAAAATTTGAAACACTTAACCTCCCGTCTACTTTTTTTATTATTTTCCAATTTAGACTTTTATGACGAAAATACTCTTTAACTATAAGATAAATTACACTTTAGCCTTTTGAACTCTCACACCGTATCTCCTCAACTAAAAAATGCTATATTTTGTTGTCTTGAATTATAAATTTGTACAAATACAAACCTTCATATAGATAAAAATTTGACATGTGTCTTGTATATGATATCTAAAATATTATGCAATATCTAAACTAGCATTTTTTTTTCTTTGAAGGCAACAACAATCAGTGTGTTTGGTTTGAGTTTTTTGAATTAAGTTTTTTGAAAATTGAGTTTTTTGGTTTTCATGTTTTTTTTTTTAGTGAATATTTTTAAAATTTTAAACATTTTTTTTACGTTTTTAGATGCACCTTACTTAGATGTATCTAAAAAGTAAAAAATTTGTGAAAAAATATTTTTAAAAATTAATAAATACATAAAAATACAAAAAATGTACTGAATTCTTGTATTTTTTTTTGTATTTTTTGTATTTAGTGAATTTTTAAAAGGTTTTTTTCAATTTTTTTTTTTACTTTTTGGGTATATTTATATTAGATATGTCTAAAAATTTTAAAAATTGCTCAAAATATTAAAAAAAATCAATAAAAACAAAAAAAACACGAAAAATAAGAAGGTAAAATTTTCTGAAAAGTGTTTTTAAAAAATAGTAACCAAGCATTGTGAATAGTAGGCATAGTGTCTGCAACTGTGCTTGTTGATTTGGGTAGGAAAAATGAGAGAAAAAACATAACATAAAGAGAAGAACAAAGTCATTATGAGCAGTTCACAACATTTTATATATCATGTACAAGTTACATGTCCATTTTTTATCCAATTATGTAACAAATTCTTAACAGAATGTTTATATTGATTTAAATTGATAGTTTTAAGTGAGAAAGTCTAATATTTTTTAGTTAAGGGGTAGAGTGACATTAAATAATAGTTTAAGAGGTAAAGTGCAATTTGCCCCTATAGTTGAAATAGTATTTTTTGTTATTAATGTCCAAATTGAAGGGGGGAAAATAGTATAGAAAAAGGTTAAGTGTTTTAATTTTTAATTTATTAATAAAGTAAAGTGATACGGGATAATAGTTGAGAGAGATAAAATATAGATCTCTTTTGGTAACATTTAAAAAAGTTAATTTATTGACTTATTTTGAATCATATTATCTCTCTATTTTTTTGTACGTCTTTTCATATAAGGGGTTATTTGGGATGTCTTAAATAAATGCACTTTTTGGACTAAAAAATTGAGGAAAAAAATATGGTTGTTTGGGTTAACTTTTTGATTTTTTATGTAAAAATATGTATTAAAAAATTGTATAAATTAGTGTGTAAGAGAATATAATTAATTAATCTTAGAATTGGGAATTGTACCGCCGTAATTTTTGACTTTTGATGAATAATGATAACTTTTTAATTTTTTGAGTGACTTTTTGACTTTTTAGCCACATGCCAAACTTGACCTAAGTGAAAAAAGACACCTTGTAAGTCATAATTATTAAACAATTAATAAAAATAAATGATATCTTGTCAAGTACTCTGGTGATATAAAATAGTAAAAAAAAAAAAAATTGATATAGGGAGGCATTTAAAAAAAATTATTTGTGTAAATTCAAATCGTTTCGTGAAATTGTACTTTTAAAAGGCAAATGCTAATAAGGGGCACTTGTTGATATTGAAAATGTGATAAGAAATGTTCTAAAAACGTAAGAATGTTAAAATGCGTAATAAAATTTACAGCAATGATTCAGACTCCCTCAAATTTCAATCTTTATTATCCCCACACATACGTGGTGGGTAGTGATTGGAGGAGGAGAAAAAAAAGAAAAACAAAAAGAAAAAGTGACCAATCAAAAAAGAAAGGGGATCAAAAGGGGGTGGGAAAAGGGAGTCCCAATCTTTATACTAAGGCCAAGTTTGGCTACAAAGAAAAAAGTGCACTTATTTCATCTTTTTATCTTTTTTGGGTCACATCAATCAACATCTCCTCTCTATTTTTTTTACGCATAATACAAAAAAAGTCAAAAAGTACACTTATTTAGTCTTTCCAAACTAGGCCTAAAATTTAAAAGTAAATGTTTTAAAGTGAAAAAGTATTATGAAATTCGTAAAATAATAATTTTAAATTTAGTGAAACATGTCTCATGATTTATTTATTTATTGTCATTTTCTTGTATTCTAGTTAGCAAAACTTTTTACAAAAATATTACTTTATAAAGAGATTTTTTTTTTAAAATTTATTAAAATATTTTGAACTTTTGATAAGAAGTGTTCTAAAAAAGCGTAAGAATGTTAAAACGTGTAATAAAATTTAAAAATAAATATTTTAAATTTAGTGAAAAGTATTATGAAATTCATTAAAAAGAATTTAGATTTAGTGAAAAGTCTCTCATGAATTTTTTTTTTTCTCTTCATTTTCTTGTACTCTAGTTAGCAAGAAATTTTACAAAAATATTACTTTATAAATAGATTTGAAAAAAAAATTATTAAAATATTTTGAACATTTTTCAAAGTTATTCCAACATTCTATTTTGGGACATTTATTAGTAAATCTCATTTAGGAGACTTATGTCCCAATTAATTCTATTAAAATTCGTATAACTCGTCTAGTTTTATGTGATTGAAAATGACATCATCAGTAATGATATATAAATAGAAATTTTATATAGAAATTTCATACATTATTTATTTTTATTTTTTGAACAAGAAATTTCATATATAATAATATAAGGCTTAATAGTGACATTTCACTTTAAAAATATATATAAAGATTATTTATATGGATTTTATATATGAATTTAATGCTACTACCACATTATTTTTATTGTGCTTTTTATATGAATTTTACATAAAAATGGAGTTTTTCTTAAAAATATTAGTTTAGATAAGGGTCGGCTCAAGGGGCTGCAAGTAAAGTACTTGCTTTAGGTCTCAGGCCTCGTTTGGGATGCTACCTTTTTAGTCAATTAGCCAAAAAGTTACTAAATTAGTCAATTAGCCCATTAGTCATACCAAAAAGTCAACAATTACGGCTTCTCTCTACTTTTTACACAGCTTTTCGTAATTAGTCAAAAAGTCATCCCAAACATACAAGTTTTTTTTACCTACCTTTTTAGCCAATTAGCCAAAAAATTACTAAATTAGCCTGTTCCCAAACGAGTATAACAAAAAGCCTCATTTTAAGTTAAAATCTTATAGGTAAAAGAAAAAATAAAAAATAAAAAAAAAATAATGAATGTCAGTACTTTTCCAAATTAAAATATCAAATTTTCTATCAATTTCATATATTGGCTCTACACCTATGTGAGATCATATTCATGTGTAATTGGCAAAAAAAAAATTGGTGATTTAGTAGAGATTCCTATCATTTTTGTACTAGTAAAAATTTATCTTCCACTCTCTCACACTCATAAATTGAGAAAATCAAATTTAATTAAAATCAAATATTTTTATAAATAATTTCATTTAGTAGATATTCGAGGTTTGGTGAAAATACAGATTCTCCCTTGAGGTTTGAGAAATTACAAATTACCCCCTGAGAGTCAAATTTGCATAACAAATTAGGGGAGAATCTGTATGAAAATATAAACCTCAGGGGGCAATTCGTTATGGAAATATAAACCTCAGGGGGCGGGATGTAATTTCTCAAACCTCAGGGGGAAATTTGTATTTTTACCAAATCTCGAGGGGGGTGTTTGTAATTTGCCTAAATAAAATTTATTGACAGGATACATAAACACGACATGATAACATAAAATATTAAATGGATTGAATTAGTGCATTCTAATCTTATATCAAATTTAAATTTGATAAAAATTTAATAATAAAAAGTTCAATATCCTTTTATCAAACTTGTATTTTTTTTTATTTTTACTAAAAATCTATTTCAATATGCTCTCGATTTAAGAAAGAAGAAAACAACACAAAACAAAAACCGCCAACTTCAATGTTATGTGGCTGAGCGGCCTGGTTTAGATTGTGAATGGGGCGTTCAAATAAGAAAGATAATTGATTTAAAAACAATTCAATGAACAAAGTGTTGAGTATTTCAAATTTTTTGAAATCCATTAATAGTATCTATATATGTAAGGATATGTGAATGTTTATACTTTATATGAATAAAAATAGTATTTTTTTTATAAAATACAAATATTCACATTTTCAATAAATAAAAATAATATTATTTTTTAAAAAAATGTGATTATTTTTTAAAATGTAGGAATAGTTATACTATAATTTTTGGGGGGGTTTTTTTGGTTAAAAAAAATCAAATAATCATTAAAAAGATAAGTTATTTGGTAGTCTTGGAATATTATTCTACACCATTAATAGCACCTCCGACGTTACATTAAATTTTTCATCAAATTTAAGTAAAAAATTGATGAAAAGTTTGATCTAATACGGTGCACTCCCACGGTAAATTTAAAATTTTCATCAAATGCCCGATTGTTCGGGCAGACATCCGGAAATGGGCAAAAATTGGATTCAAATAAAGAAAGCCCGATTGTTCGGGAGGATATCTGGAAGGATGTACAGCCTAACGGTTACCTACAAATTTAATGAACGATAAATGCTCCATTCATTTGATGAAATATTTGGTTATGTCTCCAATCTGATATCAGTTTGATGACAACATTAGAGCTGACACTTCTTCCATTTTTCATCTTTCATCAAATTTGAATTTGATGAAACATCTTATGTAATGTTGAAGATGGTCTTACAGAGAGACATTTGTCTAGTTGTCTCTCGAAAAAAGACAAAAAAGTAATAAATTTTAATGTTTTTGTAAGAATTTTTTCTAAATATGACTTAATGTGGCTTATACATGATTATACTAGATTTATCTCATTAAGTAAGATACATGTACATCAATTAGACAGTGACTAATCATTGATGAATGCACCTATATATACATAATGTATAGAAGACTAATGGAGATAGTGTCAATACATTGAATGTGATAGATTCATTATGAATAAATCTTAGAGATGCATTATGTATCTATTATGAATGTCGAGAATACATTAATATATCTAATGAGTTCATTAATATAAAAGATGCATTATGTATCATGAATGTAAAAGATACATTAATCTATTTAATGAAGTTCATTGATTGAATGGATTCTTTGATGGGAAGAATATTAGTATAAATAGTGTAAGGTCCCAAATCACACTCTCCATTACAAAAACTCAAGTTGTCACCACAAGAAAGCTTCCATCACCTAGAGAGACAGAAGTGGTTTAAAGATCTTAGACAAATAAAGAGCTTGAAGTTCAAGGTCTTCTATTCAAGGTTTCTCTTTCTCAAAAGACGTTTTCATACCATCATGGATCAAGGTACGTTTGTATAGTTGAAATTCATAGAATTTTCATATATAGAATTGAATCCTTAATAATTTTTAGTTTATGTTCCGCAAAATTTCCTATCAGTTTCAACAAATAAAAATTAAGTTGGGACATCACTTTAGCTTGTCCAAGAGCACCAAAAATAATTTTCCCACTACAAAAGTTAAGAGTTACTAAAATAAAGACAACCATCTCAATAAGTTTTCGATAGGACTAAAAAAAAAATTATTCCCATATACATGAATGTTAGTTTTTTTTTTTGTTTTTTTTTTTCATCCCATAAAAAAGTAAAAAAACTACAAAGCAACTAATCCCAATTAAGGTCTCATTTGAAAAGTGACTTTTTGATAATTTTCAGTTAAAATATAATGTAAAAAAATTAATATGTATAAAAAGGATTTTTTTAAATTTTACATAAAAATGTACAAAAAAAATATGGTATAGGAGAAGGAATCTTTGACTTTGTAGTGTAAATAGAAAAAAAAAATGTTTGACTTTTTTATATAAATTAATATTTTTGGCAAAATTATAAAAAAAAAAATACTAGGATTTGATTTCTATAACAAAATAAATTTTGAAATTTTAATTTCGTCAATTAAACCTTTAACTTTTAATTTGCTTTTAGTTAAATTATCTACCTATTTTTATTAAATAAAATTGTTGAAAAAAGTATTTTAATCATTAAACTCAATGAAAAATGATATTTTAGACATTTTATACATACTTATATAAAGTTTAATAACTAAAATCTTGGGAAAATTAGCCAGAGATTCTCCATTTGTTTTTGTGTAAAAGTTTAAGGATAACAAAAATTAGTTTGGTAGCTAAGGTCCCTAAGATTTAAAATTGTAGAATGATAAGGACATATTTTGATAAACATGGACCAAAATGTCCTTTTAAGCCTAAAAACCCTAATTTTTTTATTTGATTTTTCATGAGCGCGCTCTCTCTCTCTCTCTCTCTCTCTTAAAGATTTCTCTCTCTCTCTCTCTCCCTCCCTCTTTAGGATCTATCTCCAAGTTTCCAACACCATTTCCATTGTATCTCTGGCATCGTCACTACACCCACTGACGTTCATCTACCACTATTATCTAACAACTGCCATTCACCACTACTGACAACTTCTCTTCAATTATACATAGATCTAACATGTTTTACTTTCTTTTCAATCAGTTTGTTTTATTATCGTCAATTTGTGTATAAATCTAATGTAAGAGTTTTTAAACATCTTTTCTCTCATCTTTTTGTCCTTCTTTCTCTCTTCCTATTATTTTCTTTGTCCCTATATTTTTCTACCTTGAAATACGAAATTTCTCTGACTTTATTTTTTTTAATGTTGAAACAGAATTTTCTCTATCATTGTGTCGAAATATAGAATTCTCTGTGTCTTGTGTTGAACCATATAATTTTCTCTGTGTCATTTTTTCTATATTTTTATGTTTTTCATTTTGTCATTGTGTTGAAACACAGAATTTTTCTTTGTGTTCTATGTTGAAATACAAAATTTTCTCTGTGTCATTGTGTTGAAATACACACATGATTTTCTCTATCATTGTATTGAAACACACGAGATTTCTCGGTATATAGACAGCCAATTTTTGACAGCCCTTACGACTTGGACGTCACCACTTGCACACCCAATGATGAATGTGCATATACTTGTTAAGTGCTCGGAGTCTTTAGCAAAATGCCACAGCTTTGAGCGTTCAAACCCAATACACCTCTTGCCTTGTTTTGGCCCACAACCATAGATCTTCAAGCCTGAAAAACCTTGAGGCTTGTCAGCCACCACTATTGGCTGTCGGCCACTGTTCTTGACTGCCGGCCAGTTGTGTAGCCTGCAGGCCAGAATTAGTGGCCTGCCAGCCACAAGTGTGTTTTGCAAATATTTTCTGCCAGCTGTGCTAACTGTTGTCACTGATGCATGCACTTACGTACACGTGTATGTATTGATATTTCTGAGGGAGTTTGATGTTTTTCTATATATAGGAGACCTCCCCTCTTGCTTAGAAGATTAGAAAATTTTGGAGCAAATTATTTTCTCTCTTTTTACAATTCTCTCTCTCTTTCTTGCTAGTTATTGAACATTTGCCTATACACTTTAAACCAAACCTTACCATCGTGGAGCTGAGGTACTTTTGAGCCTATTTTGAGCTCTTGAGGGTGTGTATGCGTTGAATTGTTACTTAGAAGTGTTCTTTTCTTCGAGAGATATAAAGCTTGGCCTGTTTTCTTTTTTTTGGGCTGTATAAATTCTGTAATTTTGGGCTAAAACTTGTGATTTAAGGCCTTAAAGGGTGGAGGGGTGGTTCACCTTTCTTCCTACCTTGCTTCTCTAGCATTTACCCTTGTGTTTCCCACCTCTACACTATCTTTTTTTGAGTTTTTAAACACTGATTTTTAGAACTTTTTCAGTGGCTAAAATGTTGTTTTAAAGTCCAAAAATGGTGGGGTAGCCCTCTTTGTGCTTCGTTTACTAACTTACATAGCTCCATGTTTTAACTTATTGTTCTAGCTATTTTTTGTCTCAATTACAACATGTTTTAGGACTTATTTTAGACTGTTTTAGGACTATTTTTAGTGGTTCATTGCATCTGAGCCTTGTATTGCATGCTTATAGTGTAATTGTCCTCATAGGTTTTGTGGTTTAGGCCTTAGCCACCAACATATTTGAGTTGATAGCATTTGTTTATGGCTTTCTATACTTGTTTTCACCCCTAATCATTTCAACAACCTCTCTCCTTTCTTGGCTTTTGCTTTGCTTTGAAAGTAGGTTCAAGCTACTAACTTGTTTAAAACATGAGATTGAGGTCTTGTGCTTAATGGTTTAATCCCTTTAGGGGTTTATTACCAACGGCATGACACTTCTCTTATGCCTAAAACAACTCTTGATTTGATGCTTCTTTCCATTAGAGGACTTAAAAGTTCACATTTAGACTTAATTTGCTAAGGAATGGTTGATAATTAAAATGGAATAATGAAATGAGGAGTAAAAATGATGCAAGATAATAATTTGGTTTGGGTTCAATCGGACGTTAATTGAACCCTTGAGTCTTGAATCGTTTCATACTTGATAGTGATGTAAACAGTTCAAGAATCAATGTCAACCATTTTCCTTGATCAATCCATGATAGGGACGGGGTTTGAGAGTCTTCATTTGTTGCATTTATTGAACTTGCACACTTTGGTTCATAGGCCATCATGCAATGAAACTGTATCGATTAATGGTTTGTGAATTAAGTTTACCACTTCTTTAAGCTGTTTGATGATAAGGGGGGTAAGTTGTGCAAACAACTCTTGAGAAATACCCTGCTCTTGCTCTGTTTGCTCTCTGTTGCAACAGGAAGAATCAAGCATTAGTGGCCAGCATGCCACTTTTTGTGGTCGGCAGGCCACCATTTCTAGCATGCGGGTACCTTTGCAAAACCTGACAGTGCCCTTTTAAAACAAAACAGAATTGATTTTGAGGTGAAAAACGATGTAAGTGTTTTACTGTGCAACAGAGGCATCTGGCAACAGAATAGTGGCTTTTTTCTGGTGAAAATCTGTCCATACATGAGCATTCCTCATTTTTTGAGACGGAGTAGTTAGAATAGTTAACTTAATGTTTCTCTCGAATTGTGTTCATGTTGTAATTAGTTAATTTCATTAGTTAGTTCTAATTTGTTAAATAGTTAATTAGTGTAATTAATTAGCTAATTTAGTTAATTATTTCCTTCATTTTGTAACAGTTAGTTAATTTGTAGTAATTAGCCTAGCTAGTTAGTTTATCTGGACCCTCCTGTGTGAGGGCGTAAACTCGTAATAATGTGTATGTCTTTCAACCTCATGTTTTTCTCCTTTTTATTTACTAGCTTATGATGGTTAGTTTTAGAGCATCATGTTTTGTTTAGCATCTCTCATACCTTGCATCCACTTGTATTGCATACATTGGGCTCAGTTCATCATGCTAACTTGCATTATTAGTTGAACGCTTCTTTGAATACGTGCTTAGACCGCATGCTATCAAATCAATTCATATGTCATATTAGTAGCTGAGCCTAGTAAATTGCATATTGCATGCATTGCATTAGTCATATTGCGTAGTTAGTGCGGGGAGATAATTTTTGAATGACAACACGTGGTCGAGGTGGCACCGAAGTGCTAGCTGAGGTGCTACGTGTCCTGTTCATGACGCCGAGATAATCTCGGATAGGCCGAGGTTATCTGCGAAGATATCGAAATCCGGGATAAGCGGAAAAGGGACAAAAGTCCTAGAATGAGAGAGGACTTCAGTTTAAATAAAGATAAGACTCTTAGAGAGTTTATCCCAATCTAACTGGGAGTCCAGGATTAGCATTGAACCAGAGTCCATTGAAGTTAGACTTCTATTAAGATTAGGTCAGTGTTGGCTATAAAAGAAAGGCACCCTCATGGGTCTAAAGTACGCTTTTTGTATTTTGAATAGTGAGTTAAGCACTTTTGCTATCTTTGAGAGATAACTGACTTGATCATCGGAGTGCCCTCGGGTGGACGAACCACCGCCGGAATCTTATCTTTCTGTGACAGGTCATTCGGGCTTCATCTATTCTGTCAGCGTTCTCCAACTAAGTACCTGTTTGGCAGTGTGGTTGAAAATTGACACACACAATTTGGCGCCGTCAGTGGGAACGAAAGGAGAATAGATGGCTAACGACGAACAGAAAGAGAAGGTTGGGGACGACATCTCTACTGGGAGTGGTATGCACTCTGATCCCAACGTAGAGGAAGATAATTGCAATGAAGAAACTCGGGATCAGAATCCCGGAGAGAAAGACATCGGCCAAGAGGGCGACGTACCAAAGAAATCAGACCGAAGCGGGTATTACAACGAGGATGACCTCCAGGTATGGAAAGATAGATGCCTGTAGAGTGACGACGAGATGAAGGGAATGGAAAACAAATTGGCGGACCTGCAAACGGTCATCAATTTCATGATGCAGAACAACGTGATGCAGCCACCATTCCTATTACAAGATACGCCGATTCCAGCGGCCAAGAAAGATGCCCGAAAAGGGGGGCAGCAAATAATTCCTGCAGTCCCATAGCACGACAGGACCAAGGGACATTCTCACCGGCCTTCATGGGAGGACTGGCAAAGAGAATCAACGAGAAGAGAATCCCAGAAGACACGTCGAACCAAAGAAGCCTGCACCAAAGAACATCGGGATGTTCAAGGGAAAGAACTCTGTTTCGACGCGACCAATAGGTCCAAAAGGACTCATAATGGCACTGGAAGTAGCGCACCGAAGAGGTTGAAACGACCAATAGGTCCAAAAGGACTCATAATGGCACTGGAAGTAGCGCACCGAAGAGGTTGAAATCCGATGATAGCCGAGCTCCTGGCCGAACCAAGGAGGATCTAAGGGATTACCTCCAGAGAAAGCGACAGGATGCCGAGGTAACCTCTCCGGTTAAGCCAAGAACGCCGTTCTCGGTAAAGTTAGACAAATTTGAGGCCCCAAAAAGGTTCAGTATACCGAGATTCCAGATATACGACAGTAAGTCGAACCCCAACTTTCACGTCGGCTTGTACCTAAACTCGATGGCACTATACACCAGGAACGAGCCGTTGCTTTGCAAGGTGTTTCCCTCGTCCTTCAGGGAAATTACATTGGACTGGTGTCACAAGTTACCGAAAGGAATTGTGAAAACCTGGGAAGGCCTGGCCGAGTGTAGACGTGCCTGAACGTCACGGTTCCGCGTGCGAAGGCGCGAAGTCGTTTTGTTCATTAGCTACTACAGTTCGGACTCAAAGTTACGATTCTAAATCTAATCTTGCAAAGTGCAATGCAAGATTAATAAATCACCAAAGAGTCCAAATCCGGCAAATCGTTTAAGAAAATTGATTTTAAGAAAGAAGTGCCAAGCATGGACTACTTTGCCAAATATAGAGTCGTCACCTAGATATTTTATTTTGGGAAATTTAGGAAACCCTGACTCGTGCTTAAGGCCACGTATCTGTCATCACCAAAGTTGCCTCGGCTCGGGAACTTGGGTACGAGAGGGGAAGGTCATGCAATGCGCACCCTTGCTTGCCCGATCTAAAGATCGGCCTTTACTAACATGATATTTTGTTTTTGAAGACACATGCGTTCTTATTCCGATTATTAGCTAGAATTACTATGTGATGCACACAGCATACAAGTATAGGCTAGATCGCCTAAGTTAGAACAAAACATGTCATGTTTGTTTGTTTGCGAGAAGAGAATCCCAGAAGACACGTCGAACCAAAGAAGCCTGCACCAAAGAACATCGGGATGTTCAAGGGAAAGAACTCTGTTTCGACGCGACCAATAGGTCCAAAAGGACTCATAATGGCACTGGAAGTAGCGCACCGAAGAGGTTGAAATTCGATGACAGCCGAGCTCCTGGCCGAACCAAGGAGGATCTAAGGGATTACCTCCAGAGAAAGCGACAGGATGCCGAGGTAACCTCTCCGGTTAAGCCGAGAACGCCATTCTCGGTAAAGTTAGACAAATTTGAGGCCCCAAAAAGGTTCAGTATACCGAGATTCCAGATATACGACAGTAAGTCGAACCCCAACTTTCACGTCGGCTTGTACCTAAACTCGATGGCACTATACACCAGGAACGAGCCGTTGCTTTGCAAGGTGTTTCCCTCGTCCTTCAGGGAAATTGCATTGGCCTGGTGTCACAAGTTACCGAAAGGAATTGTGAAAACCTGGGAAGGCCTGGCCGAGTGTAGACGTGCCCAAACGCCACGGTTCCGCGTGCGAAGGCGCGAAGTCGTTTTGTTCATTAGCTACTACAGTTTGGACTCAAAGTTACGATTCTAAATCTAATCTTGCAAAGTGCAATGCAAGATTAATAAATCACCAAAGAGTCCAAATCCGGCAAATCGTTTAAGAAAATTGATTTTAAGAAAGAAGTGCCAAGCATGGACTACTTTGCCAAATATAGAGTCGTCACCTAGATATTTTATTTTGGGAAATTTAGGAAACCCTGACTCGTGCTTAAGGCCACGTATCTGTCATCACCAAAGTTGCCTCGGCTCGGGAACTTGGGTACGAGAGGGGAAGGTCATGCAATGCGCACCCTTGCTTGCCCGATCTAAAGATCGGCCTTTACTAACATGATATTTTGTTTTTGAAGACACATGCGTTCTTATTCCGATTATTAGCTAGAATTGCTATGTGATGCACACAGCATACAAGTATAGGCTAGATCGCCTAAGTTAGAACAAAACATGTCATGTTTGTTTGTTTGAAAATGGTTTGAAGGTGCTACTCGCAAGTAGGCTAAGACATGGATTTTGTCACCCTCAAGTAGGCTTAGAAAACATGATTTTGCCACTCCGCAAAGTGGGCTTAAAACTCGCATTTTGATGAATTGTTCCAATTCAAACAATGAAGCCTTCATCCACATGCATTCATGCAGTTAAACACTTAAGCAGTTAGCCTCATGGCAAGCATGCTAAACATGGCAACACTTACACGCATGCAAGATGCTAAAACATAAACACTCACAGTGTACTCCGAGCCAAAACAACAACTAGTTAGAAATCATGCATGATCCTAGTTTATGTTAAGATGGCTAATGCAACACATGCAAAATGCAACTAAAAATAGGCTCGGCTATTCTAAGATGGCATATGAGATGCAACTTGATAACATGCCGTTGAACACGTATTCAAGTAAATGTATTGAAATACAATGCGGTTTGTATGATGCACCGAGCCCGGTGCATGCAAGACAGATGGATGAATGCAAACATGCAAGCATAAGTATGCTAATCAAAATATGACCTAGAACTAACCATCAAAAGCTTATAAGTAAAAGGGAGAAAGACGTGGGGTTGGAAGACATTCACACACTCACGCACACTTATTACAACATTTGCCCTCTCGACGGAGGGTCCGAATGAATCAACTAGCTAGCTACGCTAAGCTAAGAAACTAATCTAATAATCTAATTAGACTAATAATCAAATTGAATAACTAGCTAACAGTAAGCTAATTATTACAACACGTTAACTAATTAACAAATTAACTAGTTTAATTACAAATTCAAAAGCTAACTAACAAGTAAAGCTAATTACAAATTACAAAGCCTCGGCTCAGTTCCAAGAGTTCGAAGATACATGCTCGATCGCTTCGTTCGGAAATCCGTTACCATGCCTCATGTTGCCTCTGTTTGCACTGTTTTAGACTTCTGAAAACTATGTCAACCTCCAAAACACTTCTGATTCACCTCATGGACATGCTGAGAAGTCATCGGTCAAGAGGTATGGCCATCGGCCAAAGGAAAAAGGTCATCGGCCAATTTCAATGCTATCGGCCAATTATTGATAGCCGATCGGCACACTGGATAGCGAATCGGCCATGTCTTCCTGCAAACTCTCTTTTTTGCTGCAACAGAGCACAAACAGAGGCATGGCAATGTATTTGCAAGAAAATGTGTGCGCAACTACACCATTTATCATGTTTAAGGCTCAAAGGTGTGTAGTGCTCGGCTCTCAAGCCATTAATCACGCATTTCGACACATGATGGCCAAAGAGACTGAATTGCACAAATCAATGGCAAATGAATGCACAAAAACACATAAATGCCTTAACCTCTATCACGCATGATCAAGAGGGTCGGCGACCGAGAATTGAGGCACGTTTCATCACTTCAAGTATGAAACGTCCCTCGTTCCTCGTGTTTGGACTAACACTATATCCAAACAAAATGCAATGCAATGCATGCACAACTTAACAAAGCTAATGGCATGCAAACGATGCTAATGCAACATGGGCATGCAAACGATGCTAAGTACTATGTAATGCAAGATGATTGACTTAGTAATACTAATGGCATGTGAACAATGTAATGCAACATGATTGACTTATCAAGACCAAAGGCATGCCAACTTAATGCAATGCAACCTAAGTATGCAAACAAAGCCAATGCAACCTAAGTATGCAAACAAAGCCAATGCAACATGAGCATGCCAACAACCATGTAAACAAAAAGTATGCAAACAACATGTAATGCAAACAAGCATGCAAGATGGACTTAAACCGGATATGGACAGACCTCAGCCATGCCCAAAACAGTGGCCAGAATGTTGAAATGAAGACGTGAAATGCAAGACAAGCATGCATGCCAATTGGCTCAAGAATTAAGGTATAAGAGGACAACCCTCAAAGCATGGAAAGAGTGACAAGCATGGACATGTGAAAACATTATTAGCTTTGAAATCATGCATGGAATGATGCCAAATCAACCAAACAATACAAGTATGGCATGCAAGAGGTTCAAAGCTTAAGGCTAGCCAAGAAGCTT
Source organism: Camellia sinensis (assembly GCF_004153795.1). Classification (NCBI taxonomy): domain Eukaryota; kingdom Viridiplantae; phylum Streptophyta; class Magnoliopsida; order Ericales; family Theaceae; genus Camellia; species Camellia sinensis. Next base: position 344,516 of record NW_021026034.1, read on the forward strand.
GTACCAAGGCCACATGAATCAAGCCTCAAAGGGCCAAGGACAACCAAAACACTCTTAGATCATGCCAAAATGAGTCTAAAACATGCATGGACCAAAGCTAAAACATGCTAGCATAAAGGGTTAAAACAACAAGCATGCAAGGCCAAAATGCAGGATTACACTACACCTACCAAGACCAAGCATAAAATGACTTCAACAACAAAAATCAGAGCTGTATCATGGCAAAATAAGACCAAATACACACTGAAATGGTGGCCCAAGAAGCTAGGCAAGATGGCATGCACAAAGGTTCATGTTTAAAGCATGAAGCATGAACCCTCCAAAGCATTGAATGAATGAAAGATGTGAGGGCATGGCAATGAAACATGCTATGAAATATCATGTTAAATGATGTCAAGCCTCAAAGGGCCAAGGACAACCAAAACGCTCTTAGATCATGCCAAAATGAGTCTAAAACATGCACGGACCAAAGCTAAAACATGCTAGCATAAAGGGTTAAAACAACAAGCATGCAAGGCCAAAATGCAAGATTACACTACACCTACCAAGACCAAGCATAAAATGACTTCAACAACAAAAATCAGAGCTGTATCATGGCAAAATAAGACCAAATACACACTGAAATGGTGGCCCAAGAGGCTAGGCAAGATGGCATGCACAAAGGTTCATGTTTAAAGCATAAAGCATGAACCCTCCAAAGCATTGAATGAATGAAAGATGTGAGGGCATGGCAATGAAACATGCTCTGAAATATCATGTTGAATGATGCCAAATCATGTACATGGCCCAAGCAATGCATGCTAGTGACTTAGAGACTCAAAGCTAACAAGCTAGAATGAACCAAGACTATACAAAGCAATGCATGAATGACTAAAACAACATAAATCAAACCTTATGCATGGTAAAACAAGGCTAAAAGCTTCTTGGAATTGAGCTAAAACATGCAAGAATGATGGTCCAAACACATGATGCATGTTATGCTAGCATGCAAGATTGCACTACAAGTATGTGAAGCATGCAAGATGCTATCAAACCAACCTAAAATAGAGACCTAGCATGGCAAAACAACACCATAAACATGCTGAAATGGAACCAAAACATGCTAAACAAACATGCTACTTTGATGAGCCATCTATATAAGCATGCAAGACACAAGGAGAGGGGATGACCCGCTCCTATTTGGGACCTTAAAACACCATTTCCACCACTGAAATTCCTCTGAGTTTCAGTGGTGAGAAGGCCAAAACAAGGTGATCCCAATAGCTTAAAAAGATGGCACAAGAACAAGGCCAAACAAGGCCTAAGAGGGCGTAGACTGCCCCCAACACAAAAGTGACCTTAAACAAACATGTTAAGCATGCAAAATCAAAACTTTTTCCAGTAGAAAGTTAAGCTTAAATCAGTATGCAAATAGGTCCAAAAGCTTAAACCAAAACAAGGGTTTAAAGGCTAGTTGACTAACCCTTGAAGAACACCTTCAAAACCATAACTCCAGCAGCTTTTCTTAGCTCAAACCAATCCAAAAACACTAACACCAGCTCCTAAGTACCTCAGTAACAAAAGGATGGTGTTCTAGTAGGTGTTTTAGTGCAAAAGTGTGAAGAAATTACACTTTTGAGCACAAATGAGTGCAAATATATATATATATAGAGAGAGAGAGGAAATATATAGAGAGAGATATATATATCTTGTATCTCAACTTTTTCAGAACCTCTGGAAAGGGAGAGGGGTCTTCCTTCTTATAGAAATTCAATTCCTAAGCTTGTTGAACAAGCTAAGGACTTGAATCAATCCCTCCATACTCGTGTATGGAGGATGAGATCTGTGCTCACCAGCTGGCAAGAAAATATCTGCAAAAGCAGGTAGAAAGGTCTCGGCCAGAAAATATGGCCGATCGACCAAAAGGAGTGCCGATCGACCAAAAAGAGTGCCGATCGGCCAACGTTTATGGCCGATGGCAAGAAGACAAGGCCGATGGTACAAGGCCTTAGCCGATGGGTTGTAGGGATGGCCAACAAGCCACCCTCTTCCCTCAGAAGCAAAACCACAAGTCCTTGGTCCATAACCAAGCACAAAACAGACAGGTTGAGAGATCCTAAGGCAAGGCGAGCGGCCGAGACCTTCGGGAACTCAAAACGAACACGAGCATGGATGATCATCGAGTATTCAAACGATGACGTCCAAGTCTTGAGGATGGTCAAAAATAGAGCGTCTACACCGAGATGTTCGTGGCCAAGTTTGTGACAAACAAGCTATAGCCATTAAGGGTGGACTCCCTGATGGCTTTGAGAATCAGAATCAGTGAGGATGAAAGCCTTAGGGCCTATGCCAAGAGGTACTATGAGGTATTCAACCAAATACCAGGATGCAATCAAGAAGGTGGTGGTCGTGTCTTTTAAGAACGGCCTGAAAGATGATTGTTTGCTTCGAAAATCATTGGCAAAGACATTGCCAAAAAGCATGGAGGAACTGATGGCCAGAATTGAGAAATATGCGAGGGTTGAGGAAGACACGCTGGGGACAAATGCGTCAAAATAAGATAAAGGAAACGGCTTGCCGAAGTGAGGCCGAGGTAACACTGGGTACAACAAGCAAGAGACAGGATTAATGGTTGCACAGGCAATCACAACCGTATTCCGAATCCCAATTTACAAAGTCTTGGAGAAAATCTGAAATCAGCCCTATTACACAGCACCAATAAGGGTTCCGGGTGAATTTATGGGAAGAAGCCTAGGCAAGCACTATGCTTACCACAATGAAGATGGGCATCTAACTCAGGGGTGCAGAGCCCTGAAGGCACATCTGGAAGTCCTCGTAAGACAAGGTCATTTAAGGGACCTTGTAGATGAGGCCAGGACAATAGAAGAGCAAGCAAGACTGCCTCAGGCACCGGTAACACCGCCTCCTCCAGCACCACAACCGTAGGCAGGTGGACCTTGAGTGATCAATGTGATTCAGTCGAAGGTCAATGAGAACGAAATACGTGGAGAGACTCAGAACATAAAACACTTGCAGTATGTGTACCAGGTCCGACAGAAAAGACCTAGGGCAGACAAGTGCCAAGGACCAGTGGTGTTCTTTACTGAAGACGACCTAGAGATGGTACAGCATCCACACAACGATGCCTTGGTAATATCCCTCCAGATTGGAGAATGCCAAGTGAAGCGCATCTTAATTGACCAAGGCAGCTCTTGTGACATCATATATGTCAGGTGTTACAAGAAGCTTGGCCTTCACTAAGATGATCTGGAGCAATCCAATGGTCCAATGGTCGGGGTTCAATGGAACGCCGACGTGGCCCCTGGAAGTGGTAAGTTTAGAGGTGCACGCTGGCACCAAGAAGATAAAAACAGAGTTCACAATAATTGACACTCTCTCCTCTTACAATGCTATCCTGGAAAGGCCATGGCTGCATACAATGGGGGCTGTCCCCTTAACATTGCACCAGTTGTTGCGATTCCCAAGAGAGCATAGAATTGAGGAGGTCAGAGAGGACCAAGTGCAGGCAAAGAATTACACCATGGCAGCAATGAAATCCATATATAACATACGAGAAGCAAAAACAGCAGAGATCGAGGATGAGGACATGGAAGTCCTGGAGGACGTCAGCAAAGAGCCAGTCGAGAAGAGTGAGGAAGCCCTGAAAAAAATCCTTCTCCAGCAAGGGGATGAAGAGCGCTTATTCTTTCTCGGCTCGGGCTTGGCCGAGGAAGAGGAAAAAGAGCTAGAGGCATTCTTGAGAGCAAACATTGAGGTGTTTGCCTGGACGCCGTACGAGATGCCTGGCATTGACCCCGAGGTCACTTGCCATAAGTTAAATGTAGACATGTCGGCTAAACCTATAATCCAGCGAGCAAGAAGGCCGACGTTAATGCATGTTGAGGCAGTAGAAGAGGAAATGAATAAACTTCTGGAGGCCAGAGCCATTCGAGAGGTAAATTACCCAACATGGCTATCAACCACGGTCGTCGTGAAGAAAAAGAATGGGAAGTGGAGGGTCTGTACGGACTTCACCAGCCTGAACAAGGCTTGTCCCAAAGACAGTTTCCCACTACCCAAGATTGACCAACTGGTGGATGCCACCTTAGGACATGGAAGGATGAGCTTCCTGAATGCCTACAGGGGGTACCATCAGATAGCGATGTGCGATGCACCCCCCAAATAAGGAGAAAACTGCATTTATCACCCCCAAAAGGGCTGTATTGCTACAGAGTAATGCCTTTTGGGTTGAAAAATGCATGAGGAACTTACTAGAGATTGGTGACTAAGATGTTCAGACATCTGATAGGCAAAACGGTGGAGGTATACATAGATGACATGGTCGTGAAGACTAAGGAACCTGAGGATCATCTAGAAGACTTAAATGCTATTTTTGACATTCTTAGAACATATCGGCTCTGACTCAATGCGTCAAAGTGCGCATTTGGAGTTGGATCTGGTAAGTTCTTAGGATACTTGGTTACCAGAAGGGGCATTAAGGCTAGCCCCAACCAAATCAAGGCCATTCTGGAGTTGGAGAGCCCAACATTGGTAAAGCAAGTGCAGATATTGACTGGAAAGGCTGCAGCCCTGAATAGATTTAGAAGCAGAAGCTCTGAAAAATGTAAACATTTTCTCAACTTAGTGAAGAAAGCCACAGACTTCTTATAGACAGAAAAGTGTGAAGTCGCCTTGACCAACTTGAAGAAATATTTGACCACAGCTCCAGTTCTCTCAAATCTAGTACCTGGAGAGGATCTGTTCTTATACTTGGCAGTTTCAGAGCATGCAGTGAGTGCAGTAGTAATCAGAGAAGAAAAGGGAGAGCAAAGGGTAGTTTACTATGTAAGAAAAACCCTAGCTGATGTTGAGACCAAATACCTACCCTTAGAGAAGCTAACAACTGGCTTTAGTAATGGCTTCCAAGAAGCTGAATCATTATTTTAAAGCCCAAAATTGTGGTGTTAACTGAGCATCTTTTGAAGTCCCTGTTACAGCAAGGAGATTTGACAGGCAGGATAGCTGGATGAGCAGTGGTGTTGGGCCAATATGACATGGAATTCAGACCCAAAACAACAATCAAAGGCCAAGTTTTGGCCGACTTCGTGGCCGAGTTCACACCAGGCACCATCACACATCAAGCTCCGTTGAGCCGAGGTCTAGGTGAACAAGGAGAAACCTAGTTAGGGATAACCAAACAGAGGAAATAAGAGAAACTCAGGCCATGCAGTATTTACATCGGCGACTCCTTCCAGGTGTTTATTGATGGGAGTTCAAACTGACAAGGAGCGAGGGCAGGAATAGTGCTAGTATCGCCAGATGGGCAGATATTGGAACAATCCATTCGTTTAGGATTTAAAGCCTCAAACAATGAAGCAGAGTATGAAGCACTGATTGTAGGATTAAAGCTGGCAGTAGCAATGAAAGCTGACGAGGTAATAGTCTTCTGTGACTCCCAGCTTATCGTCAACCAGACAACAAGCGAATACGCAGCCCGAGATGAAAGGATGTCGGCCTATGTAAAGGAGGTGGGCAGACTGGTAGCCTTATTCCAAAATTTTCGACTACAGCAGGTTAGCCGAGATGATAACAGCCATGTTGATGCTCTGGTCAACCTAGCTAGTGCAATGAAACCTGGAGAGGCAAGGACGATAATAGTGGATTACTTGTCAGGTCCAAGCATAGAACCACTGAACACAGAGCATGAAGCAATATATGTGGAGATGAGACCAAGCTGGATGGATGCAATAATAGTATTCCTTAAAGAGGGAAAACTGCCAGATGATCATAAAGAAGCACACAAGATCAGACTGAAGTCGGCAAGATTCAGTCTGACAGCAGAAGGACATCTCTACAGAAGATCTTTTACTGGACCCCTTTTGAGATGTGTACATCCTTCACAAGTTGAGGACTTCTTGTATGAGATACACGAAGGAGTATGTGGAACATGCTGATGCTCTGGTCAACCTAGCTAGTGCAATGAAACCTGGAGAGGCAAGAACGATAATAGTGGATTACTTGTCAGGTCCAAGCATAGAACCACTGAACACAGAGCATGAAGCAATGTATGTGGAGATGAGACCAAGCTGGATGGATGCAATAATAGTATTCCTTAAAGAGGAAAAACTGCGAGATGATCATAAAGAAGCACACAAGATCAGACTGAAGTCGGCAAGATTCAGTCTGACAGCAGAAGGACATCTCTACAGAAGATCTTTTACTGGACCCCTTTTGAGATGTGTACATCCTTCACAAGTTGAGGACTTCTTGTATGAGATACACGAAGGAGTATGTGGAAGCCACGCCGCGGGCAGGTCACTTGCTTATAGGGCCATTACTTAGAGGTACTGGTGGCCTTACATGCAGAAAGATCCTGAAGCTTATGTGAAGAAGTGTGAAAAGTACCAGAGGTTTGCACTTTTGATACATCAACCAGTAGCAAACTTAAACCCAGTGTCCAGCCCTTGGCCATTTGTTCAATGGGGCATGGATCTTGTTGGACAACTACCTCAAGCAACTGGACAACGGAAATTCCTACTAGTGGCAATAGATTACTTCACTAAGTGGGTTGAAGCTGAACCCCTTGCAAAGATTCGGGACATTGATGTAAAAAACTTCATATAGAAAACAACATCACCAAGTTTGGGATCCCAAGAGCAATAATAGTAGAAAATGGAACACAATTTGACAGTAAGCTAATCAAGAGCTTCTGTGCAAAGTACAAGATCAAGAATTATTACTCTACTCCAAGCTTTCCTCAGAGTAATGGTCAAGCAGAAGCATCCAATAAGGTCATCTTGGATGGGATCAAGAAGAGGCTGGAAGTAGCAAAGGGAAAGTGGGTGGATGAGTTGCCCAGTGTACTCTGGGCATATCAGACTACGCCGAGAAGATCAACTAGGGAGTCCCTATTTGCCATGGCTCATGGCACAGAAGCAGTTATTCCACTGGAGGTCGACATCCCAGGGATCAGAACCCATGGAGTAGAAAATGGGACCAATAAGGCATTCTTGGCCCGAGATCTGGATCTGCTAGAAGAAAGAAGGGAGAAAATAGCAATTTAGCTGGGGACATACCAGCAGCAGCTTGCTAGGGCTTATAATAGGAAGGTTAACCCATGAGAGTTCCAAGTTAGGGACCTCGTCCTAAAAAAGGTCGTTGGCAACAAGAAGGATCTCAGAGAAGGCAATCTTGGCCCAAATTAGGAGGGACCTTATAAAGTCATTTCAGTCCTGGACCATGGTGCATATCGGCTTGAAGACAATGAAGCCAAAGAGTTGCCAAGACCCTGGAATACTTGCAATCTGAAGTTTTTCTATCATTAGATTTTTTTTTTAAGTTTCTTGTTATTAGCCGAAGTAATAATAAAGTCTTAGCTTGATTTTTAAACTTGTGTAGCATGGCTGACCAATCACTTGGCGATGTTTCTGATTGAAATATGACGAATAACTTAAACTTATTATATGGCAGAGTTGAATTATACTTGCATATAATAGAATTGAACTAAGTTGGCGATGTTTCTGATTGAAACATGACGAATAACTTAGACTTATTATATGGTAGAGTTGAATTATACTTGCATATAATAGAGTTGAACTAAGTTAACGATGTTTCTGATTGAAACATGACAAATAACTTAGACTTATTATGTCACGACCCCATTCCGCCCCTAGTAGAATGGTGCCATTCTGGCCAGTAATTCGAGATTACCAAAGGCCAACTTACAAAGTCACACACAATCAGAGTATACATATGGGGCTCACATGTGCGGAAGTAATAAATTTAAATCTAAATAGTCCACAAGAGCTGTGCATAGATCAAATGAAATGTCATCCATAACGTGGTTTTACAACTTGAGTACAAATAAAATAAATACATATTACATCTTGATCAAAAAGCTTCTCGAGCCGACATATACAAAATGAACTACAATGACCAAGCCAAGAAGCATAATCTTCAAGATGCTACAAAATACGAATCCAAACAACTTGCAAATAATCATCTAGGCGTCACTACCTTCTTGCTCGTCACCTACATATATATATAGAGAGGGTGAGCTTGGATACTCAGTGAATGATATTAGAAATAAAGGTTTAAAATGAATGATATCCGAGATCTTTATCAAAACAATACGTATCATAACCTGTACAAAATCAAGGGATGAATCAAGTTCATCTATCAACTCTTTCAAAACTTCAAGGGATGCTTACTAGCATCAATATAGTACAAGGGATGACATTCCAGACAAACCCACGCGGTAAACCGTCAGTGGCAAAACAAGAGAGATATCTCAAACACGGGTACTAGTTGCATTATAGTCCCCTAGCACTAAGGACTTTCCAAGAATGTCATTAAAACAAATATAATACTTGATACAAAACTAGGGATAGTCATTCATGCTTGATCAAATACTTTTCCAAAGCAAAGCAAAGCTTTATCAAAACTTTATAACATAGCTTTATTAAAAATACCACTCACATAGCTCTTCGGGTGTGGGGATTACAAGCAAGGATCCAAGGCCTACAAGCACATAATAAATCCCATGGAATGCATTTCAAGAAGACAAGAAGAGATGCTCAAAGATGGATATGGAATGCATCCCTAAGGCAAGCTTTACATGAGTGTAAATGATCTCGGCATTTCTTTCAAAACTAAGTCAAGACAAAGCAAAACATGTGCTGGGAGCTCAATCACTGTTTCTCATCTCGGGAAAACATGCTGGGCACCAACCAGGTCTTGGCCGAGGTCCCACACCTCTTGGCCGAGGTGTGGTCCCGATGACCACATTTAAGGAAATAAAGTCGGGAAAATTTGGGTTTCCCTTCGAGGAACATGAAGAACATAAGGAACATGAATGCTAAAATCTTAACTTGTTATTACAAAATCTAAGATTTCACGAGATGAGTCCGAAAACATGGACCTGGGTGCCCATACTTGGAGATTTTACGAAAACAAACACAAAAACATGGATCTTGATACAAACTTCCGGATCAAAACATGGTTTTTCTTCAAGAACACAAGAACATCATTTTCTCTTTCTAAAACAAACTTTACATCAATGCATGGCTCATGAATAATGCTAGATCATGTAATGCGATTAGATGAACATGGAGAACAACAAGAGCATATCAAGATTCTAACCTCAAAACGCGGATCTGACGGCTCAAGGTGTGAAGATCAAGCTTGGAAATCTATTCTCACTCTAAGAACTCTTCTTCCTCTCTTCTTAGAGCTTCTCTCTCTTCTAGGACAAAGATACAACAAATGATATGTTTTCTCTACTGTCAGCTGACTTAACCCTCTACTGGGACACGTGGCAACAGCTGGTTGGCTCTCCTCAAAAGGTGACTGACTGACAAGACAAGAGCATGACAAAGTGTATACAACAAGCAAGGTGACATGGGCACTCCGGCAGGTAATGATCTCTGGTTAGGACAAAGGCTTCGGCAAGTAAGGTCTTAATGATCTTGGCTAGGAAGGATAACACTTGGCCCAGTTGTGCTACACCTCGGCCTAGATGTGCCACACCTCGGTCTAGGTCATTCCAGTCCCGGCACGAGGTCATTAGGTGCAAGGTTCAAGGATGTCGGATGCCTAGATGATAGCATCTTGGCCTAGATGATGACATCTCGGCCAAGATGCTAGGATGAAGATTGAGGTCAACCAAAGTGGTTCCAAGATGGTCCTAGGTGTAAGAGGTTCGAAGGTATAACCTAGGCTTAAGATGACCTCGGCTTAACACACCCCAAGCGAGAAACAAAACATGCAAGCAACACTCAGACAAAACAAATCAAGGTCCGAAAAATGCAAGTTTAAGCAAGACAAAGATCATGCAAATGCACGTGAGCATGACTAAGACAAAGTGAGGGTTATTACATCCTACCCCCTTTAAAGAAGTTTGGTCCCCAAACTTAAGTTATCTTGCCCTGAAAGCAACTATGGATAATGGGTTTTCACTTCTTCTTCCATTTCCCATGTAGCATCCTTGCCATAATGTTCTTTCCATTCAACCTTCACCATCGGTATCGACTTGTTCCTCAACTGTTTCACTTGTCTATCAAGAATCTGTATCGGCTTTTCCTCATAACCCAAATCTTCATTAATCACAATCCCGAAATGATCAATCACATGCAATGGATCCCGAATATACTTCCTCAACATCGAAATGTGAAACACATTGTGGACTTGACTTAATTCTGGCGGCAAAGCAAGTCTGTAAGCAACTGGGTTGACTCTTTCAAGGGTTTCAAATGGTCTAATATAACAAGGTGCTAATTTACCTTTCTTCCTAAATCTTAAAACTCCCTTCATCGGCGAAATCTTCAGGAATACATGATCCCCAACTTCAAATTCCAACTCTCTTCTCCTCTGGTCGGCGTAACTCTTCTGTCGACTTTGAGCCGTCCTAATTCTTTGTCGGATAAGTTTAATCTTCTCGGTTGTCACTTGAATCAGTTCGAGACCGATTAAAGCTTTGTCTCCTGCTTCGGTCCAACATATCGACGATCTGTACTTCCTTCCATACAGAGCTTCATACGGTGCCATGCCAATGCTAGCTTATTAACTGTTGTTGTAAGCAAATTCTACTAATGGCAAATGCACTTCCCAACTTCCCTTGAAGTCCAATACACATAGTCTAAGCATATCTTCAAGCATCTGAATTGTTCTCTCTGTTTGCCCATCGGTCTGGGGATGAAAAGCGGTGCTAAACCTCAACTCGGCTCCCAAAGCTCCTTGTAGGCTCTGCCAAAATCTAGAAACAAACTTCGGATCTCGGTCTGACACAATGGACATCGACACTCCATGAAGCCTAACAATCTCATTCATATACAACAAAGCAAGTCAATCGGCATTAAATGTAGTCTTAACAGGCAAGAAGTGTGCTGACTTGGTTAATCTGTCAACTATAACCTAAATTGAATCCATACCCTTTTATGTCCTCGGCAAACCAATCACAAAATCCATGGAGATGTGTTCCCATTTCCACTCAGGAATTGATAAAGGTTGAAGAAGTCCTACTGGCCTCTGATGCTCCGCTTTTACTTGTTGGCAATATAGACACTGAGATACAAACTCGGCTATTTCTCTTTTCATATTTGGCCACCAAAAAGTCTGCTTCACATCTTGGTACATCTTGGTATTTCCTGGATGAACGGCAAATCTGGAGCCATGGGATTCCTGCAAAATCTTCCTCTTCAACTCTGGGACGTCAGCCACGCACAATCTTCTTTCAAACTTCAGTGCCTGGTTCTCAATGGTGTACCCCGACCTCGGCTTGGTGACAAACTCGTCAATTACCTTCGCGAAGAATTCATCTTCCCTCTGTCTTGTCTTTACTTCCTCCATAATAGTCGGCTTCACTGAAATCATTGCAAAACATGTCAAATCCCCAGCTAACTTCCTGCTCAACGCATCGGCCACTGAGTTTGCTTTACCTGGATGGTACTGAATCTGCATATCGTAGTCTTTCAATAATTCAAGCCATCTTCTCCGCCTCATATTCAATTCCTTTTGAGTGAACAAGTACTTTAGGCTCTTCTGATCTGTGAAAACTTGGCAAAAGGCTCCATACAAGTAATGACGCCAGATTTTCAAGGCAAACACTACGGTTGCTAGTTCTAAATCATGGGTAGGATAATTCTTTTCATGAGGTTTCAATTGACGAGATGCATATGCTATGACTTTACCCCCTTGCATTAATACACAACCCAAACCCTTATGTGAAGCGTCACTATAAATCTGAAATTCCTTATTACCTGATGGTAGTACAAGAACTGGTGCTGTAACTAACCTCGTCTTGAGCTCCTGGAAGGCTGATTTTCTAACCTCGGTCCATTCATATGTCACTCACTTCCGAGTCAACTGTGTCAATGGTACTGCGCTCTTCGAGAAATCCTTCACAAATTTTCTGTAATAACCTGCCAAATCCATAAAACTACGAACCTCGGACACATTAGTCGGTGTCGGCCAATTCACAATGACTTCAGTTTTGCTAGGATCAACCGAAATACCTTCTTCATTAATCACATGTCCCAAAAATGAAATGCTGGAAAGCCAAAACTCACACTTGCTAAGCTTGGCATATAATTTTCTATCTCTCAGAATTTGTAAGGCAAGTCTCAGATGTCTCTCATGCCCATCACTACCCTTGGAATAGATCAATATATTGTCGATGAAAACAACCACGAACTCATCTAGGTATGGCTTAAAGACTCTGTTCATTAAATCCATGAATGCTGCGGGAACATTAGTCACTCCAAAAGGCATTACCAAAAATTCGTAGTGGCCATATCTTGTCCGAAAAGCAGTCTTCTCAACATCCTCGGCTTAAACCTTCAGCTGATGGTAGCCCGACCTGAGATCAATTTTACAAAAGACTCGTGCCCCTTGTAGTTGATCAAGCAAATCATCGATCCTCGGTAATGGGTACTTATTCTTAATGGTTACCTTGTTCAGCTCTCGGTAATCGATACAAAGACGAAGTGTACCATCATTTTTCTTGACAAATAGAACTGGTGCTCCCCATGGTGAAGTGCTCGGCCTAATAAATCCCTTATCCAACAATTCTTGTAATTATAGTTTCAATTCCTTAAGCTCGGCTGGGGCCATTCTATAGGGTGTTTTGGAGATAGGCTGGGTTCCCGACAAGACGTCAACAGTAAACTCTATTTCTCTATCGACTAAACAGCCAGGCAAGTCATTTGGAAAGACGTCGAGGAATTCCTTAACAACTGGGATGTCGGCCAATTTAACGTTTCCGCTCAGATTGCTTAGTATACTACACAAATAATCTTGACACCCTTTCTGAATCAACTTATAGGCCTTCATGGATGAGATCAAGTAAGGCGGAGATACTACTCCTTTACCCTGAAACGTAACCTCAGCTTGGTTTGGGGGTTTCAATGTGACACGTTTGGAAACACAGTTAATGGATGCATGATTTCCTACTAACCAATCCATTCCCAATATGGCATCAAAGTGAGTTATGTTCAACTGCATCAAATCAACTAATAACTCTACATCCTCAATTACAACAACACATGCCCTATAAATGGATGCAACAGTCATAGTTCTCCCAGATGGAGTACACACAAATAACACATAACCAAGGGGTTTTAGTTCCCTATTCAACTTCTCGACAAATTTAGCAAATACAAATGAATGTGTAGAACCCGAATCAATCAATATGTATGCATCTTGAGAGCAAATTGGAAGGGTACCTGACGCTACTGTCTCGGCACTCTGGGTGTCTTCTGGCACTAATGCAAAAACTCTGCCCTACCTCGCCTGTGTCCTTCTGACATTGTTTTTCTGTGCAGAGCCCGAAATGTTCCCATTCTTCTTACCATCGTCAGCTTTTGTCTTCGGACAATCTTTCGCACGATGGCCTATCTCACCACATTCAAAGCAAGCTCCTGACGCCCAATGACAGACCCCAAAATGTGGCTTCTCACAACTTGCACACGTCAGCTTAGTATCACCATCCTGATTTGAGTTGCTGGAACTGCCCATATTTGCCTTCTTCTTGGCATTAAACGGTACCCGACGATTCTCATAGTTTTGTCTCTTCCTCTGGCTCTCTGCTGAGCTCTGGTATCAGTTCAAGTTAGCTTCTGCTAGGATAGTCTTGTCTAACACTCCGGCGTAAGTCGGCATGTTGAGCATGTTAACTCGATCCTGTATCGGTCCACGTAACCCACTTTTAAACTTCCTAGCTTTTCTATATTAATTATCGACCATGTGAGGCGCATATCTCACCAACTCGGTAAAAGAACGGCCGTATTCTGCCACTGTCTTGTTGCCTTGTGTTAGAGTCTGGAACTCTGTGGTCTTGCGATCTCGGACACTAAAGGAAAAATGCTTGTCATAAAATAACTCTAAAAATCTGGCCCAAGTCAAACCCAGATTACTTTCTCGGACCATCATCTACCATCTGCGAGCGTCGTCATCCAATGTGAATGCTGCCAACGACACCTTTTGAGCGCCGGTGCTTGGAAAAATCTCGAACAACTTCTCCATTTCTAGAACCCAAGCTTCGGCTTTCAACGGCTCTATACCCCCTTGGAATCTCGGCGGGTTCATCTTCTTGAACTCTTTGATCAAAGTTATCGTGCCGTCCCCATATAAAGTTGGCTATAGAGACACTTGCGGCACTGGAGGAGGTGGAGGTGGAATTGCATTTCGGCCGTTTGTCTGCTCAACCTAAGTAGAGGTGGTACTAGTGTCTTGTGGCCTAGGTTGTCTCAACTCACGGACCAAACCTTTGACCAACCTTTCTAGTCTGTCCAATCTGTTCTCGGAATGATCTCGGCCAATTGGAGATCTACCCCTTCTCATGACGCTAAGAGAAAGTAGAATATGACTTTAAAACAAAATGAGCAAATAGACATGTATACAAGCAACAAATATTCATGCCGAGATAATGCACACCTTGTCAAGTAGCAAACAATATGATGCAGTCTTAACATCATTTTAAGGGACATCCTATGCTCTTTAGGACTCAAAGTGTGTGAATAACGTACTACAAGGAACCGGTGCTCTAATACCAATCTGTCACAACCCCATTTCGCCCCTAGTAGAATGATGCCATGATGGCCAATAATCTGAGATTACCAAAGGCCAACTTACAAAGTCACACACAATTAGAGTATACATATGGGGCTCACATGTGCGGAAGTAATAAATTTAAATCTAAATAGTCCACAAGAGCTGTGCATAGATCAAATGAAATGTCATACATAACGTGGTTTTACAACTTGATTACAAATAAAATAAATACATATTACATCTTAATCAAAAAGCTTCTCGAGCCGACATATACAAAATGAACTACAATGAACAAGCCAAGAAGCATAATCTTCAAGATGCTACAAAATACGAATCCAAACAACTTGCAAATAATCATCTAGGCATCACCGCCTTCTTGCTCATCACCCACATATATATATATAGAGAGGGTGAGCTTGGATACTCAGTGAATGATATTAGAAATAAAGGTTTAAAATGAATGATATCCGAGATCTTTATCAAAACAATACGTATCATAACTTATACAAAATCAAGGAATGAATCAAGTTCATCTATCAACTCTTTCAAAACTTCAAGGGATGCTTACTAACATCAATATAATACAAGGGATGACATTCCGGATAAACCCACGCGGTAAACCGTCGGTGGCAAGACAAGGGAGATATCTCAAACAAGGGTACTAATTGCATTATAGTCCCCTAGCACTAAGGACTTTCCAAGAATGTCATCAAAACAAAAAATAATACTTATACAAAACTAGGATATCATTCATGCTTGACAAATACTTTCCAAAGCAAAGCAACAAAGCTTTATCAAAAACTTTATAACATACTTATTAAAATACCACTCACATAGCTCTTCGGTGGGATACAAGCAAGGATCCAAGCCTACAGACATAATAAATCCCATGGAATGCATTCAAGAAACAAGAAGAGATGCTCAAAGATGGAATGGAATGCATCCTAAGGCAAGCTTACATGAGTGTAAATGATCTCGACATTCTTTCAAAACTAATCGAAGAAAAGCAAAACATGTGCTGGGAGTTCAATCACATTTCTCAATCTCGGGAAACATGCTGGTCACCAACCAAGGTCTTGGCCGAGTCCCACACCTCTTGCAGGTGTGGTCCCGATGACCACATTCAAGGAAATAGAAGTCGATAAAATCTGGGTTTCCCTTCGAGAAACAATGAAGAACATAAGGAACATGAATGCTAATATCGTAACTTGTTAATTACAAAACTTTGATGATTTTGCGATGAGGTTATGTCCGAGAAACAGTGGGACCTGCGTACTCCACACTTGTGAATTGTTTACATGAAACACAAACGCGACGAAAATCATATCTTGATACCAAACTTTCCGAATCAAAACAGTCATGGTTTTTCTTGCAAGAACACAAAGAACTCATGTTTCTCTTTCATAAAACAAACTTTACATTCAATGCATATGACCTCCCATGAATAATGCCGTAGATTATCATGCAAGTTATTAAATGAACAGTAAACAATCAAGACATATATCAAGAATCTCATACGCTCAAAACGTCCTGATTCTAACGGTTTAAACCCTACAAGGTGTTAAAGATTAAGCTGAAAATCTATTCCACCTCAAAACAACTCTTCTTCCCCTCTCTTCCTAAGAAGGCTTCTGCCTCTTCCTAGGAACAAGCATACAACAAATTATATCTTTACTTCTGGCTAACTTTAATCAACCCTCTGCTGGGACACGTGGCAACGGCTGATTGGCTCTCCTCAAAAGGTGACTGACTGACTAACAAGACAAGAGCATGACAAAGTGTATACAACAAGCAAGGTGACATGGGCACTCCGGCAGGTAATGATCTTGGGTTAGGACAAAGGCTTCGGCAAGTAAGGTCTCAATGATCTCGGCTAGGAGGGATAACACTTGGCCCAGCTATGCCATACCTCGGTCTAGGTCATTCCAGTCCCGGCACGAGGTCACTAGGTGCAAGGTTCAAGGATGTCAGATGCCTAGATGATAGCATCTCGGCCTAGATGATGACATCTCGGCCAAGATGCCAGGGTGAAGATGAAGGTCAAACAAAGTGGTTCCAAGATGGTCCTAGGTGTAAGAAGTTCGAAGGTGTGACCTAGGCTTAAGATGACCTCGGCTTAACACACACTAAGCGAGAAACAAAACATGCAAGCAACACTCAGACAAAACAAATCAAGGTCCGAAAAATGCAAGTTTAAGTAAGACAAAGATCATGCAAATGCACGTGAGCATGACTAACACAAAGTGAGGGTTGTTACATATTATATGGTAGAGTTTTTTGACTTACATATAATAGAGTTGAACTAAGTTGAATTAACCTGAGCTAGCCATATCGACAGAATCAGACACAGATTGAAACTAAGTACATATCAGTTAGATTAACAAAGAAACCAAGGTTGGTAACCTCGGCCAATCTTTGTTTGAATCTGACCTCGGCGATGAAGTCAAAACCACATGCTCAATAAGAACCCAAGTAGAATTTAAGTTCACATTAGGGGGTGGGGGGCTGGAAGAATGATGCTTGGGAGTTGGAATTTACAAGCTAAGGTTGGTTTAACACATATTGAAATTTTAAGAAAAATTTACAAGTTGAAATTAAGTCGAGGTTATTTTAAAGGAATGATGGTTTAACACTTGTTGAAATTTTAAGAAAAATTTACAAGTTGAAGTTAAGACAAAGAAGTATCTGCGCATTTGCCGAGATTACCATGTTGCCAAGACTTGGAAGATATTTGAAAATAGAAATCTTGCTAAGTAAAAGTAAAGTGGCAGGTTTTATATAGCACTTATGAAAATATTTTTTACAATATTTTTGAAGTGTCAGGACAAGGCCGAGATAAACAGTCAGTAAGTATATCCAAGGTATTTTTTCCCGAAGAGATTACACAGCTAAGGTGTATTTTGAAGACATGCAAAATATTCTAAGTATGAAAGCATACAAGATAGTAAAGGAAAGACAAGCATTCAAACGCTTAATAAAAACAAGAGGAAGCTGTACTTGCATTAAAAAGGAAAAAATGGCACTTCAGCCTATAAAAAGACTACTTGTTATGATTACAAAAGTGGCACATCGGCCAACTATGAAAACTGAAAACATTGTTCAGAAAATTACTAAGTACAAAAGAAAATGTTTATAATCAAGACTACTCGGTGTCGGCGACGGACTGTGTCTCAGCCCCAGAGGACAGCTGGGAAGATTTCTCGGCAACCTTCTCAGCCTCGAGCTCAGCATTGATCTCTTGTAGAGTTTGATTGAGGCTTTTCTCGGCGATTGGCACATTGGATGTTGTCTTCTTTGGGGAGGCATCTTTTGAGACCTCGTCCTCCTCTTCCTGAGTCAAGTTCAAGACTTGCCCATTCAGAGTTGGGGACTTGGCCCCAGTATCCATAGCCTTTCTAGGCTTATCAACCTCAGCTTCCTCCTCGGACTCAGCTTCCTCCTTGGATTGGCTTCGAGTCGGGGGGAACGGCAAGACGATGCGGCTATTTTCTCGAAGAGGCGAGTCCTCGGGGACAACCAACTCATTTAAAACAACTATCTAACCAAGGGTGAAACCCTTGTTGCATGCCTGTTTTACTTACTTTTTGTAGTCCTCACGGCCGTCAACTGCCCCCTCTTCGTATGCTTTCTCGTCCGCCGCCTTGATCTCGGCGTCCTTTGTGGCCAAGGCAGCAATAAACTCAGCCTGGGCTTTAGCAGTCTTCGCTTCAGCCTTTTTTTCTTAGCTTCGAGGACCTTAGCGACGGCCTCAGCAGCCCCTGCCTTCTCTTCGACCTCATCTTAGGCTTGTTTTGCTGCCTTGGCCTGATCTGTTAAAGTCTTCATCTTGGCCTCAGCCTTGTTTATGGTCTTGAGCAAACCAGCAACCTCCTTCGTCTTGCGGGTCAACTCCTTCTTAATTTTGAAGGCCTGCATCACGAAGGAGTGGACATGCTGGATCGCCTAGAAAAAGTGAACAGAACAAAAGTTAGTAAGAAACTCTAAGCATGGAAAAATAGAAAACGAAAAGTACCAAGTGTTAGGGGCTTACTTGTACGGAGTGTTGCAACTACAGAGCGAAATTTTCATATTCGCTGACCTCGGCGTTGCGTTTGAGGTCCTTTGGAAGGAGCAAGGTAGTGGAGAGGGTGACGCCGACTTTAATGTCAGTCACGCTATCGCCGACCCTGACTAGCTTGTTCTCAATAGTGATTGGAGAGGCCCAAGGGGCATCAGATTTCATGGACCCTGAGGCCATGGCTGACTCTGACCTCGGCCTCTTTGATTGGGTTGATTCAGAGGGAACAGCCTCGGCGGTCCTCTTTTCGGTGGCAGAGGCATTTTTCTTCACCTCGACTATCTTGGCTATCGGCAAGGTATCCTCAGAGTCAATCTGAGTTACCGTTGCCTTAGCTTGGGCTTTCTTTAGTCTTTTTGGCTTTGGCTTTGGCTGAGGCTGGGATGGCGAAGGTTGTACGGTGACAGAGTCGGGGATGTTGGCTAGAAGGTTAGCTGCTACAACCTTCTTACGACCCATCTCGACAGCGGCTACAGATCGAAGTCGGCGTTTGCGTTGAGAATGTGGGATTAGTTGTGGAGCTGAGGTTAATGGTTGTTCTGCTAGATTAGAGGTTGATCCCTGATCTGGCCGAGGTGATGAAGTTGTAGGAGGAGTTGTGGAGGAAGGGGGAGACTTACTTTTCTTCGAGATGTCGGGTAGAATGAACTTGTAGGTTGGGATGTAGTTGAGCAGTAGACGTGTTTTTCGCTGGTCAACTGGCAGACCCGACAGCTTCTTGAAGTCCTTGCTTGGGTAGAATGTTTTACAGAAGTCCTTTGGTAGCAGAGGAAGAACTGCAAGACAAAACAAACAGAGATTAGAGCATACGAAAATATCAAGGTAAGAAAGACTCGAAAGCAGGTAAAAGTGACGCTGGGATCTTACCATCTCCCTCTTTGAAAATTGTTCGGCTTAGGGGATAGAGGTGAAGGCCATCATCTGGTTGGAACTCCCAGTTGCTCGAGACGATGAAGTAATCGTCTCCAGCACCCTTGTTCGAGTCTAGGAGGTCGGCAACAAGTTTTTATTCCGTAGATCTCGGCTTAAGGTAGTAGATATAGCATTTTTTTGACTTCAGGCCGCACATTGTGTAGCAGTATTGGGTGTCGACAAGGGTAACCCTAGCATTCTCTTTTTTGGCTAAAGCAATTATACGATTGATAACTCGGTAGGAGTTAATGGCAAGTTGCATTGGGTTCAATTGTAGTTGTGTAGGACTTCTCGGAAAAGGGTGTCAAGAGGAAGCCTAAGTCCACACTCAATGAAGGCTACAGCGGGAAAAGGCGCATAGTCCTTCCCCGGCATAATGGAGTCATTCTCTCCTGCCAACCTAAGGTGAACATCGACAGGGATGGCAAACTCTTGCCTAAAGTATGCTAACTTAGTTGAAGTGTCTACCCTCCACCTGAACATACCCATGACGTCGGCTAAAGTGGGGTGTTGGATTTTGAAAGGAAGTGATTTGATAGGGTTTAAAGGACCTTGGCTAAAACCTAAACGTGTGTTGAGGCAAATTTTTCTCAAGATCAAATGGGGTTTTAGGTTCGGTTTTCCTAAAGACCAAGTTTCTAGAACAAAACCCAAGCCTAAGAATCTAGAAAAAGGCACAGAAAACAGAGACAAGAATATGATTCAGACTCGAGAAGACAAACAAGAAATCAAAGAACATTGAACAAATTTGTGCAGGTGTGCAAGGCCAAGAACAATGGCAAAGTTGAGCGAATGTGTGTGCAATTTGCACATAAAGGTCAAGAATCAAGAACAAGACAAGCACAAAAATTGCAAAACAGGACATGCTCAAAACATGCGAATGACAAAGTTTGAAGCACAGATAAAGATTGGAGAACATGAGGACATTCACCATGGCAATAGACAAAAACAACGGAGTTTGAAACTAAAGAGGGGGAAAATAGTAACTCACCGAAGAAAATGGAGCCGGTGTGAGGTACAATGGAGTTGAACGCAGGTGGTACAAGTGGCAGAACGTCGAAAGCCTCGTCGGAAGGAAAAGATGAAGTAGTTGTAGAAAGCTTCAAGAACGAAAATGGAGGATTTGGGAGATGAATGTTAGAGAAAGCGAGTTTGACGAAGAGGAAGATGCAAAAGTGAAACGGCGAAGAGAGATGGAAGTATTTTTGTCAAAATATGAAAAGGCGGCAAATCGCAATTAGTGTGCCTAGGACGACGTGCTTGTCAGACGGCGCACGTAAGTGCGATGTGACTTAACGGCGCGTGTCAGGTACGGTTCAATGGGGAAGAAACACGTGGCAAAAACGGTTGAAATACTGTGCGTGACAGCTCATACTCATGTTGAAACTCTTGGAGTTCTTAATTTAATGGAGTAGGACCTCGACTAGGAGGACGATCTCGGCTGAGAAACTTAAACAAACTTGGTTATTGGTTTTGAAGTATTGATGAAAATAGACCAAGTCTTGGTCGTATTTAGTCGATGAATGATGACCTCGGTAATGAAGAATAAAGCGAGCTTAGCCGACGTGCTAAATGAAAGAAACGATATAGGTTCCATCACCTCAGGATGCCGAGGTAATAGGACCTAGGGGGCAGTTATGGGGATATAATTTTTGAATGACAACACGTGGCCGAGGTGGCACCAAAGTGCTAGCCGAGGTGCCACGTGTCCTGTTCATGACGCCGAGATAATCTTGGATAAGCCGAGGTTATTTGCGAAGATACCAGAATCCGGGATAAGTGGATAAGAGACAAGAGCCCTAGAATGAGAGAGGACTTCAGTTTGGATAAAGATAAGACTCTTAGAGAGTTTATCCCTATCTAACTGGGAGCCCAAGATTAGCATTGAACTAGAGTCCATTGAAGCTAGGCTTCTATTAGGATTAGGTCAGTGTTGGCTATAAAAGAGAGGCACCCTCATGGGTCTAAGGTACACTTTTTGAATTCTGAATAGTGAGTTAAGCACTTTTGCTATCTTTGAGAGATAACTGACTTGATCGTCGGAGTGCCCCCGGGTGGACGAACCATCGTCGGAATCTTTTCTTTCTGTAACAGGTCGTTCAGGTTTAATCTATTTTACCAGTGCTCTCCAACTAAGTACTAGTTTGGTAGTGTGGTCAAAAATCGACACACACAATTTGGCGCCATCTGTGGGAAAGAAAGGAGAATAGATGGCCAATACCTGACAGAAAGAGAAGGTTAGGGACGACACTCCTAATGGGAGTGGGAAACCTGTTGACCATGACGTCGAAGAAGACAACTGTAACAAAGAGACTCATGATAAGACTCACGGAGAAAAGGACGTCGGCCAGGAGGGCGACACGTCAAAGAAATCAGACCGAAGTAGGTATTATAACGAGGACGACCTCCAGGTATGGAAAGAAAGATGCCTGCGGAGGGACAAAGAGATGAAAGGAATGGCGAACAAATTGGCATAGGTCAGTGTTGGCTATAAAAGAGAGGCACCCTCATGGGTCTAAGGTACGCTTTTTGAATTCTGAATAGTGAGTTAAGCACTTTTGCTATATTTGAGAGATAACTGACTTGATCGTCGGAGTGCCCCCGGGTGGACGAACCATCGTCGGAATCTTATCTTTCTGTGACAGGTCATTCGGGCTTCACCTATTCTACCGATGTTCTCCAGCTGAATACCTGTTTGGCAATGTGGTAAAAAATTGACACATACAGGTAGGATCATGCATTATTCTAACTCTGTCATCTTTTTTGGCTTGGAGTACTAGGTGAGCTTTTGTTTGTTTTAGTATATTGCATTGTATGTTAGTGATGTCATGTCTAGCATGCTTGCCATGAGGTTAAATGCTAAATTGATAAACTGCTTGAATACCTATGGATGAAGGCTAATTGCTTGAATTGGAATAATTTGAGTAAATGTTCATATGTGATCACTTTTTCAAGTGGTACATATTCGAAACAATTTTCAAAACAAATATCAAATCAAACGTTTCAATTTTTGCAAATTAGTCTATACTTGTGTGCGCGCACATAGTAAGTTAGCTTAATAAATCGAAACAAGAACATATAATGTAAATAAGATTCACATCATGATTAATAGAAGCCAATCTTTGATCAAACGAGCAAGGGTGCTCAATTCATGACTTTCCTCACTTGTACCTAAGTTCCCGAGCCGAGACAATCTTGATGATTGGCACAAGTCATAGGTTTCCTAAATTTCCCAAAAAAATTAGGTGGCGACTTTGTATCTGGTAAAGTAGTCCGTTTTTGGCAATTTGATTCAAAATCAATTTTTCAAAAAGATTTGCCGGATTTAGACTCTTTGGTGTTTATCTATTTCATATTGTACTTGTGAGATCAAATTCAGAATCACAGGAGCCCGATATTGTAGGACTTGGTCGTCTTCTGAAAGGGGGCATGAAAATCGAGCTACACCCGACCTCTATTTTTCTTTGTGTTAAAACAAAATTTTCTCTATATTTTTATGTTTTTCTTCATATTTTTATGTTTGTCACTCTGTACGAAAGTTAGAGAAATTTTATTGTGATGTAACAATGAACACAATAAAATTTCATGTTTTTTTTTTTTCCAAATTTCATATTACTTATGAATCTTATTTGGAAGCTTTTATCAATAAGATTCTAAAAATATAAATTTTACCAAAAATAAAAATGTAAATAAAAGGTTATTAAATTTTAAATTTTGAAATAATTTAAATCATGTAAAAGGTAACTAACTATGGGGGCTATTTTTATAAAAAATTATTAACTATAGTTTATTTTTGGTATGACTTATAAGTTGATTTTTTTACTTATTACAAAAAGACATTAAAAAAAAAAGAAAAGATGACATGATAGAAATAAGCTAATGAGCAACTTATTTTGTGTCCCCAAAAGAGCTCATATATTTGTTGGAGGACCTAATCTACTACTAAAAAACTTGTTTGTCCTTATTCTTTTAAAGTAATATTAGTAGAGATCTTAAACTAAAAACCCCATACATTTTGGTTGTGCTTGGTTCAGTTTTAAAATCAATCTTGGAAGATAATTTTGTGAAAAGAGTTTGAAAATTCAAAACTTGTTTGGTTATAAGTTTTCAAACTAGTTTTGAGTTGTATGTTTTGAAAATAGCTTTTAGAAATTTGAAAATTCATAACTTACTTGATTATGAGTTTTCAAAATTAGTTTTTGAGTTTTTTTTTTAGTCTTGTATTTTTTATCTTGTAATCAAAACTTTTTTGTAATATTATAGTCAAATTTGTTTATTTCTTTCATATATCTAATCTAATTTCCTTTTTAGATGCATCTAATCTAATCTATAGGACAAAGTTTCACTCCATATTTTTTATTTTGTATGAACGCTTTAAAAAATTTAACATTTCTTTTCTGATTTTATATCCACTCAATTTATAGACATTTAAAATTTTTATCATTTAAATGTAGTTTTTTTTTATTATAAAGCTACTGAATAATGAGAAATATACACACACCAAATAAAAAAATAAAAAAATTGAGCCTATTTAAAAATTAATACAATTTTAATATTTTATGTATTTGTTAAATTTATTTTTGAATTTTTTCATATTTTGTTTACTATTTAAATATATCTAGATCATATACATCTAAAACATAAAAAATTATTTGGCTAATACTTAAAAACCAAACAAAATCAATTTTGTGAAAATGGTAAACCAAACACGTTTTGAGTTTTAGGATTTGAATGTTTTCAAATATAGCGACTCCGATTTTGACCCGACCCTTATTGTAATTTGGATACGAGTTTCTTGGTTTTGTACTATTGAACATGTCTTGCTCATCTTCTTTTTCCTTAAACTTGACTATGAGATTGTTGTGGTTATGTTTGGAACATGTTGGTTGTTCGGTTTCCCAACTCTTGTTGCCTAGAATTTTGCACTTCTTGCGCTCAAGCGAGCTTGGCAAACTCTCAGTCCTTTTGCAGGTCTGCAAAACTACTGAGAGAGTGTATTCTACACTCGAGCGGCGTTTCCTACGCTTGGGTTGGTGTGCACTCGAGCGGCCATTCTTGCGCTCGAACGATGTTCTTCAGTCTGCAAAACTACTAGATGTGTGTATTCTGCACTCGAGTGGTCATTTCTTGCGCTTGAGTGGAACAACTTATTGTGTCTGATGCTTAAGCGTCAACTTTTGCGCTCGAACTGATTGTGCGTATATCAGTTCACAGCAGCACCTTTTTACATCACTTTTTCATATCTTTTTCCACCAAAGCCCTAGATCGGGACTCTCTCTCCGAAACTCATCTTCCCTCTACATTTTCACCTAGATCTAGTGATTGCCCTACCTATGTGCTCTTGTTAAAAATGTAGTGCGCCTTAAGAGCTCTCTTTTGATCCGATTAAAGCTTGGTTTCAGCGTTTTTGAAGTTTCTCCATCTCTCCCTTTGGTCTTCTAAGCTTGAGGTAGGGACTCTCTACACTCTCTATGAATTTTAACTTGGCTATTCCTTGATGTGCGAGAAACATTAGGTTTTAAGGTGATTTTAACAAACTTAGGGTTTGTGGTTTAAATTCAAAAGAGGGGTTTTAAAAATGATGTCTTGAAAAGGATCATGGGAATGAATATGAACTTCTGTTGTGTTAAAATATATGATTTGGTGGTTGGGATGAGATTTGGAAGGAAATAAAGTTTGGCCCTAAAATGTTCAAGTAATTATTTTGCATAAATAATAAAATTGGAAATGAAAATATGAAATTAGATAAATGTTTATATAAATGGTGAAGTTGGATGTGTATCATCTCCCACCTATGAAAATTTGAATAATTTATCTATTTTAAAGATTGTACATCTGTTTATAAATATCTGTTTTGGGCTATTGCTGGAGGACACCATGATTGTTGTAGAAATTGCATGAAGATTAGGTGAATTGAAACTAATCTCTTATTGATTGTCATTAAATATGATCGTGTTTAATACATTGTATATGTATGATGTTTGGGAAGGGAAATGAAATTTACTCCATATTTGGGAGGAGAAAGGAGATGGACTCCATTGAATTAAGTTGGCCTGTACGTCTAGGATGAATGTCCCGAAAACATTGTGTATACATGAGTGCCGATTCCCACGGACGAAATTTTCGTAAAATGGCAAATTTAAGTGTTTGTGTGTAAAAAAACCACTGAGTTGTAATCTTAGTTGGGTTGTTTGGATAACAACGGGTATGACTCATGAATTAAGGAGATATGAAATGACGTGAAACGAATTGATATAAAATGGATTGGAATATATAATACTTAACATAATATGGTTTTAGAAAAATAGTTGTAAATGATTTTATTGTTGAGCATTGGTTATGTGCATCATGTTTATAACCTAATTAAAATTCATATATTGTGCTAGATTGTTTCTACTGGGTTTTGACTCAACTTATTTGGAAAAAACCATTTTCAGGTGCCGGTGATATGCCTCTGCCAAGGCAGTAGCTTGGGAGGATTGTGGAGTTGAGAGCTTACTTTCAAATATTTTGTATTTGTTTTTGTACAAGCTTAGGGTTTTATTTTGTATTGAGCTTTCTGACTCGTTTTGTTGTAACCATGTATCATCTTGGAAAGTTGTAAGCCCGTATGACATATATTTCGTTGATCATTTAGTTTGATGCCACATGTTATAGATTCAGGATAAAGTGTATAAATGTGTAATGCATGTGCCCCTTTTGTAAACGGACTCTGATTAATGAAAGTCTAATACTCTGTGTATGACATTTTGTATTAGTCTTTACTGTTGAATTATTGTATTATTTTCGGGGCGTTACATCAAAAACCTTGAACTAAACAAGTTTTGAATTTTAAATTTTGGAATGAGTTTTTAAAAACCCTAAACTAAACAGGTTTTTGGTTTTGAATTTTAAAAAATTAATCAAAAATTTAAACAACGCACCATTTTTTCCTTTAATTTTACTAAAGTCAAATTCTTATTATTTTTAATTATAATTTCTACTTAATTTGTTTTAATAATTTTGAAAATTTTGAAACTAAATTAATGGATTGTTTAAGAAGTGCTAGATTAATATATTTTTGACTTTTTATAATTAAAAAAAAATGTAAAATGTGAGTTAGGATTGAAGTGATGTGATAGAGAGATAATATTACCTAAATAAAATGATTGTGGCCCAAGTAAAATAATGTGCTAAAATAATACGTACTATTTTATCACATACCAAACAAATCTTACCCAGAGATTGTTTAAGAAGTTAGATGTTAGTACACTTTTTTATTTAATTATATCACCTCTGTATTTTTCTATATATTATTTTATAAAAATATAAAAAAAAATATAGTACTTATTTATTAATTTCCAAACAACCCTAATAGAAATCCATTTTTAAAATTTTTGGATTATTGTATAGAAGAGTGGTTATAAATTTAATTTTTTTAATTAATTTTATTAAATAAAAAATTATAATGAAAAAATATTTATTATTTTTTAAATTATAAAAAATAATTTATATATTAAACAAATTTAGTAAGTATATTTATAATTTATCTTACTTTTATTTTTATTTTTGTAAGAATAGAAAAGAACAGGTACAAAGTCATCGCCATCGTCACATATCTGGAAACTTCCACACCCTTCTCGTTGTCTCTAGTTTCTAAACAGATCTCTCACCCTCTCTCTACTCCAATCACTATAATTAAACCAATTCCAACACCAATAACAATCCACTTGTCCAACAAACACAAACACAAACCCGAGCGTTATATACAGAGTCAAAGTTTTAGCAGTAGCAGAACAAGGAAGAAAGAAGAGCGTTATATTCAGAGTCAAAGGTTTAGCAGTAGCAGAACAAGGAAGAAAGAAGAAGAAGAAAAAGAAAAGGAGATTACGGGAGAGATGGGTGTAGATTATTACAAGATATTACAGGTAGATAAGTCTGCAAAAGATGATGATTTGAAGAAAGCTTATAGAAAGCTTGCTATGAAGTGGCACCCTGATAAGAACCCCAACAACAAGAAAGAAGCTGAGGCCAAATTCAAACAGATCTCTGAAGCCTATGAGGTATCTCTCTCTCTCTCTCCCTCTCTCTCTCTCTCTCTATATATATATATGCTTATTATATCAGTTGATACATTCAGTGCCTCAATTAATTGTTATTTATGAGAATTCTTAATGGGGAAATTACCTATAAGTTGTATTATCAAAAAATTATTACAGAATGATGAAAAAGTTTGTAACTTTAATGATTATTATTTATAAAATTTATCACTTTATCTGTAATTTTTTTTAAAGGTTTACCCTGAATTGAAATTCCCCCATTCTTAATTAATCCCCCAAAGATGAGACCTTTTTACAATCTTTGTGAACCCATTATCTTCGATTTTGGATTATAGCAAAGGCTGTAAAGATTGTTTAAATTTGATTTGGTAATTTAAAGAATTTCGAAATTAGTATTTGTTTGATCTCAAACGAATTGAGTCGAGTTGAAGTATATTGATTTCTTTGTAGTGTAGTGTATGAGTTTATTAAACACGTTTTGAGTTAAAATCAAACAAATTTTAATTGAGTATTTTTTTATAATGCTTAAGTTGAGTAATGGATTGAATTTAACTTGTTACTGGTTGATCTCAAAAGTACTTTTGATAAACACGAATAAGTACTGTTGATAAGTTGGAGTAGCAAGGACTTTTTGGGATTACCCATTTTGTAATATTGGGTCTATTAATCCTCATATTTGACCTGTTAGGTTTCACAATGTATAGCCTGATCTTTGCTGATTTTTCACTTTTTAATTGATTCTCATCTTGGACATGTTTGTTAATGTGTGTGATTGAAGAATAGAAATTATGTTACAAATTTGATATTGATTTCGCATTGCTTTAGGTTCTAAGTGATCCACAAAAGAGAGCAATATATGATCAGTATGGTGAAGAAGGTCTCAAAGGCCAAGTGCCACCACCCGATGCCGGGGGACCAGGTGGTCACGGCGGCGCAACATTCTTCCAAACGGGAGACGGTCCAACTGTGTTCAGATTCAATCCCCGAAACGCAGATGACATTTTTGCCGAGTTTTTCGGAAATTCCAACCCATTTGGAGGAATGGGAGGTCTTGGTGGCATGAGGGGAGGTTCAAGGTTTGGTGGTGGTGGTGGTGGTGGAATGTTTGGAGATGACATTTTTACTTCATTTGGGGATGGCAGAACGATGAGTTCCGCCCCTCGGAAGGCTGCTCCAATTGAAAGGACATTGCCTTGTAGTCTTGAAGAACTATATAAGGGGACAACAAAGAAGATGAAAATTTCAAGGGAAATTGCAGATGCCAGTGGGTAAGTAGTTGTGTTCATCATTGTGATTTTTTTGTTTTTTCTTGTGCGTTTGGTGTTAACTGATTTGCTTTTAATCATTTAAGTGCTGTTGATTCAATTACCGGATTTAACTATTTGAAGGAAGGAACAACTTCATTTTTGGTTATGAGATCAAGAATATTTCATGTGGGCAAAGTAAATAAATAACAATTAAAAGTAAAGGGGGGAAAAAAATAGAAAAGAAACCTGATTGACTTTATACTTACTGTCATATTTATGCTGTATTACTTCGGGTTAAGTATGTTTTAAAGTATTCAGAATAAGAAATTGTTGGAAAAGAACGGCACAATTCCTCTTTTCGGTAAATCCGAGGGGGAGGGGAAATCAAGCCTATGTATGTGGCCTCCTAATAAGGTGCACGGTTCTGGCTATTAGGCTAACCCTAGTGGTTTGATCTCTGAAATGAATGCCACAATTCCATGAAATCCACCATCTTCTTAGAAGAAGATTTTACTCTGTTTTAGAAATTGTAGATTTTGCATACACCATGAGAAAGATAAAGAAGTTTTTTGTATGATGCAATAGCAATGTAACCTAAGATTCCATGTGATGAAGGGGTCTAAGCTTAACACATGACCTAAGTTAGGGGTAAACAATATTGAAATAAAGATTAAGAATTTTATGGTTGTTCATACCTAAGAGCTGAGTGCATAATGTGTTGCTTATATAGGCACATAGTGGATTTAGATATATGTTAATGTTCATGAGTAGTCTTAACATTCTAGATTTCTTGAGTTTATTTGGCTCTAGTAATGCTGCTGTGCGGGTTGCAAATCAAATCTACTAGTAATGCTATTGGTATGAAGTTTATTATGCATGTCACGGTTGTAATTTATGTGGTGACACCGTGACGGTATGTTGATTCCTTGAGCAGCTTTTCTATACACATTGAGTTATATATGTAGGCTGTGGTTTACATTCCATAGATGTATGTGCTTGATCAAGCTCACGAGGCTTTGTTTTGTATGTTGTTTCTCTTGTGATTAACAGTCAGCTTCTTGGTTTGGCTTTCTTCTACCTCTAATTATGCTGACATAATCTATACTTTTGCACAGGCAGACCTTGCCAGTGGAGGAGATTTTAACCATTAACATCAAGCCCGGCTGGAAAAAGGGCACAAAAATCACCTTCCCAGAGAAAGGAAACGAACAACCAAATGTCATTCCGGCAGACCTCATCTTCATCATTGACGAGAAACCACACAGTATATTCATGAGAGAAGGCAACGATCTTGTTGTCACTCAGAAAATATCACTTGCTGAAGCATTAACAGGTTACACGGTCCATCTTACAACCCTCGATGGCAGAAACCTGACCGTCGCCATCAACAATGTGATTCATCCAAATTATGAAGAGGTTGTTCCAAAAGAAGGGATGCCAATACCAAAACAGCCGTCGAAGAGAGGCAATCTCCGAATCAAGTTCAACATCAAATTTCCGACAAGGATGACAGCCGAGCAGAAGTCTGGAATCAAGAAATTATTGGCACCATGATGTAGATTATGCCCCGCCCTTGTGCATACCTTTGTGGCCCCTTAATTTTCTCCAGAATGGTTTAGATTCGTATTGCTTATACGTGTGATAGAGCATTATGTTGTCATACAATTTAATAAAAATGTAACTAGTTGTTGGTTAGCCAAGAAAAAAGGATGAATAAACCAATTTTGGCTGCCTCACTCAATTCTGCTAGAATGATAAGAAACTTTGTGGAACTTGTGCAACTATATTGTGAAAGGTTTGGGATATTTGAGTAGTATAAAAAAAGTAAGAAATGAGCAAATTAGTTCATTTAAATGGAAAGGCTTTGCCTTTGACCAAATTATTCAGTTCTTGTTATATTGTTTCAATTTGTTTTTGCTTTTGTTTTTGTTTTTGTTTTTGTTTTTATTTATTTTTTTTATTTTTGGGAGGGGGGGTTGTGTGTTTTGTAATCATTTTTTATTTTTATTTTTATGTTTTAAAGAAGAAAAATGTTTGAGATCTCATTTTTTGAAGACCTTTACAACTAAGATCTTTATCAGTGATGTATATATGAGATTTATTTATGTATGTGTAGGATTTACATCATTAATAACGGAGATTTAAAATGGGGTTGTGGGGGTCTTCAAAAAATGGGGGTCTCAATCATTGTTGTTTTTAAGATCATAGTATTAATTTATAAACAAAGCTAATTAGATACAAAAATTTGAATTTGGAAGCATTAAATTCAAATTAGGGTTTTATTTGTCAGAACTTAAAAAAGTTAAAAAGTCACTATTTTATGTAAGTCGCATAATCTTATTTAAGTCACATTACTTTTCTATCATATTAGTTCAAATTTAACTCATACTCAATTCATATTTCATAAAAGGTAAAAAAATATATTTATTTAGATCATCCTAAATAACCCCTAAGTATCATCTCTATATAGGGGAAAAAAAATTACAAATCAAAAAATTATATCTTAGATTGTTTTGATTGATAGATGGCTTAACTATAAAAAGGGTGATTTACAGGTAAGCCCCGTTTTAACAAATAATGGTCTATGAAGTCTTAGTTTGAAAACTTTTAACCAGTAAGTCCCATAATCCATTAATATGACGAAACTACCCTTACCAAATCAAAACACAAAACAAAAATCGCAGATTCACGATTTCATTGACAGTTCATCCCGCCATTTTTCACCCTCGCAGATTTCATTCCCACCTTCATCAATTTCGCCTCACATTTCGTCTTCCTTCATCAATCTCGTCTTGCTTCATCAATCTCGCCTCAGATTTCACAAAAGCAAACTAGATCATCAAACATTCAAACTTCCGAACAACCAAAAATGGTGAAAACAAGTAAGATTCAAGTATCTTAAACCCTAATTTTTGCGAAATCTTTCATTTTCGAAACTTTTGTTTTTCATTTCCATTTCAGCTTGAATGTTGAGTTCGAAACTTTCAAATTAGGGTCTTATTTGTCATAACTTAAAAATGTTAAAAAGTTAAAAAGTCGCTATCTTATTTAAGTCGCATTATCTTATTTAAGTCACGTCACTTTTCTATCATATTACTTCAAATTTGATTCATACTCAATTCATATTTCATAAAAAGTAAAAAAATATATTTATTTAGATCATCCTAAATAACCCCTAAGTATCATCTCTATATAGGGGAAAAAAAATTACAAATCAAAAAATTATATCTTAGATTGTTTTGATTGATAGATGGCTTAACTATAAAAAGGGTGATTTACAGGTAAGTCCCGTTTTAGCAAATAATGGTCTAAGAAGTCTTAGTTTGAAAACTTTTAACCAGTAAGGCCCATAATCCATTAATATGACGAAACTACCTTTACCAAATCAAAACACAAAACAAAAATTGCAGATTCACGATTTCATTGACAGTTCATCCCGCCATTTCTCACCCTCGCAGATTTCATTCTCACCTTCATCAATTTCGCCTCACATTTCGTCTTCCTTCATCAATCTCGTCTTGCGTCATCAATCTCGTTTCAAATTTCACAAAAACAAACTAGATCATCAAACATTCAAACTTCCGAACAACCAAAAATGGTGAAAACAAGTAAGATTCAAGTATCTTAAACTCTAGTTTTTGCGAAATCTTTCATTTTCAAAACTTTTGTTTTTCATTTCCATTTCAGCTTGAATGTTAAGTTCGAAACTTTCATTTTCTAACCTTTTGTTTTTTATTTCCATTTCAGCTTGAATGTTGAGTTTGAAACTTTTGTTTTCGAAACTTTTGTTTTTGTTTTTGTTTGTGAATCTGAGAACATTCATTGTAATGCTACAAAAATCATGTTCTGTTGCTTTCTATTTAGGTTTCAATGTTGATTTTGGTGCGATTGCTGTGAATATTCTCACATTCTTAGTGAATTTGAATGAAAAACCCTAGTTAATCATGTTCTCTTGTTTTCTATTTAGGTTTCAATGTTGATTTTGGTGCAATTGTTGTGAATATTCTCAGATTTTTAGTGAATTTGAGTGAAAAAACCTTAGTTAATCATGTTCCCTTACTTTCTGTTTAGGTTTTATTATTGATTTTGGTGCCATTGCTGTGAATATTTTCAGATTCTTAGTGAATTTGAGTGAAAAACCCTAGTTCATTCTGTTGCCTTGCTTTCTGTTTAGGTTTCATTGTTGATTTTAGTGCAATTGCTGTGAATATTCTCAGATTTTTAGTGAATTTGAGTGAAAAAACCTTAGTTAATCATGTTCCTTTGCTTTCTGTTTAGGTTTTATTATTGATTTTGGTGCCATTGCTGTGAATATTTTCAGATTCTTAGTGAATTTGAGTGAAAAACCCTAGTTAATCATGTTGCCTTGCTTTCTATTTAGGTTTCATTGTTGATTTTGGTACAATTGCTGTGAATATTCTCAGATTCTTAGTGAATTTGAGTGAAAAACCCTAATTAATCATGTTTCCTTGCTTTCTATTTAGGTTTCATTGTTGATTTTGGTGCGATTACTGTTAATATTCTCAGATTCTTAGTGAATTTGAATGAAAAACCCTAGTTAATCATGTTTCCTTGCTTTCTATTTAGGTTTCATTGTTGATTTTGGTGCGATTGCTGTGAATATTCTCTAAGTCTTAGTGAATTTGAGTGAAAAACCCTAGTTAATCATGTTCTCTTACTTTCTATTTAAGTGTCAATGTTGATTTTGGTGCGATTACTGTTAATATTCTCAGATTCTTAGTGAATTTGAGTGAAAAACCCTAGTTAATCATGTTCTTTTATTTTCAATTTAGTTTTCAATGTTGATTCTAGTACCATTGCTGTTAATGTTTTCAAATTCATATGGAATTTGAGTGAAAAACCCTAATTAATCAACTTCTGTTACTTCTAATTTAGGATTCAATGTTGATTTGGGTACCATTGCTGTTAATGTTCTCAGATTCTTACTAAAATTACGCGAACAACCCTACTTAATCATATCCTATGCCTTTCAATTTAGGTTTCAATGTTGAGTGTGGTACCATTGCTGTCAATGTTCTCATATTTTCAATCAATTTTAGTCAAAAACCATAATCATATTATATTGGTTTCAATTTAGCTTTCATTGTTGATTTTGGCACGATTCATGTGAATGTTCTCAAATTCTTAGACAATTTGAGTAAAAAACCTTAGTGAATCTTATTCTCTGGTTTCAATTTAGCTTTCAATGTTGATTTTGGTATGATTCCTGTGAATGTTCTCAGATTCTTAGACAATTTGAGTAAAAAACCTTAGTGAATCTTATTCTCTGGTTTCAATTTAGATTTCAATGTTCATTTTGGCACGATTCCTATGAATGTTCTCAAATTCTTAGACGATTTGAGTAAAAAACCTTAGTGAATCATGTTCTCTTGGTTTGAATTTAGGTTTCAATGTTAATTTTCGTACGATTGTTATTAATGTTTTCAGATTCTTAGTCAATTTGAGTGAAAACCCGGACTTAATCCATATTCTCTTGATTTCAATTTAAGTTTCAATATTGAGTTTGACATGATTATTGTGAATTTTCTCAAGTTTTCAATCAATTTGACTGAAAACCCTAGTTAATCATGTTCTCTTGCTTCCAATCTAAGTTTCAATATTGATTTTGCTGCTATTGCTGGGAATGTTCTCATATTTTGAATCAATTTGAGTGAAAAACCCTACTTAATCATATCCCATTCCTTTAAATTTAAGTTTCAATGTTGAGTGTGGTACCATTGCTGTCAATGTTCTCATATTTTCAATCAATTTCAGTGAAAAACCTTAGTTAATCATATTCTATTGGTTTCAATTTAGCTTTCATTGTTGATTTTGGTGTGATTGCTGTGAATGTTCTCAGACTCTTAGACAAATTGAGTAAAAAAATCTTAGTGAATCATATTCTCTTGGTTTCAATTTGGGTTTCAATCTGAATCAATTTGAATAAAAAAAACCCTAGTTAATCATATCCTATTGCTTTCAATTTAGGTTTCAATGTTGATTTTCGTACGATTGTTGTTAATGTTCTCAGATTCTTAGTCAATTTGAGTGAAAACCCGGACTTAATCATATTCTCTTGATTTCAATTTAGGTTTCAATATTGAGTTTGACATGATTGTTGTGAATTTTCTCAAGTTTTCAATCAATTAGACTGAAAACCCTAGTTAATCATGTTCTCTTGCTTCCAATTTAAGTTTCAATATTGATTTTTGCTGCGATGGCTGTGAATGTTCTCATATTCTGAATCAATTTGAGTGAAAAACCCTAGTTAATAATCTTCTCTTGCTTTTAATTTAACTTTCAATGTTGATTTTGTTTTTATAGCCATGAATGTCATCAAACTTAGACTTCATGAGAATGACATTGGATTGATTCTTTTAGGGAACATTCTCAGTATTTATATCTTGTCTATGTTGATTTTCCGTACAGGAAAGCAACTCATGAAAACCCCAAGACTAAAAAGTAATGCAAAGAAAATGATAAGAAAGCATACAAAATCAACTTCAATGGATAAAAAGCAAAAGGCAAAGTGTAGAGAATGGAGATTAACTTTCAGATCAAACATGGGGACAATAGTGAAGCTATTACAGCACATCAAACTCAGGAATGAGCATATTCATGGCTTGAAGAAAACCCCATTTTGGGCATTGTTTGATACAATATTGCAAAACAAGCTGAATTATAAACAATGCAGAAAATATGATGACATTGCATTGAAAATAATTCAAACATACCAGCCAGGCAGCAGTGGTTCTTTCCAGTTAGGACCAGAAACTGTAAAGCTAACAACAGAAGACATTAAGTCCATCTTCGGTATATCTTGTGGAGATGAGCCGATACATCTTGGTTATGGAAATAAAAGCAGATCATCATTTCTAACAAGAAGATCTATACAAACTGAAAGGCTATCGAGCACAACCATCATAGACTTGTTGCAAAAAGCATTGAAAGGCAAGAAGAAAGAAGACACTGAAGATGTGATAAGGATGCTGTGTACGTATACTTGTTTGAAGCTTTTTTTCTCTACATCAGGAACAACAGTTGGATGGGTATTTCTTAATTACATGGAAGACATAAACTCAATGAGAAAATACAATTAGGCAGAAGCAATAAGGAACACATTGATGTCTTCAATTGAAAAATACCACAAAAATCCAGCAAAAGTCACAGGATGTGTTATGGCTCTCCTAGTAAGTACATTTTTACTCTATTCTATTAGTTTGTTGTTAATAACACATAGTATTATTTCTTATTCAAATGACAAATTCTTTACATTTGCTTTGTAGTATTGGTTGTGTGAGCACACACTGATCATCCACCCTGAAGTTAGCGAAGCATGCCCAAGGGTGATCAAGTGGAATCTTATCAAATTACATAAACGTATGAAAGTCATATCACTACATTAACTGACAACAAGACAGGTCACATCCTCATCTCATTTAAATTTCAATTCAAGTTGGGAAAAATCCCTATTTTTATACACTGAATTATTACTGAGAAACTTTTTAGTTTCTTAAACTTCAATTATTTCAAAAACTAATATCTATTGTATGTTGACCTACAGGTAACTACTGCTCAATTCAGTGAGGAAAGTGATGAAGAAATTGATGACACTGAAGAAGAATAAAAAGAAGATGCTGAAAATACTGAAGACGAAGAACAAGAAGATGTTGAAGAAGAAGAACAAAAAGTACAAGAACAAACTTTCAGATCAAACATGATGGCCATAGTGAAGCTATTACAACACATCAAACTCGGGAATGAGCATATTAATGGCTTGAAGAAAACCCCATTTTGGGCATTGTTTGATGCAATATTGAAAAACAAGCTGAATTATAAACAATGCAGAAAATATGATGACATTGCATTGAAAATAATTCAAACATACCAGCCAGGCAGCAGTGGTTCTTTCCAGTTAGGACCAGAAACTGTAAAGCTAACAACAGAAGACATCAAGTCCATCTTCGGTATATCTTGTGGTGATGAGCCGATACGTCTTGGTTATGGAAATAAAAGCAGATCATCATTTCTGATAAGACGATACATACAAACTAAAACGCTATCGAGCACAACCATCACCAACTTGTTGCAAAAAGCATTGAAAGGCAAGAAGAAAGAAGACAATGAAAATGTGATAAGGATGCTGTGTATGTATACTTGTTTGAAGCTTTTTTTCTCTACATTAGGAACAACAGTTGGATGAGTATTTCTTAATTACATGGAAGACATAAACTCAATGAGAAAATACAATTGAGCAGAAGCAATAAGGAACACACTGATGTCTTCAATTGAAAAATACCACAAAAATCCAGCAAAAGTCACAGGATGTGTAATGGCTCTCTTAGTAAGTACATCTTTACTCTATTCTATTTGTTTGTTGCTAATAACATATAGTATTACTTCTTATTCAAATGACAAAAATTCTTTACATTTGCTTTGTAGTATTGGTTGTGTGATCACACACTGATCATTCACCTTGAAGTTAGCAAAGCATGCCCAAGGTTGATCAAGTGGAATCTTGCCAAACTACATAAATGTATGAAAGTCATATCACTACATCAGCTGACAACAAGACAGGTCACATCCTCATCTCATTTTAATTTCAATTCAAGTTGGGAAAAATCCCTATTTTTATACACTGAATTATTACTGAGAAACTTTTTAGTTTCTTAAACTTCAATTATTTCAAAAACTAATATCTATTGTATGTTGATCTATAGGTAACTAGTGCTCAATTGAATAAGGAAAGTGATGAAGAACTTGATGACATTGAAGAAGAAGAAAAAGAAGATGCTGAAAATGCTGAAGATGAAGAACAAGAAGATGCTGAAGAGGAAGATGCTGAAGAGGAAGAACAAGAAGTACAAGAACAAAAACAAGATGCTGAAAACACTCAAGAAGAAGAAGAAGATGAAGATGAAGAAGAAGAAGAAGAAGATGGTCAATATGCTGAAGAGTGCCACCAAGAACAAAAGCCAGCAAATGAAGACTTTAATGACTTCTGCAACATTATAATCAATGATGCACCTGAGAGAGAAGAACAAATTCATCAACAAACACTTGAGAAACTTCAAACTGAGAACAGCAATTTGCAACTAGACAACACAGTGAAGACCATCTACATAAATAAACTTGAAGAGGATAACAGGCTACTCACAGCACAAATACAACAATTGAAAGATGAAAATTCTCGATTGCATAACCAATTGGTTGAAAAAGAGGTCCATGAGATAACCCAAGAAGTTTGTGCAGTAAAATATTCTGGGACAGATGCAAAGAATGAAGGTCATACAATAAACGATGAAAATTTTCAAGTGCTGCAAAAAGAGGTCCATGAAAATTCTGAAGTGGTGGACAAAGAGCTCCATCAGAAAGAGGTCCATGAGATAACGCAACAACCTTTTTGCAACAAAACATTGTGAGACAAATACAAATGTGAAAGATTGTCAAAATTCTCAGTTGCAGAATCAGTTATTGGAGGAAGAAGTCCATGACTTAACCCAACAGGTTTGTGCAATAAAAGCCAATGATCTGACAGAATCAAGACAAACAAAGCTACAGAATTCCATGATTAAAAATATCAAAGCTAAAGCAAGGAAGACTACTGAGGTGTCAGATTATGAGTATAGAGGTAAGAAAGTTAAAGTTGAGAAAGAGAAGGAACACAAAGATGAGACAATTTCAAACAAGTATGCTGTGGCTTAATTGCTACCTCCTGAAGATAAATATAAACTACAAATTCTTTAGAAAGAAAAGCAAATAGAATCAAGGTATAATCTTACATAAATCTTTCAATTTTTCATTTATTACAAATATATGAAATGAAACTGAGAAATAACTTTGTTTTCTAAAAATATTCTGACTTAATTATTAACACATTTTTTATTGTTTTGTAGTACTTGTATATGGTTTGGCGCAAGATATCAAAATGGTGTGTGCATTAATGATATCAAGAACTTGGTAAAAGGGACAGACATATCCAGCTGTGTACGTATAATATTTGTAATATTTTAACACTGAAAAACTTCTCATTAATTTGTTAACATCACTTTTGTGTTTCAATTTGATAGACAATTGATGCATATGCTGAGATTCTTCAAAGAGAACCACAAGCACAGAATTCTGGTGATGGAACAGAGCACAATGGCAAGTCTTTCATACTGTCAAGTCTATGTTGGGTAAGGAATCAATGTGCATGTGTCAATTCTATACTTTATATTCCGTTCAATTTTGGTTTCAAAGTATATTTTTTGTGTTTGTTATCATTCTTGTGAATGTTCTCAAATTTTGATCTTGGTATCATTGCTAGGAATATACTCAAATTTCAAAACAATTTGAGTGACAAATCGTAGTTAATCATGTTTTGTTGCTTTTCATCAACATGAATATTGAGTTCGTACCATTACTGCGAATATTCACATATTTTTTGTAAAAAAATAGCCAATGTTAAAGAAGAAAACTTCAGAACAAAGGAAAAAGATTTTGAAAAATACTTTGCAAGAATCCCTCCCATGTCGATACATCCATATCCCCATCCACAATTTCAATCATTGGACATTACTTGTTATCGACAAACACTTGGGGACTTGGAAACATTTCAACTCTTTGAGACCAAGAAAAGGAAAGGACAAGCGCTACAACGTTGCAAATCAACTGGTAAGAACAATTTCAGATTAGCATTACAATAATCAGATGTAAATCATTACATACTTTATGATGATGTTTTTTACAGCAAAAAATCATCCATCAATACATGAAGGATACACCTTGTCAAGCAAAAAAAGCCTGGAATCCTGATGTCAAGATTGAATCAGTCAAAGATAGCCCTCAACAAGAAGCAATGACGTATGTTAATTTATTCTAACTAACAAATTTTAATATCTTTTTCAAAAAAAATTCTTTTTTCCCTAACTGTGTCAAAAATGATTTCTGTAGGAATGACTGTGAAATTATTGTTTGCTACATCATAAGACAATACATAAGGCATCAACCAATTCCAAACACATTACCACCAGGCACATCCACAAGACTCAGAGCAGACATGCTACATGAGTTCCTCAGTGATCCACAAAGATCAATCAAAGTCAAGTAGAGTCAAGATGGCAACCTTCAATGAAAACTTTTTTGATGTGTAACTTAATGAACTCTTTTTTGTAACACTCTGATACAATGACTAATGTTTTTGTTAATAGTTCCAAGCATATTACCTAACAAACATATTACAATTTCTATGATGTGTAATGGAATATTTTGTCATACTCTCAAAGATATATGCACCCGAGCTTTGTTGATGTTTTTGTCCATATTCTCAGTTTCTATTATCCTGTTCCTCACACTACTATATGGCGAAAACGAAAATAGTATTACATGTGAAAATGGTGGACACAAGACTTTACTGTATCACAATCAGTGCTTTGTTGATGTTTTTATTTATATTTTCAGTTTTTATGCAGTGTTTTGTTGCCTCACAAAACACTGCTTAAAACTAAAATTGAGAATATTTTCAACCTTATTGTTGTTTCAATCACTTATTTTCAAACTTAGAAACTTTAAAACTGAGAATATTTTCAGTTTTATACAGATCACTCAATTTTCAAACAACAATATTACCACAACAATTTATTTGCTGCCTCACAATATTATGACAATTTGAAAAACTAAAATTCGAAATAAAGAATATTTTCACTTACAGTCCACTGTTACTTTAATCAAAACATAAAGCATTGACCACATCTATTTAGAATATTAATTCACATTCATTCAATTCATCATATTTATAACTAGTTCCAATTTATAACAAGAGCCTCACATTATTATCACAAAATCAGCTATTTTAAACTAAAAACTTAAACTGAGAATATGTTCACTTTTTATACAGTATTCACATAATTTGCAAAACAAACATTCAACAGTCAAGTTTATTTCCGAAAGCCAACCAAACAATATCATCACAACAATTTATTTGCTGCCTCACAATATTATGACAATTTGAAAAACTAAAATTCGAAACAAAGAATATTTTCACTTACAGTCCACTGTTACTTTAATCAAAACATAAAGCATTGACCATATCTATTTAGAATATTAATTCACACTCATTCAATTCATCACATTTATAACTAGTTCCAATTCATAACAAGAGCCTCACACTATTATCACAAAATCAGCTATTTTGAATTAAAAACTTAAACTGAGAATATGTTCACTTTTTATACAGCATTCACATAATCTGCAAAACAAACATTCAACAGTCAAGTTATATTTCCGAAAGCCAACCAAACAATATCATCACAAACAATTTCAAAAATTAAAATCTGAAACTAAGAATATTTTCACTTTCAATTCAATGGCACTTTATTCAAAAACATAGAAGATTATTACTCAGCGCTCAACAGCACAAACTGCTATTTCAAGAAATTTATGAATACGAAATTTTTACAATCACAAAGCAACTACAAAAAATCACAAAGCCTCCTTACACAATTTCTTATTGTGATTGCCAACCTTCCCATATCTACTACAAGTAATTTGTCTCACTTTCTCACCATTTGAACGAATCCTCTTCTTATTTGGCCTTCCTGGTTGCTTCTTAGACAAAGGAGAAAGAACAACTTCACTATCACCATCACCATCAACATTACAATCTGGTTTCCAAATTGAAGGAACAGGATATATGGGAAAAGAATAGGACTCTCGATAACTTTGAACATAGAAGTATTGATCAACAAATAAACTCAAATCATGTCCACTCTTTTGTATAGCACCAATTGCATGTGCACATGGAAACCCTTTCAACAGCCACTCGCCACAAGGACATATTCGTCTACTAATGTCAACTAAAATAGATGGATGTGAATGCACCTCATAGACATCATTTCCAGATGAACTAACAATCCATGGCCTCGAAGTATTAAAACCATCATGCAACTTGGACTCTATTTTAGGGCAAATCAAACCATTCCATTTATTAACAAGTTCCCTCCTCTTAGCAATTTTCCTCATCAACTTAATTCTTACACTATCAATCAACATTGTGATAGGCAAGTGGCGTTCCTCTCGTATCCACGAATTGAAAGATTCAGCTACATTTGACCACATCTCTCCAAAGCGTTGCCCTCGAAAGTATGCATTACTCCAATGATCATATGGTATGTCATCTAAAAACTTTTCAACTCGGCCCACCTTCAGTCTTTAACTCAACTAAACATTGATGAAATGCTTTTTCAGTTGGAGCATATGCACATTTCCCAAACAAAATGATCAGCTTTTCTTTTCAATCCATGAAACATACCACGCAAATGATGCCTCAAGTTCATCTTCAAATGATATAAACAATAAGCATAGAAAGCCATTGGGAAAACCTTTGGCAACACTTCAACTAATCCAAAGTTACGATCTGACACAAATGTAATATTTCGTTCTGGTGAAACAATTCTGCTCAAATGCTCCAAAAACCAGCGCTAATTATCTTGATTCTCTGAGCCAACAACTGCAAAACAAACAGGAAAGAACCCTGCATGTACAAAATAGAAAAAATGAAAATATTATATTATTCTTAGAAAATGGTAACACTCTAACATTCAAAATATCAAACACTAAAATGAATAACTGAAAAAATAAAAAATGCATATACAACAACAATATTATATAAAAACTTCAATCATATTTCTAAACTG
Organism: Camellia sinensis; assembly: GCF_004153795.1. Lineage (NCBI taxonomy): Eukaryota > Viridiplantae > Streptophyta > Magnoliopsida > Ericales > Theaceae > Camellia > Camellia sinensis. Next base: position 386,973 of record NW_021026034.1, read on the forward strand.
AGAACTTTCTCAATTTCAGAACAGAGAAAACAAATTTTCTATATACCTTGATTTCCATCTTTTCCTATAGCAGCAAGTAAATTTTCTCTAAATCTTCCCTTAAAAAATGTGCCATCAAGGAATAAGAAAGGTCGACAATAATCAAATCCACTAATGGAACCATGAAAAGAAACAAATAATCTCTTAAACCATTTAGTATCATCGTCACACTCAAACTCAATGTAACTCCCTGGATTGCAACTCTTTGCAACATCCACATACCATCTTAACTGGTCAAATGACATTAAGTAGTCTCCAAAAATCTCACATTTTGCTTTCTCTACTACCAACCAAGCTTAACGATAACTAACTCTCAGCCCATACCCCAACTTAAAATCCCGAACAACATGAACTGGACGTGTCAATGGATTATCACGAACATCTTCAACAATCAAATCAGCAACTAAATCAGAACTCATACGAGAATGAGTCATCGTGCGTACTTCAGCACCACATGTGTGGACATTGTTCAACTTCCTTATATAAAAGAACCATTAGTATTCTCCACTCTACCATGAACATTCCACATACAACCTTTTGTCTCTTTAAACAAACATTGTGCAGTAACACGAACTTTATCATTCTTAACAAATATGAACTCAAATCCACACTCAATAGAAAACTTTGACAATGCATTACGAAATTCAACAATTCCACCTTCAAATTTATGTCCTACATGTGTAATACTAACTGCCCAACCAGCAGACAACAGTACTTTTCCCTTGTGCCGACAAAATAATGATAACATATCAACCTCTTCTTCAACCTCCAACCTCGAATTCCTTTTGGAAGATGTAGATGCTCTGTTTGACAAGTTCACAGACTTACTGTTGTCATGAGACAATGCAATATCACAAACTTCAAGATCCAACATTGACTGTCTTTCTCCATAATCCAATCTGTTGTTGAGATAACCACAGTCAATGGTTGAGTTTTTTACTCGCACAACAACATCAATACACTTTGAATCCAAATGCACAACTAATGCCAATAACAAATCTAACTCCTCATTGTTGTCCAACGTACAATTAGAATGTCCAGGCAATGAGCAAGATAGACAAATATTATCAGATTGCAAATTATCCCATTTCAAACATAGCTTCTCAACCAACTGATCATATGTAACATTTTGATCAATCTTAATTGCAAATGTGCAACCATTATACTTGCACAACAAAAAAATAGGCGCACTTGTACAACCTTCACTCATCTTTCAATCTAAACAAGAAATAAAGATCGCATCAATCAAAACCAGAACAATACTAAGAACTTTCTCAGTTTTCACAAATACTTCATAACAATAAACACCAGAACAAAAAACTTCATAACAATACAAATACTTCACAAATCACGTTTTCAATTCATAAAATAAATAACCAAACTGAGAAATCATCCAGCAAATCACGTCTTCAATTCGTAAAAACAAAATTATTCAACATATTCTCATAAATAAATTCAATCAAAACTAAAGAAAATTCTAAAAAAACATAATATACAAAATCGAAACAATACGTACCTATAAACATATCGAAGATTAAATATCCAGCAAATCAATTCTTCAATTTATAAATCGAAATCGCACATAACAAACTCCAACAAATTTCAACTCAAAATGCGAACTAAACTAAGAAATCCTTCAAAATCTTTTCCTATTCGAATCAAAATCGAGAAATCAATTACGTATAATAGCGAACCAAAGCAATAAATCCTTCAAGATCGTTCACGATTCGAATCTTCAACTACTTCCATAACTGATCTGTTAACTAATTCATTTTTTCTTTTTAATAAATAACGTGAATAGAATTTTATATACAGTTGTTTATCTTAAAGGGCAAAAACATTTTTTTACCTCTAAATGAGACTTATTAGTTCAAAAACTTTTTGATAGGACCTAAGCTACCACCAAATATATAGATAGGACTATTAGGTAATTATCTCCTATAAAAATATGTAACCTTATTTGAGCATTGTTGTTTATTAGTTCCTTGTTTGAGTGATTAGGTTGAATGGATATAATCAAAATAATTGTTAATTTCTTTGTTGTGTTAACCACCCAAAACATATTTAAAAAAATGCTTAATTAATACATATTAATGTATTTTTAAAAATGGAAAAATTAAATACACATTTAACCATTGAATCACCAAAAAAAAACATTAGAATCAAATAAACATAGCCCATGGATATTCACCTTACCCATGTTTGATTTGATTTTTAAAAGTTTATTTCAATTTTTTTAACTAAAAATTAATTTGATGAAATAAATAAAAAATAAAAAATATTTATTACTTTTATATAATTTTATCTTTTTGGAGGTCAAATTTTTTTTAATATTTGTTTTTTATCAAATTAATTTCAATTTTTTCAATAAATTTTTTGATTTTTTTTTTTAAACAAGCCAAACTACCTTTTATTTTTTACAAAATATCTCAATTAAAAATCAAGTATCTAGACAAACGTGCAACGAACAATGATAATTTTGGTAGAAAGACATGGTGGCTTTTGGTTGATTGCGCCAACATGTATACTTAACATAGATGGCTAGATCTCAAAAAAGATATTATTTTAAAAATAATTTTTTGGAGAGAGTTTAGAAAATTTGAACATTTGTTAGGTTATATATTTTGAAAATAGTTTTGAAGTTTTGAAATTTGAGATGATTTGATATTTTTTGTTGTAAAATAGATGGGTGTGAGAGAAAAATGATTGAGAAGGAGAGAGGAGATGAGAAAAAGTGATTGATTAATGTGTAGCAGAATAAATATAAAAAAAAAGTGATTTTAAAATTTCTTCTCCAAAATTTTCAACCAAACATGCCCATCATTTCTCATATGAATATAAATTATAATTACAAACACAAGCATACTCAATTGCTATAAATCTATAACCTATGTATAAATCACAACAAAAATGCTATAAAACAAACAAATCAACGACATGCAGTCGTAGACACAAGGCAGTCAATTATTGTTTGATTGTTAACTAACCTTGTCTTCACCTATGGCTCATCTTCAACTTCATAGTCATTAGGAATGGAGCTAATCACAATATATAATTTTTTTGCTCACCGAAACAAGACCATCTCGATAGTAAACACGGTTTGAAAGAGGAAATCAAAAATAAACATTGTTGTCCAAACTTTGACTGACAATGATATGGTATAATAGGTGTCAACTTTTAATTTATTACACATTCAATAATAAAAAGTCTAACCCTTGTTATATTATTATACTAAATTGTACATCTCTAACATTTTTAAAAAATTATTATTTATTATTAGAACAAAAATGCTATAAATCTAAACTTACGAATCTATAATTTGTCCATCAAAAAAATTATTTTTTTTTAATGAGTGAATTCTTAGTTTATAAACATCTTGTTATATGAAATATTTTGTAAAAAAAATTGAGAATGACCACTGCTATGCCAAGCCACGTGACTTGATATGTAACAAAGATCCTCCATGTTCTATTGCCTTTTTCTCTCATGCTGTTTCCATTGCTGCAAAAAGTTCAAGCTAAGTTAAACAAGCTGATTTTATTTGAGTCTTTGTAATCATTTTTGTTTAAGTCTAATCCTTAGGATTCAACTGGAAGTATCTGCTTTCCATGTCTATTTCTTTTCTTCATAATTTTTGGGTGCATTTTTGTCTTCTGAGTTGATATGCTGATTCTTTTCCCTGACCTCAACTTGCCACTATTCTGATGCTCTACATGATGACTATTTGCAAGCCAATTTGCATATGCAAATAGAGTACATAATCATTCAAAGTAAATGAGATTTACAATAAATAAATAAATAAAAAGGTTATATATAGTGTATATTCACTCAAGAGGTGAAAAATTAATTAACTCGGCGATAAATATCATTTTTCCAAGATTTTCTTCCTAAAGTCATTGGGGGTTTAATTTTCTATCCTTATAATTTGACACAATGTTTACTTTGGTCCGTTGTTTTAATTTGAACAATATTAATCTAAGATTTCAAATCTAATTTCAATTTGATCATTTTGTCCAAATTTTTGTCAGTCTTTTCTACATCAACTCCTCATGATACTAGCACGTGTTAAAAATGATATTTGAATAGAATGACCAAATTAAAACATTAGGAACCAACCATAAGGCTAAGATTTATAAATAGAAAAAAAAAAAAAAATTTACCCATTGATTTATTTTTATAATATGACATAATGAAAAAAAAAATCTTTGTTCCCTTTATATATAGGGGAAATTGGTGAAAAATCTATTTTTTTTGGATGCCTACAACATTAGGTTTAATGATTGTTTTGTTTTGGTGATAAAAGACATAATTAATGAAATTGTTTGATGAAACAGACAAATTGTTCTTTTGAAGAATTTTTTTTTTTTCCCTATTTTTACTTTCGATCGGTTATCAGAAAAGTTGTCCATGGCTAGGGTAGAAGCTGGTGGTGGTAATGATATGGACAAATAAACAAATTAGGTGCACTGATTAGGTAACACATAAATAAATAAAAGGATGACATATTGATAGATATGTAACACATGGACAGATAGACAAATAGGTGAAGCAAACACATAAACAAATAGGTTGGGATACTATAATCTTTCAAATTGTTATTATCATTTTGACTTCAAAAGGATAAAACTAGAGGCTATTGTCCTAAAAATTTTAAAATTTATTTATATATATATTTGCCTTTTGTTTTGGTTGATAGAAAATAATTATCAAGAATATCAGTATGTTAATTTTCTTTATTGGGCTGGACCTCTTCTTAACATTGACAGACACTTGCCAATGTTGGGCTGTTGCACCAAACAAACCCCAATATTCGGGATCATCATCAGTGTGTTAATTTTCTTCACTCGCTACTACATTCTCCACCGTTGATCTGTCCGTCGCCGGTGTCAGATGATATCAGGTTTGATTGACGAGCCTCCCATCTATATATATACAAACAAACACGCCTGTGTATCTATATACATATATATTCGATTATAATCTGAAATTTTTAAGGGTCCTCTAGGTGTTTGTTAAAATGTCTAACCCAAAAATTCGATACCTCCCTTTTTTGGAACAAGTATTCTGTTTTGAATTAGTGTTTAGTATGTAATACCCACTCTAGAACGAGTGTTTGCATTGCAATCAAGCTTTGAGCTTTGTCATGTGTTGATAAAATCTGTTCATTTTTGGGGAGATAGTCAGTAATGGGAACAAAGACAATGATCAAATGGCCGAAACAAATCACAGTAACTCTAGTCGAGCAGCTGATTCGAGCAGAAAAAGACTTACAGAAAGCAATTGTCATATTTGATGCTGCAACAGGGGAGTACACTAATGGGTTTCAGCATGATCACAGCACTTTTGGTGTCATGATTTCCAGATTCGTCTCTGCTAACCAATTCAGAGCAGCCGAGGATTTGCTGAATAGGATGAAGAATGAAAATTGCAGCATTACGGAGGATATATTTCTTTCAATCTGTAGAGGGTATGGTCGGGTTCACAGACCGCTTGAGGCGATTAGAATTTTCCAAAAGATGAAGGAATATGAAAGTCAACCGACCCAGAAATCTTACATTACTGTCTTTGCGATTCTTGTTGGCGAAAACCAGTTAAAGATGGCTTTAAGGTTTTATCGGTATATGAGAGAAATGGGTATTCCTCCAAGTGTTGCTTCACTCAATGTTTTGATTAAAGCCCTTTGCAAGAACAATGGTACGATGGATGCTGCTCTTCGGATTTTTCGCGAGATGCCTAATCGTGGGTGTATTCCAGATTCATACACATATGGTACTTTGATTAATGGGTTGTGTAGGTTTGGGAAGATTGTTGAGGCAAAGGAGCTTTTCACGGAGATGGATACTAAAGGTTGTTCACCTACTGTTGTTACATACACTTCACTGATTCATGGGTTATGCCAATCAAATAATTTGGATGAGGCTATGGGAATGCTTGATGAGATGAAGAGAAAAGGTATTGAGCCCAATGTGTTTACTTACAGCTCTCTCATGGACGGACTTGGCAAGGGTGGACGTACTTCACAAGCCATGGAACTATTGGAAATAATGGTTAGCAAACGACATAAGCCCAACATGATAACATACAGTACTTTAATTCACGGACTCTGTAAAGAGGGAAAGCTTCGAGAAGCTTTGGAGATTCTTGATAGGATGAAACTCCAGGGATTGAAACCAGACGCGGGATTGTACTGGAAAATCATAAATGGGTTTTGTGATATTCACAAGTTCAAGGAAGCTGCAAACTTCCTTGATGAGATGGTTCTTGAGGGGATTTCACCAAATCGAGTAACATGGAGCCTTCATGTTAAAATTCACAACGCTGTAGTCCAAGGCCTTTTAATTGAAAATGACCCAAATCGAGCTTTTCACTTGTATCTAAGTATGCGCGCTAGGGGACTTTCTGTTGAGGCCAAAACTTTTGAATCTCTTGTTGATTGTTTCTGTAAGAAAGGAGATATACATAAAGCTGCTCGGATTGTTGACGAAATGGTTCTTGATGGATGTATCCCCAACGAGGGAACATGGATTGCCATGGTAAGTGGATTTTGGGATCGAAGGAAGGTGAGGGAAGCTTCTAAGTTGGTACATATTGAACTGATGGACGCATTTTTTGGGGCTGGAATATAAACCTTCGACCGAGTTTTAGCATCAGTAATTACCATGGGTATGTTTTTTTTAACCTAATTACTTATGTTTGTGATATTTGAATATAAGGTTTTCTTGAATCTTGTTACTCAACATTGGTAGCATGCATTCCTCTGTTGCTGTTTTTCACTTTCATTTTCTCTTTTTGTTTTTGGCATTGTTTACAGCATGTATGCATTGATCTGCATCATTTGTGATTATTTTGTTGTCTTGCATGATAAATCTGTATATTTCATATTTGCTTGGCCAAATATAGCTTTGTTAGATGATTGAGCTGCAAGGTGTGTGTTGAAGAATAATCGTTATTTTTCCTCTTGAATCTCTGTTCAAAATGTAAGGGCATGGATTGTTTTCAATGAGCTGTAGATATTGAGATGATGATCTTAGGGTCTGATTAACTTGTGCCATTTAAGGCACATGTTAAGATTACTTAAAAAAATTGTATATGCTTTATTACACGCACTTTCATACAAAATGTACATTTTTTTTAAAAATTTCTTAATATGTGCCGTAAGGACACATGTTAACAAAAATCCCTTTTTGAGTGTAACATTAACGTGTTATGTTTTTTGATAAATGAAATACTGGAAACTCAAGTAAACTTCCCTTTAAAGATGAAAAACAGAGTGTGAGAGTTTTAACATAAAGTGTTAATATGATTATTCTAAATAAATCTGGACAACCTAATTCATGTTTGGGAAAATTACCATTAAGTGATAATTTCATAAAGTTGTTCATGGAAAAGTTTATGATTTCACTTATTAATATTTATGAAGTTCACTATTTATTTGTAATTATTTTTTAAGACTTGCACTAATATGAAATTTCCCCTTGATGTTTTAGTAGATGACGATGGGCAGTAACATAAAGATTCCATATGGAAAAACTTACTTGCAACTTATTTAATTTTAATTTTAAAATTTCATGCTTAAACTGTCGTATTTTGAAAAGTGTTGGACCAAAAGTTTTAACTTTTCAAGTTCTTCGTTTTTTAAGTTTAAAAAAATCAAAATAAATTAAAAAAACTATTATTGTATATGTTTGGTAACATTTATAGTTTATTATTTTTTGTTTACAGAAACATTAAACGAACATATTCCACACCCACATGTATTTTAAAAACTTGTTTTGAAAACAAGTGGGAGGTGGTAGCTGGAGATTGTTGTTAGTCACCAAAGGTGGTTTCATGCAAGATGTAGTCATTGACTATTCAGTGATGTTGGTTGTAGTATGTAGTGACCAGAGGTGGTTGCCAGAGGTCATCGATGATGGTGTTGGAAATGGGGATGCTGGTGGTGTTGATGAGTGGTGGGTTGAGGGGGTAGGAGAAGAAGGAAGAGAAATGTTTGTTTGTTTTTTTTTTTAAGCTAGTGAAACTAATTTTTTATTTTATTTTTGTGATTACCAGAATTAATAAATTTTATAAATTCGAGTTGGCTTGCACCACAGAATAAAAATTTGTCTCTAATTATTTCCATATTTAGAAGAGATTTCAGGTGGGATGTGGTAATTACCTGGAATGCTTCCAGTGAGGGAGGATTGGTCCACGTCGGCGGATCCTCTTTCTTGGTGAACGGTCCTTTGAGATTGAGGAGACGTATGGGGGTCATCGATGTTTGTCCATAGTGGAGCGAGAGCAAGGCTTGTGTAGAGCAGTCAAGTTAGTGGGGTTTGAAGTGCGATGGATAGGTGAGAAGATGCGATGGGCATCGTGGAACCAAGGCTGCCAGTCGTTTGCGAGTCGGCTGGAGGGGAAATGACGCAGTGTGGCGGTTTGGATTCGTACTGAGGGAGATGGTAGTTCTTCGTTTGAAATTGTGGTTACCTCGAAGGGTAAACGAACTCAGATTTTTCTTCTCATTTCAGATTTTGGGGACGACTGGGAGAGTGTGGCACTGGTTTTGAAAGGATTTGCTAAAGGGGATGGTTGGGTGACCCGAATTGATGTAGGTAAGAAGGTGCCGAAAGGGTGGCGAGTGGCCACAGCGGCTGAGGGGGCAGTTGATTCGCTAGGGGTCAGTGATGCGGTGGTGCAGGGTGTGTCAGAGGACGGGTGGTTTGATTTGTTGGAGAGGGCGTTGGTGGGTCACGTGGGAGAGGTGGGGAGCAGAGGAGTTGGGTTCTCAGCTATGGTGGATTGGGTTGGCCGTTGGTAGAAGGGGGTTGGGCGAGTGGAGATTCGTCTGATAGGGAGTCAGACTTTCCTGTTTGTTTTTCCAGCTCGGTGTGAGGCTGAAGGTGTGTTACAATGCAGATAGATGATTGATGGACGCGATTTAACTCTGCGATGGTGGTCACCGACTGTGCTCTGCGATATAGGAAGGCCGTCGGGAGCGGAGATGTACAAATGGGTTAAGGTGATTGGTATACCTTTGCACCTCCGTGGGGAAGAAACCTATCGGGCTGTCGGCGATCGGTGTGGGGGTTTTGTAAAGGCCGACAAACAACCGACTGATTTGGGAATGGTTCGGTTGCTGGTTCGAAAAGGAGAAAGCCTTCTTGCTAGGGTTTTGTTTCGTTGGGAGTCGTGGTTGTACTCTGTCATGACTCGAACCCGCCCCTATGGGTTAAGGCCATAACCGGCCAGTAATCGCGAGATTACCTACGGCCTCAATCCACTAAAACAAAGCTCATCAGAGTAAAGGGGCTAAACGGAAGCAAATTTAAGACTTTGTCCATAGAGCTGTGCTTATATGCACACCATCACATTCTAAACATTTATGTGTTACTAACCCACATCAATAAATATACTAACACAGAACATTGTGCATACAGGATCATACAAGATTAAGTCAGTTGAACCCAAGACTTATATACAAAAGTAGTCCAATGCTTTCGCCAACATAACAAAAACTATGAACAAGGACAAAAGCGAAGACAGTCTCGTGCGTGAGACGTTTGGGTTGACTCCTCAAAACTTCGACTGTTTCTCACAATTTCACCGAGGCTGGTTTTGGACGTCCCTTGGCTCACCTACATGTATATGAATGAGCGTGAGCGAATGCCCAGTGAATAATATCAAATGAGGAAGATACATAAGCAATCATTGAAACAGTTACAGCAAACGGCTTTTGGCCCAATCATTTATATCTATCGGCCTTTGGCCCAATCATTTATATCTATCGGCCTTTGGCCCAAATGTTTATATCAGTCGGCCTTCGGCTCAGTCATTCATGTCAATCGACCTTCGGCCCAACCATTCATATCAATCGGCCTTCGGCCCAATCATTCGTATCAATCGGCCTTCGGCCCAATCATTCATATCAATCGGCCTTCGACCCAATCATTCATGTCAATTGGCCTTCGGCCCAATCATTCATATCAATCGGCTTTCGGCCCAATCATTCATATTAATCGTTGTCCACCATTCAAATTAATGAACTTACAAAACTTACATATAAGTAAACAATTGGACAACAGTATATTTCAAATATCTTGTTAAGATATTACTCACAGTGATCGGCTTGTGGATTTGCCCTGGAGTTTGATCCTACACATTCCATGAACACAAAAAGGGTCACAAACAATTCGATCCGTTCTTAAATTCACATTTTCCTCTTTAGGCTTTATTCTTATCTCTTTAATTCAATTACCATGCTCAATGTATGCCTAAGAGTATTTGGAAGTGAAAGAGAACAGAAAATGGAACTCAGAATTCATAAACAAAATTTCAGAAAACAGGGTCCTCGCTCGAGCGTGGACTTCCCCGCTCGAGCGGACCCTTAAGGCCTGCAAAAGTACTGGTTATGTCAAATTTACACTCGAACGTGCATTCTGGAGCTCGAGCGAAAGGCCTCTCTTCATGGCTCCCCGCTCGAGCGTGAACTTCCCCGCTCGAGCGGACATCCATGTCTGCAAAAGTACTGGGAGCACGAATTTCCCGCTCGAGCGGCACTTTCCTCGCTCGAGCGGACATAAAAAATTCTAGGTTTCCCAGAACACATTCTTGAGCTCAAATTCGACATTCAAAGGCTCTAAATGCCTGATTTTGGCTCAAACCTCATATATATATATGTACTAACATGGTATAAACACCAAATTACAACATCAAGAAGCCTAATTTCACAAATTAATCACATGCATGTTCCAATCTTACATCGAACTCATGTCCAATATGATAAATTCAAACATTCAAACTTCTACTCCCATGGATTGTACATGCATGTGACATATAGCCCTCATTCTCAACTCATATGATGAAAAGATGGTCAAATACATGGATTTCAACTAAAAAAACTAACATGGATCATACATTTGGTGCTCAAACATGCAATTTCAAAGTAATTACATACATGCATGCATCTATTGACTTTAAATTCACCAAGACTAACTCAATCCATGCTCTTCCTCATAATTCAACTTTGAATTTACAATTTACAAACAAAATCCATGAATCAAGGGTGGGTTACTCACCTAGGAGCCTTACTTCTCACAAATTATGGTTGATTCTTGAGTTCAATCTTCAAATTCCCAAGCTTAAGCCAAAAATTGCACAAGTCTCTCCCTCTCTCTCTCTATGGCCGGCCCTCTCTCTCTCATAATTGTATAACTCAAATTTTTTGAGTTCAATAGAAGTAAGGGAGAGTGTATTAAGGCCCCCACTCAACACAATATAATAATAATAAATAATTGGGCACTAATTCACCAATTTAATCAACTTAATCTGGTCTGAATCAATTTTCAATTAAATTTCACCGTAGGCTCTAAAAATTATGCCAATCATAATGGCGCGATCAATTTTGGTTTTGATGGCCGATAAGGCCTTCAATTTAATTTTGAAAGCAGATAATCGAACAGATATTCCTACGGTGAACAGATAGAAATTCAAAACCACATATTTGCACATAATGGCACACAAGATCATATTAAACACATAATCCTACTCATATAAAGGACCAATTAACATAATTCAGAACAGGGGTATTACAGTCTCCCCCCCTTTAGGATGTTTGGTCCTCCAAACTCATTTTACCTTCATTAGGAAACAAATGTGTATAGCGTAGTCGCATTTCCTCCTCTTTTTCCCATGTAGCGTCCGTCCCATAGTGTTCTTTCCATTCCATTTTCACCATTGGGATGGACTTGCTTCTCAATTGCTTCACTTGCCGGTCAACAATTCGTTTCGGCCATTCGGCGTATTCCATATTTTCATCTATAGCTACCCGGTGATAATCAATCACATGAAACGGGTCTCGGAGGTAGCCCCTCAACATCGACACATGAAACACGTTATGGATTTGTTCGGGTCCCGGTGGCAAAGTAACTCTATAAGTAACTGGACCAAGCCTTTCCAAAATCTGAAACGGCCCGATGTAACGGGGCGACAACTTGCCCTTCTTTCCAAACCTGACTTGGCCTCTCATTGGGGACACACGAATAAACACATGGTCACCGACCTCATACTCAAGAGGTCTTCTTCGAACATCTGCATAATTCTTTTGTCGGTCCTGAGCTGTTTTGAGCCTTTGCCGAATGGTTTTGATCTTTTCAGAAATGTCTTGCACAATTTTGGGCCCAAGTAAAGCTCTATCCCCGACTTCTGTCCAACAAATAGGGAATCTACACCTTCTACCATACAAAGCCTCGTATGGTGCCATACCGATGCTGGAGTGGAAGCTATAATTATAAACAAATTCTGCAAGTGGCAAATAATCTTCCCAACTCCCCTGAAAATCCAAAGCACACATCCGAAGCCTATCTTCCAAAGTCTGTATTGTTCGTTCTGATTGCCCATCTGTCTGTGGGTGGAATGCAGTACTAAACCTTAGTTCTGTCCCCATAGCTTCCTGCAAACTTTTTCACAATCTAGATACAAATTTCGAATCTCTATCCGACACAATAGATACCGGAACTCCATGTAAATGAACAATCTCATCAACATAAATAGTAACCAATCTATAAGCAGTAAATGTAGTTTTGACAGGCAGAAAATATGCAGATTTAGTCAGTCTATCAACTACAACCCAAATAGAATCCACACCTCGAGAAGTCCGAGGTAGGCCAACAATAAAATCCATAGTCACATGCTCCCACTTCCATTCAAGAATATGGAGAGGTTGAAGTAGACCGCCTGGTTTCTGATGTTCAGCTTTAACTTGCTGACATTGAAGGCACTTGGACACATATTCTGCAATCTCTTTCTTCATTTTAGGCCACCAATAGGTTTGTTTCAAATCCCGATACATTTTATTGTTACCTGGATGCGTAGTAAATACGGATCTGTGGGCTTCATCTAAAACTCTCTTCTTTAGTTCCGGAATACCTGGGACACACATTTTGTTCCGAAACCTCAACACTTCATTCTCAATGCTAAATTCTGCTTTCGGACTTGTCTCAAACTCATCAATCACTTTCTTGAGGAATTCATCCTCTTTCTGTTTCTGTTTGATTTCATCAATGATTGCCGACTCGGCTATAATAGCGGCTATCAGTCCGCCCTGTTCGCACATTAACACTTCAATTTCAGATCTTTCAAAATCTTGCAAGATCTCTTTCTGTTCAGTAAGCAAACAAGCCATACTCCCCGTTGATTTTCTGTTCAAGGCATCAACAACTGTGTTAGCTTTCCCAGGGTGATACTGAATCTCTAGATCATAGTCTTTTATCAGTTCCAGCCATCTCTTCTGTCGCATATTCAACTCCTTCTGCGTGAAGAAGTATTTCAGACTTTTGTGATCCGTGTAGACTTCACACTTTGCTCCATACAGATAATGCCGCCAAATTTTCAAAGCAAAAACAACTGCGGCCAGTTCTAGGTCATGCGTTGGATAATTCTTCTCATGTGGCCTCAACTGTCGGGAGGCGTAAGCAATAACCTTTCCGATTTGCATTAACACACAACCCAAACCTTTATAAGACGCATCACTGAAAATTACAAAATTCTCCGTTCCTGAAGGTAGTGTCAAAATTGGTGCAGTGGTCAATCTTGTTTTTAGTTCATGAAAGACAACTTCTCTTTCGTCATTCCATTCAAACGGTTGCCCTTTTCGTGTCAATTGGGTAAGAGGCACAGCTAATTTTGAAAAGTCTTTCACAAACCTTCTGTAATAACCAACCAAGCCTATGAAATTGCGAACCTCTATCACATTTGTCGGTGTAGGCCAATTCACAATTGCCTCTATTTTCTGTGGGTCCACTGAAATTCCTTCCTTGTTGATCACGTGCCCTAAGAAAACAACTTCATTCAACCAAAACTCACATTTCTTTAATTTAGCAAATAGTTTCCTTTCCCGAAGTATTTGCCGGACAGTTCTCAAATGATGTTCATGTTCAAGTCTATCTTTAGAATATATCAAAATATCATCAATAAAAACCACAACAAATTCGGCAAGGTAGGTTTTAAAAATTCGGTTCATTAGGTCCATAAATGCTACCGGAGCATTAATTACTCCAAATGGCATAACAAGAAACTCAAAATGTCTATACCTCGTTCTGAATGCGGTTTTCTCAACATCTTCTGCCTTAACTTTCAACTGATGATACCCGGACCTCAAATCAATCTTAGAAAACACCTGTGATCCCTGCAACTGGTCAAATAAGTCATCAATACGGGGTAGGGGATATTTGTTCTTTATTGTTACCTTGTTCAATTCCCGATAATCGATGCACAAACGCAAAGTTCCGTTATTCTTTTTCACAAACAAAACTGGTGCACCCCAAGGCGAAGTGCTAGGTCGGATAAACCCCTTGTCAAGCAGGTCTTGCAACTGTTCTTTCAATTCTTTCATTTCGGCAGTGGCCATTCTGTAGGGAGTTTTAAAAATGGGCTGGGTGCCTGGCACAGTTTCAATAGTAAACTCTATCTCCCTATCTACCAATTCCCCTGGTAATTCATTTGAAAACACATTTGGAAATTCTCTAATAATAGGGATATCATTCAATTCAGCATTTACAGATTGTTCAGACAATATATAACACAAATAACCCTGACACCCTTTCCTGATCAATTTACATGCTTTCATTGCATATATCAAATAAGGTGGAGGCACTACCCCGTTACCCACAAACACAATTTCTTCTTGTTCTGGTGGTCTAAACATAACTCATTTGGTCACACAGTCAATGGTGGCACAATATTTAGTTAACCAGTCCATGCCTAAAATTATGTCAAGTGCCTAAAGTTCAAGGGTAACAATTCTACATATAGAGTGGCATTTCCAATTCGCATGTCACAAAAACGATAGACAGTTTCACACAATACAGATTCCCCAGATGGAGCAGACACACATAGTAGATATGGCAATAATTCTAGAGGTCTACTCAGTCTAGATGCAAATGCACATGTTACAAATGAGTGTGTTGATCCAAAGTCAATTAACACAAAGGCATCCTGATTACATATAGAAATGGTACCTGAGACAACTGCGTTGGCATTTCGAGTATCGCCCGGAACAAGCGCAAAAACTCTCCCTTGTCTCACGGTATCTTCGACGGGAGTAGATCTTGTAGCATTTCCTGGTTTTGGGACTGATGCTGTCGAACTAGGAGTAAATTTTCCTCTGCTCTGTTCGCAATCTCTGGCCATATGCCCTGTTTACCACAATTAAAACAAGCTCCTGTCACACGGTAACAAATCCCACGATGCCTATTACCACAAGTGGTACACAACGGGGTTGTATCTCGGGAAGAATTAGAAGCGTTCGAGGAGCTCGTGTTTTGCTTCTTTGAAAACTTCTTCTTTGAAAAGAAACCCTGCCTTTTACTACCCTTCTAGTCAATTGTCAGTTTAGTTTGTCTAGCTATATTAGCTTATGATATTATGGCCCTGTCTAGCACCCCAATGTAGGTTTCTAGCTTCAAAACATTCACTCTTTCTAAAATGTCACTTCGAAGCCCACCTTCAAAATGCCTCGCCTTCTTATAGTCAGTATCAATCACGTATGGTGCAAACTTGGCCAATTCAGTAAATTTGGCCTCATACTCAGCTACAGTCATACTGTCTTCCTTAAGTTCCATGAACTCTGCTACTTTCCTATCCCGAACACACTGCGGGAAGTACTTGTCATAGAAAATTTCCAGAAATTTTGCCCAATCAGCATCTTTGTAATTCTCACGCATTAACATCCACCATCTTCTTGCGTCGTCTTCTAGCATAAAGGTGGCTAGAAGCACTTTCTGTGTATCCGAACACGGAAACACTTCAAACAGTTTTTCGATGCCGAGGACCCAAGCTTCAGTTTTCAAAGGATCTAATCCACCATGGAAC
This sequence comes from Camellia sinensis, assembly GCF_004153795.1. Lineage (NCBI taxonomy): Eukaryota > Viridiplantae > Streptophyta > Magnoliopsida > Ericales > Theaceae > Camellia > Camellia sinensis. The sequence continues at coordinate 402,861 of NW_021026034.1, forward strand.
TGTGGTGGTTTCATTTTCTTGAACTCTTTGGTGAGAGCTATGATTCGGTCATCATTCTGATTATCTGGCACAGGTGGTGCCGGAGGTGGAGGTGGCGGATGTGGTTGCTGCCACTGTTGTTGCCACTCCTGTTATTGCCTCAATGCCTCTACCATTTCCTGAATCAGTCTTTCCATTCTATCCAGTCTGCAGTAGAAGATTCCTCTATCACATCACCTTTTGTTCTCACCATCTGATTAAACTTACATTATACTTTGTACAAAAGATTCACAGGTATGCATATATCACAGAGCATACTTATTCAAATAATTTGCAAAGCGGCAATTCACAAATTTATAACACATAGTTGTTCACATTGAAACATTCAGATGCATTCTCGTTACTATCAAAGTCATACTTATCACATAAATGCATCCTAGATTTTTTCTAGACGCTTATTGCTCTTTTGGATAAGTGTGTGTGAGTTATTAACTCGTGCTATGATACTACTCTGTTACGATCCGAACCCGCCCTTATGGGTTAAGGCCATAACTGGCCAGCAATCGCAAGATTACCTACGGTCTCAATCCACTAAAACAAAACTCATCAAAGTAAAGGGGCCAAACGGAAGCAAATTTAAGACTTTGTCCATAGAGCTGCGCTTATATGCACACCACCACATTCTAAACATTTATGTGTTAATAACTCACATCAAAAAATATACTAACACAAAACATTGTGCATACAGAATCATACAAGATTAAGTCAGTCGAACCCAAGACTTATATACAAAAGTAGTCCATGCTTTCGCCAACATAACAAAAACTATGAACAAGGACAAAAGCGAAGACAGTCTCGTGCGTGAGACGTTTGGGTTGACTCCTCAAAACTTCGACTGTTTCTCACAATTTCACCGGGGTTGGTTTTGGACGTCCCTTGGCTCACCTACATGTACATGAATGAGCGTGAGCGAATGCCCAATGAATAATATCAAATGAGGAAGATACATAAGCAATCATTGAAACAGTTACAACAAATGGCCTTTGGCCCAATCATTTATATCTATCGGCCTTTGGCCCAATCATTTATATCTATCGGCCTTTGGCCCAATCATTTATATCTATCGACCTTTGGCCCAAACGTTTGTCAGTCGGCCTTCGGCCTAGTCATTTATGTCAATCGGCCTTCGGCCCAATTATTCATGTCAATCGGCCTTCGGCCCAACCATTCATGTCAATCGGCCTTCGGCCCAATCATTCGTATCAATCGGCCTTCGGCCCAATCATTCGTATCAATCGGCCTTCGGCCCAATCATTCATGTCAATTGGCTTTCGGCCCAATCATTCATATCAATCAGCCTTCGGCCCAATCATCATATCAATCGTTGTCCACCATTCAGATTAATGAACCTACAAAACTTACATATAAGTAAACAATTGGACAAAAGTATATTTCAAATATCTTGTTAGGATATTACTCACAGTGATCGGCTTGTGGATTTTCCCTGGAGCTTGACCCTACACATTCCATGAACACGAAAAGGGTCACAAACAATTCGATCCATTCTTAAATTCACATTTTCCTCTTTAGGCTTTATTCTTATCTCTTTAATTCAATTACCATGCTCAATGTATGCCTAAGAGTACTTGGAAGTGAAAGAGAACAGAAAACGGAACTCAGAATGCATAAACAAAATTTCAGAAAACAAGGTCGTCGCTCGAGCGTGGACTTCCCTGCTCGAGCGGACCCTTAAGGCCTGCAAAAGTATTGGTTATGTCAAATTTACGCTCGAGCGTGCATTCTGGCGCTCGAGTGGAAGACCTCTCTACATAGCTCCCCGCTCGAGCGTGAACTTCCTCGCTCGAGCGGACATCCATGTCTGCAAAAGTACTGGGAGCACGAATTTCCCGCTCGAGCGGCACTTTCCCCGCTCGAGCGGACATCAAAAATTTTGGGTTTTCCAGAATGCATTCTTGAGCTCCAATTCGACATTCAAAGGCTCTAAATGCCTGATTTTGGCTCAAACCTCATATATATATATTTCACAAATTAATCACATGCATGTTTCAATCTTTCATCAAACTCATGTCCAACATGATAAATTCAAACATTCAAACTTCTACTCCCTTGGATTGTACATGCATGTGACATATAACCCTCATTCTCAACTCATATGATGAAAAGATGGTCAAATACATGGATTTCAACTAAAAAAACTAACATGGATCATACATTTGGTGCTCAAGCATGCAATTTCAAAGTAATTACATACATGCATGCATCTATTGACTTTAAATTCACCAAGACTAACTCAATCCATGCTCTTCCTCATCATTTAACTTTGAATTTACAATTTACAAACAAAATCCATGAATCAAGGGTGGGTTACTCACCAGGAGCCTTACTTCTCACAAATTATGGTTGATTCTTGAGTTCAATCTTCAAATTCCCAAACTTGAGCCAAAAATTGCACAAGTCTCTCCCCTTCTCTCTCTATGGTCGGCCCTCTCTCTCTCACAATTGTATAACTCAAATTTTTTGAGTTCAATAGAAGTAAGGGAGAGTGTATTAAGGCCCCCACTCAACACAATATAATAATAATAAATAATTGGGCACTAATGCACCAATTTAATCAACTTAATCTGGTCCGAATCAATTTTCAATTAAATTTTACCGTAGGCTCTAAAATTTATGCCAATCACAATGGTGCGATCAATTTTGGTTTCGGTGGCCGATAAGGCCTTCAATTTAATTTCGAAAGCAGATAATCGAACAGATATTCCTACGGTGAACAGATAGAAATTCAAAACCACATATTTGCACATAATGGCACACAAGATCATATTAAACACATAATCCTACTCATATAAAGGACCAATTAACATAATCCAGAACAGGGGTATTACATACTCGCTACCAGTTTGGCCGGAGTCGGAGCTGTCGTTTGAAGCTTCCCAGGTGGCGACTGTAACGAATAAGGAAACCGAGTATAGAGGCGTGAAGATCAGCAGAATTGAGGGTATGGACGATTTGGGGAAAGTCGTAGCTTTGGGAAGGAGGGTCTTAGAGATGGGTCTTTGGGCAGACCACATGCAAGGCCTCTAGTCAATAAATTGGGCCGGGGGAATTTGGGCCCCGTGGACTCTAAAGTTAAGAAGGTGGGCCTGGGGGTTTTGGGCTCTACCACTTGGGTGCCTATGCATAATAATATTTTTTAAAAGTTTGAACATAATCTTCAAAATGACAAATATTACATAATTCTAATTTGGTCAAAATATAATTTGCATCTGCTTGCAAATTAGTATCTTCTACAAAACCACATAAATTTTCTTTTATGATTTTTGCAAATTCAGCTAAAATTGTGTCAAGTGTGAGAAAATTTGTTAACAAAGCCATTTTTTTACTTTTCCTAATTTTAGATTTTTCCCATTGTCTTAACCATTGCAACACATCTCCCTGGAGAGTTGCTGCAATATAATCAAGGAATTTTTCCTTTGACCAACTATTTTTATAATTGGTAATAATGATGGACAAGGATTGTGCCTAATCATCTATTGCTTGTGGTTGATCCTTAAAAGGAACATGAGACAAGTCTAAATAAGTACCATTTTGAGCTATTGGATACTTATGATTATTATCTTTTTTAGATATTACTGGCTCAGGTGTAGGATTGGAGGTACTTCCAATGTTAATATCATTTTTAACTTCATTTGTTTGAATAAAGTCAAAATTTTCTCCATCTCCCCATGTGCCAAATAATTCGGGATCAATTGGCTCTTCTGCCTTTCTTTTCCCTTTATTTATTTCTGATGAAATATCTTGATCTATTGATTCTTCAGATGAGGATGATTGGATGTCATCATCATTAGTTGCCATATTAATATCATAATTAAAGTGTTGTAAAAGGGCTTCATTTTCTGGATAAGTTTCTCTTATCTTATCTAGTAGCCTATTTCTTTCATCAATACCTAAGTCTGGGTCTTTATATAATTTTCTCCAATAATCCAATATCTCAACAATATTTTCATATTCAATTTTATTATCGGTATTGGTTTGAAGTACCATAATATCTTTTGTACCATAAAATAGCCTAGGGATGTCACTATCTCCTGGACTATTCATTCCATCATTGTTTATGAAGGATATAGTTTCTAATTTTGTCACCAAATTGTTTATTTGGTTTTTTGCTTCTTTATTTAAATCAATATTTATTATAGAACCCTAATTGTTTATTTTAGATTCTATAGACTCTACTTTAGTTTCTAGATAATTTTGATTTATTTTTTGATTTTTATCTAATTTAGAAAACCAAGAACACATAATATCAGTAATATTATTTAAACTAGAACACACATTATTTATATTTGCAGATTCTTTAGTAATATGCAGACTATGATCATATTTATTATTAACATTATTTTTTATATTTCCAAAGCATATTATATCATTAGAATTAATTGTCATTTTAGATTGTTGTTGGTACCTAAGACCCTCCTAGTGTATTATCTAGTGCCTAAAACCTTTCTTTTATGATCTTAAAGACTTAATTATAGCCAATAGTTGGTCAAAGGAAAAATTTTAATTATGTTCTAAGGCTGATAGCAGATCGGTGTCTAGAAGCAAAGGCGAAAAAACAAATAAAAAATCAAATTTCTAACTCACCATATGGTCAAAAATGTTGTGATAAAATTTTAAAAGAAAATTGGAAAATTGGTTGTAATACATTTCCTAAAAGGAAATGATTTTTCAAAAAGCGTAGAAAATATAAATGGAAACCTTGGAAAAAGAACAAAACTTTTTCAAAAAGGAAAAAGTATATTCGAAAAAAGAAACCAACAAGTGTTTCAAAAAATAAAACTTATAAATGTTACATTTGTAACGAAGAAGGTTACTATGCACCCGAATGCCCAAAACGGGGAAAAAGTGCAAAGAAAATGATCAAAGTCCTTGAAGAACAAGATTTTGAAATAATATATGGAGAAGAAATTTCTGATGAAAAAGAAATCTTATATGAAATTTCTAGTGATGAAGAAAGTTCAGATGAAAAACTAATCTTCATGATCACTAATAATAGTCAAGAAATATCTTAAGAAGCAAATAGTATATCTCAAGAAGAATTACAGGCAATTCGACTTGGAGATGTAATCAGAGAAGAAAAAACTTTTACCGACGAAGAATTAGCAAAGTTTGAAAAAATACAAGAAGTTGTTCCAGAAATTTACAAACTTTCAAAATTTAATTTCTTTTCAGCAAGAGTGTTTGAACAATACAGTGGTAACACTCAAGCAAAATGGTCAGAAGAAGGAAATATTGATCTTCCTTTTTTTGATAAGAAAAAGTTTGCAAGATGAAAAAAGAAATATCCTGAAATTCAATACATTCATATTGGATTAATTCAAGTAACCATAACAGCCTTATTTCGCCTAGGGATAAATACTCCTATTTGGCAATAATTTTTGATAAAAAGTTTTCCGACCCAATGAAAGCAATCATTGGAGAAATTCAGTCTAATTTAGTTAATGGAGTAGTTTGGTTTAATGTTAGACCAAATTTCTTTATTTCCATAAATGATCCTAATCTTGAAGATACAGTTAGAATAAGAATTAAAACACAAGGATTAGGAATGAAATCAAATTCTCATGATTTGGCTATTCGTTGGAAAACAATTCACGAATTAACCAAATTTCCTGAAACAAAAACAAGATCAAACAATAACAAAATCGTCGAAATCTTTGAACCAAGACCATTTGACACGGTAATACAACATCATCTAATGAATTGGAGCAATTTAGAAGTCCCTCGACAATGGTTAATCCAAGACCTAGTGGGACAAGGAGAATCTTCTAAAACAAAAAAATCTGCACAATTACAAATGCAGGCATCAGGAAAAAATTTATATATTGAAAATAAAGTTCCAAAAATTAAAAAATCAACTTTTGTATTTGAAAAAGATTTTCCTAACAAATCATTTTCAAAGTTAAGCATTGGAGAATCAAGTAATAATTCTAATCAAGAATCTATTACTTCAAACAATGTTCAGATTCCTATTTTTTCAGGAACAAGAAAACTTGAACATATTAAGTCCGCATATATGTATCATTTTCAAACAAAAAATGATGATATTATTTTTTCTCCTAGCCAAGGAAAAAGAAGATATACATATGTATTGGGAACATTTAATTTTGCAGGTTATAAACCTTATAGCTTCAGTGTTCTCATAGGCACAGGAGCTACAGTTACCTCATGTAAATAAAATGTCATACCAAAGGAAAAATAGACATTAATGAAACATCCAATTTTGATTACTACGATTGATGGCAACCATACTTCCATACAATTCAAGGCTAAAAATATAGCTATTTGGTTAAATGATAGCTAGCTGAGTTTGCAAAAATCATAAAAGAAAATTTATGTGGTTTTGCAGGAGATACTAATTTACAAGCAGATGCAAATTATATTTTGACTAAATTAGAATTATGTAATATTTGTCTTTTTGAAGATTATGTTCAAACTTTTAAAAAATATTATTATCTTATTGATCGTGGTGATTTAACTCCCATCATCAAAACTATTGATGAATCTCATTGGATTTATAAAATTTTAGAAGAAAATTTTAGTGAACATCCATTAAAACTATGGCAACGTAGTCCACGTTATTGTAGTTTAAAATTGAAAGACCCTAATGTTATCATTAGAGTAAGACCGATGATCTATACTAGACAAGATATAGATGAATTTGATATTCAACTCCATGAACTTTTAGACAAAAAGTTAATTGAAGAAACTAAAAGCCCTCACTCTAGTCCAACTTTTATGATAAGAAACCATCCTGAAATTAAAAGAGGAAAAGCCCGAATGGTAGTCAACTATAAACGGCTAAATGAAAATTTAGAATTTGATGGATATTTTATTCCACGAAAAGATGTTTTGATTAACTTAACCAAAGGATCAAAAATCTTTAGCAAATTTGATTGTAAAGTGGATTTTGGCAAATTCAATTGACTGAAGAGTCAAAAAAATTGACAGCTTTCAGTACACCTAGAGGACATTACCACTGAAATGTTATGCCTTTTGGGTTAAATATTGCACCACAGGTATTTCTACGGTGGATGGATACAATTTTTAAAGACCTTAAAGATTGTTGTGTAGTTTATATTGATGATATACTTATCTTCTCTAAAACCAAGGAGGAGTATAAGAAACATTTAAAATTACTTTGTGAAAGTTTCCAAAAACATGGAATTATTTTGTCTCCAAAAAAGATTGAATTAGAAAAAGAATCAATTGAATTTTTGGAAATAATTTTAGACAAAAAAGGTTTAAAATTACAAGAACATATTTTGTCCAAAGTACGAGATTTTCCTAATACTCTTGAAAATATAACACAATTACAGAGTCTATTAGACATTTTAAATTATGGACAAAATTCTATTAAAAATCTTTCAAAAATAGAAATTCCTTGGTTAACCAAATTAAGGAAAAATATTATTTTTGAATGGATAACAGAAGATGTTGCTTTAATTAAACAAATTAAAGAGAATGTTAAAACTTTACCAGATGTTAATCTTTCTAAAACAGATGATAAATTAATTTTAGAAACAGATGCCTCAAAAGCATGTTGGGGATGTGTTCTTAAAGCAATACCAAGTAATTTATGGTATGATAAAGAGATACCTTTATCAGAAAATGAGATTAGACCAAGAAAAAATTCAATACCCATAAAATTACAAAAAGAAGAGTTAATTTGTGGATATAATTCTGGAATATTTAAACCAAATGAACAGAAATATATTATTTTCAAAAAAGAATTACTTGCAATAAAATTGACAATAAAGAGTTTTCATATTTATTTAGCCCCAGAAAATTTTATTGTACGCATTGATAATAAGGCAGTAAGAGATTTCTTTATCAATAAAAAACCTATTGAACAAGGAAGAAGATTAGCTTGGTATAATAAAATTTCTGAATATACTTTTGAAGTAGAACATCTTAAAGGTACTAACAATTTTCTTGCAGATTTTCTTAACAAAAATTGTTTTAGAAAATTAAATTGCTAAACAAGTAAATTTAATTTTTGCAGAAGACCTCTAGACCAACATGAAACAATGGATAAGGGTAAACAACCCGTTCAAGGAGATTGAGTGACAATTTCTAAAAAAGCAAACCCCAAAGAAGAAAAAGTTTATGTTGTGTTTGCAGGAAAACAACCTGAAATTTATACAGAATAGAATGATTGCAAAACACAAGTTTGTGGATATTCAGGAGCGAGCTATAAAGCATATGATAGCATGACCAAAGCTAAAAAAGCTTTTTACAATGCACCAGCTATGCCTGTTTATCAAAAGAATTTTTGTCAAATGAGAACTAACCCAGTTCCAACTAATATTCAGACATCTAGACCAGATGAATCTGAAATAAAAGATTTTTTCAATCCTAGTATATCCAGAGAAATTTATACAGAACTCAATGGAGTTTGAAAAACTCACATTGTAGACAATAAAGTGAAATTTCGAAAACACATGGGAGTTTTGGCCAACAAATTCGCTGAGTAAACAGCTAAATTAAAAGATTCGCAAAATCTTTGTTTCAATATTCTTAAACAAATGAATTGGAATGAAGATTTTAATTTTGAAAAAATAAACAATTTTCTTCAACTATCAGACCTCATATCAGATGAGTTTTCTGATCCAGTTTTTGAACAAATAAAAAGAATTTGTCTTTTTGAAAAAGCAAGAACTTTGCTTCCAAATTTTTTTTTATGTTAATCAAAAATCGGGTTGAAGGTCATCATGAGAAGATTAGATAAATCTTAGAACGATCTTATGATAAATTAAATTTGAAAGATGGAATTCCCAAAATAACCATCATGGCAAACCATGACATGTGGTTTTTTGAGGATATAGATTGGGGAATAACTAATCAAGTTATTTTCCAAATTTTAGATCCAATTCAATAGATAGATTATCCAATGATCATCAAAACAATGCTCTCATGGATAGTAAAAGGCTTTCGATGGAGCAAATATTTTACTTTTTGGATCTCCAGTACTGTTGGTTGGCGAGAACGATAACATTTTTTCCAACCATACCAGATTTGGTATCTTAAAGAAACTGAAGATTTTGAATTTGAAGATGATTATTTAGATGAAGATCACCGGAGAGAGCGATTGGAAAATATCCAAAAACTTTCTTTAATAGAATATTGGATAGACAGTCTAATATCTGTTTCACAAGCAGCGTCCAACATCAATGGCTCAGCAAAATTGCCATTCATGGTTACAGATGGAAGAATATTATTTGTAACCCATTTTCCCATAACATATCAAAGGTCTCCAACGCAAATTAATGAGACTCTTGACATGTTAATAAATCTCAAAAAGAGAAATAATTTGGATTTTCCGTTGGAACTAGCCATGACCGCGGATGATGTAGAACATTTCCGAAATGAGCAATACAGCCAAGATCCGGATTCTCCTCCATCAGAGACTGATGAAGAATATCACAATCTCATCAACAGGATGGAAGCATAGTGGACCCCACTATCAAATGCAGCTGTCTCCTGATCGACTCCAACCTTATCCAGGACACGTGAAGCAACTTACATTATTTGGCGGAAAGTGATCAGCCATATCCTTTCAGCCGACGCTACACGACAAATCAACTCAGCCAAAGTTTATCTACAACAGTCTATCTCTTTGAAAATCGGGGAGGGTAGACAGTGTGTATCAGTGTATATAATTGTAAAAACTGTAGCAAAGAGTAAATAATTGTAGTCCTTTTGTACTTATTTTTGTCTCTTTGTATTTACTTTTAGGTAGATTTTTCAAAAAGCCTATGACTAGGCTTGCCTAAAGAGTTAGAAAAATTGACAACTTTTAAGACGTAAAGTCTTACAAAGTTAGATATATTAGATATAAGTTAGATATGCAATAAGTTATATTTTGTTTATATTCCCCTCTTGTAAGTCTATATATTGGCCTTTATGCCAACATAATGAAGCATGTAAATTCCCTTTAACTTCTCTCCATCTTTCTTATTTGTCTCTAAGTTCTCTATCATAATTCCTTATTCTATAACTCCACCATAATTCCATAAGAAAAAAGCTCCTTTCCTTTTTAGTTTTGTAATTGGTATCAGAGCTTGGTGAAGAGCTTTGAAAAGCAAGATCAAGCTATGTAAGTATTTCTATCTATGTATAAATTTTTTATATATATATAAGTTTGTGTGGTGTGTTTTATGTTATAAAAAAAAAATTTAATTAAGTTAAAAATTCCGTCTAAGTTTTTTGTGTATCTTTTGTGTTTTATATCTTTATAATTATTTGTTTCATTTATAGTTGTTGTAAAACCTACATGCTTAGTGTATGTCAAAGCCCATATACTCATTAAGATCTTTTGACTATTGGTCATAATTAAGTCTTTAAGATCATAAAAGAGAGGTTTTAGGCACCAGATAATACACTAGGAGGGTCTTAGGTACCAACAACAATCTAAAATGGCAATTAATTCTGATGATATAATATGCTTTGGAAATACAAAAAATAATGTTAATAATAAATATGATCATAGTCTGCATATTACTAAAGAATCTGCAAATATAAATAGTGTGTGTTCTAGTTTAAATAATATTACTGATATTATGTGTTCTTGGTTTTCTAAATTAGATAAAAATTCAAAAAATAAATCAAAATTATCTAGAAACCAAAGTTGAGTCTATAGAATCTAAAATAGACAATTTGGGTTCTATAATAAATATTGATTTAAATAAAGAAGCAAAAAACCAAATAAACAATTTGGTGACAAAATTAGAAACTATATCCTTCATAAACAATGATGGAATGAATAGTCCAGGAGATAGTGACATCCCTAGGCTATTTTATAGAATGACTGCTCGAGTGTAGAATGCTAACTCCTAGTAGCTCTGCAAGCCTACCAAAGTACTGAGAGTTCTCAAAGACCACTCGAGTGCAAGTAGTGTCACTCAAGCAAAGAGGCTAAAATCTGGATTGGAACCATTTTGAAAAACTAACTCCCGACCTGTTCCAAACGCAACCAAGACATTTCAACAACCAAATTCAATGGGGAATAAGGAGAAACAAAACATGAACAACCATATAAGATAATGAAACCCGAATTCAGAATGGGTTGGGTCTAAACCAAAATCGCTATAGGACCAGCTACAAGCGATTGATGATTGGGCACAATTATTATCCATCATTATTACCAATTATAAACATAGTTGGTCAAAAGAAAAATTCCTTGATTATATTGCAGCAACTCTCCAGGGAGATGTGTTGCAATGGTTAAGACAGTGGGAAAAATCTAAAATTGGGAAAAGTCAAAAAACGGCTTTGTTAACAAATTTTCTCACACTTGACACAATTTTAGCTGAATTTGCAAAAATCATAAAAGAAAATTTATGTGGTTTTGCAGGAGATACTAATTTGCAAGCAGATGCAAATTATATTTTGACTAAATTAGAATTATGTAATATTTGTCTTTTTGAAGATTATGTTCAAACTTTTAAAAAATATTATTGATCCACCAGCAAATCAACCCTGGTTAGATTAATTTTTTCATAAACTCCCTAATCCATGGGATGAGTTAGTGGGCCAATCTTCTTTGACTGGAAATCTAATTGTGCGGTCCAGTGGGGTTTTGAACTCTTCTCAGGCCCTAGCTCAAGGGTTACCTAGCCCAGCAAGGGAGGTGGGCCCACAGGTGAACCTGACGATTGCCCAGGTCTTTGGGTCGTTACACGTTGCTGTTGGGTCAGGTCACCAAAATAATGGCGGTGAGGCGCCAATGTTGGGGACGGATGACACGTCAACGCCGTTTAGGCTGGTGGGGTCTCTCGCGTTGTCGTTATACCACGGGCAGCATACAATGGCTGGTGTATCAGTTTCTTCACCTCCGCCGCTTGGGGAGGAGCTCGGTGGGGCAGAGCAGGGATGTCAGGAGGTCCGTGAGGAGTGGGGGGCAGAATTTGAGGTTGGTGGGGCCGAGATTGATGATAGCTTAGCTCTAGTCCTTCAGCCAGTGGCCATGGAAGTTGGGGAAATAGTAGCGGCCACCTCTTAGTCCGATACAGTGCTGGATTCAGAAGTGCATTTCCAAACAGAGCAGCCACCAACATCGAATGGGGTTTCTAAGTGGGTGTTGGCTCGAATTGCTGAAGTTAGTAAATTTTTGAGGGTTTCTTTTGAAGGGCATGAGGAAGAGGCTTTGAAGCTGTTTTCGGCCATTGAGATGTCATGGCAAGGAGGTGTGTCAGGGGGGCAAGAGTTACAGAGCACGGGCCAGAAAGATAGAGGAGGCCGGGAATTACGCAGATTAGAATGCTCCATCAATTATGATCATAACAAGATTGGGACTGGTCGGTGGATGAGGAAGAGCATGGAGATCCTTTATTGTTGCCATGCAATTGAAAATATTGATTTGGAATGTGCGGGGTTTAAATGATATAGGAAATAGGGCAATGGTTAGATCATTATTGAAGAGTGCTAGAGCGGATGTGGTGTGCCTTCAGGAAACCAAAATGGAGTATGTAGAGGTGGATGTTGTTAGGGATATCTGGGATGGTAGGCATGTGGATTGGGCTTTCCAACCAGCTGTAGGGGCAGCAGGTGGTATTCTTATGTATTGGGATAATCGGGTGGTGGTGCAAGAGGGGGTAGAGGTGGGAGGTTTTTCTTTATCTTGTCTGTTCAGATGTGTGGATGATATTTTTGTTGGGTATTTACGAGGGTGTATAGGCTAGTGAAGAGATCAAAGCGGGTGGCTTTTTGGGAGGAGTTACAGGCTGTTGCTTTTTGCTGGGAGAGGCCTTGGTGTGTAGGTGGAGACTTCAATGTTATGCGGAGTCCAGAAGAGAAGATAGGGGGGCCTTTTCCCAAAATAAGCTAACCTACTAACCTATTTTCCAAACTAAGTCGTTTGGCCGAAATTCCCAGAATAAGCTGAAGCATGTTTCCAAAACACGCTTTTAGCATGTTTCTGGCGCACTCATAAAAGCGTAGTTACAAACTACGCTTTTAATTAAGAAAACGCGGTTTCTATTAGCATTTTCAAGCTTAAATAATAGCGTGATTTGGAAACACGCTTTTAACATATATTAAAATGTAAACAAAACGAAAGTCAAGTGGGGAAGTAGCTCAAATGGTAGAGCGCTTGTTTGCCTGCAAGAGGCACGGGGTTCGATCCCCCATATCTCCAAACTCAAACTATTTTTCAAGTTCAATTCAACACTTTCCCCCCCTTCCACTTACTCTATACTTTATATATTTATTATGTATTTTTTTTATCAAAAAAAAGTAAAACGTTTGTTTGGTTAACTAAAAAAATTCTCTACAAAATATAATTTTTTTCAAAATGTCAACATAATTGATTAAAAAGTATTACTATTCAGGTCTACAAGTTCATTTTCTAGACCTAGTGATGGGTCAAGAAAATTATTGGTTCAAAATTAAATATTTTTTAATTATCAAACAATTATCTTTTTGACACATCACTGAATTTATAAAGTGGGTCTAATGATGTGTCAAAAAGATAATTGTTTGATAATTAAAGAATAGGGTAAATTACATTGACATCCCCTGATATTTATATTTATTACAGTTCTCCCCTTACCTTTTAAAAATTACATTCCCCTCCTTAAGGTTTAAAATTTCATTACAGATTGCTCCCTCTAACAATTTAATTTTTAAATACCAATTTTGCCCTCACTGGGTAAATTATATTGACACCCCTCACATTTTGGAAATTAAAATCTCCTCCCCAAGGTTCAAAGTAGTATTACCAATTGCCCTCTCGGTTAAAATTAGTTGAAATAAAAATTCATTGAAAAAAAATTAATTGAAAAAAAAAATTATTTGGAAAAAAAATTTTGTTAGTCAAATTTTTAAATTTCTATTTCAAAACCAACATAAGATAAAAATTACACTGACACCCCATGAGGTTTATGTTTATTACACTCGAAAGATAAAAATTATATAAAAATGATAATTATTTTTTATTTTTTATTTCTTAACCAAATCAATTTTTAATTTTTTTAAAAAAAATTAAAAATCAAACCATACATAACCTAAGAATCTTTTAAGAAGTCATTTCTTACGTTGGTAACTTATTTAATTATTTGTTAATTTTACGATGTTTTTACTATCTGAGACCTGTTTAGTAACCATTTTATTTTCAGTTTTTAATTTATATTTACAAAAATTTTAAAAACTGTCATAAAAACTTGTTTGATAATTTGTTTGGTTTATAAATGGTTGTCTCAGTTTGTAAATTTGAGAAAAAAATGTAAATTCAAAAAATGAGTTTACGTTGGTTTTTAAACAGAAATTTTAAAATTTGACTAACAAAATTTTTTTCCAATTAATTTTTTTTAATGAATTTTTTTTTTCAACTAATACTAACCGAGGGGGGCAATTGGTAATGCTACTTTAAACCTTGGGGAGGGGATTGTAATTTCTAAAATGTGAGGGGTGTCAATGTAATTTACCCAGTCAGGGCAAAATTGGTATTTAAAAAATTTAAATTGTTGAAGGGAATAATCTGTAATGAAACTTTTAACCTCAGGGAGAGGGATGCAATTTTTGAAAGGTGATAGGGGAATTGTAATAAACATAAACCTCATGGGGTGTCAATGTAATTTACCCTATTCTTTAATTATCAAACAATTATCTTTTTGACACATCATTGGACCCACTTTATAAATTCAGTGATGTGTCAAAAAGATAATTGTTTGATAATTAAAGAATATTTAATTTTGAACCAATAATTTTCTTGACACATCACTAAGTTTAGAAAATGAACTTTTAGACCTGAGTAGTAATACTTTTTAATCAATTATGTTGACATTTTGAAAAAAATTATATTTTATAGAGAATTTTTTTAGTTAACCAAACAAAAGTTTTACTTTTTTTTGATAAAAAAATTACATAATAAATATATAAAGTATAGAGTAAGTGAAGGGGGGGGAAGAGTTGAATTGAATTTGAAAAATAGTTTGAGTTTGGAGATGCGGGGGATCGACCCCCGTGCCTTTTGCAGGCAAACAAGCGCTTTACCATTTAAGCTACTTCTCCACTTGACTTTCATTTTGTTTACATTTTAATATATGTTAAAAGCGTGTTTCCAAATCGCGTTGTTATTTAAGCCTGAAAACACTAATAGAAGCCGCGTTTTCTTAATTAAAAGCGTGGTTTGTAACCATGCTTTTATGATTTTATTCATTTTGTGCGTCTGGGCCAGAAACATGCTAAAAGCGTGTTTTGAAAACACGCTTCAACTTATTTTGGAAAATTCGACCAAACTAAGCTTAGTTTGGGAAATAAGTTAGTAGGTTAGCTTATTTTGGGAAAAGGCTTGAAGACAGGGGCCAGACAGGTGACGGGGCCGATGAGGGTGTTCTTCCCTTTTATTGATAGGTTGGAGTTTATTGATATGTCGTTGTAGGGAGGGAATTATACCTGGTTCGGAGGTCGAGCAATGTCTCATATTGATAGATTCCTGGTCACGGGGGAATTGGGAGGAGCATTTTTTCCAGATGTTCTAGGCTCGCTTACAACATCCGATTTCAGATCATTGGCCTGTCCTATTGGATAATGGGGGAGTGCGGCGTGGCCCGACGCCTTTTCATTTTGAGAATATGTGGTTATAAGCCGACGGTTTTGGCGAGACAGTAAAGGAGTGGTGGGAGAGTTATAGTGTGGCGGGGTTGCCTAGTACCCCGACGGCTCAAAAGTTAAAGCTGCTTAAATCTAATTTGAAGCGGTGGAATCAGGAGGTGTTTGGTCAGTTGGAGGTACAAAAGGCGAGTACTTTGTCAATTTTGCAGGGGTTGGATGAGAAGTAAGAAAGAAAGGGCTTGTCGGCAGATGATGTGGTGTGTTGGGAGAGGGCGTAGAAGGATTATGGGCGGATTGCTAGGATGGAGGAGATTAGTTATCGCCAGAAGTCCAGGTGCTTGTGGTTGAAGGATGGGGACCGCAATGCTAAATTTTTTCATCGGATGGTAAATGCTCACCGGCGGGTGAATCAGATAGGGCGGTTGTGGGTCAATGGGGTGCTGCTTTCCTCAGAAGTGGATATCCAAAATGGTATCGTGGGTTTCTACCAACATCTTTTCAGGAATGAAGGGGGGGTGGCGTCCGGATTTGGAGGGAGTTACTTTTGATACTATTTCAGATGAGGCAGTGTTGATGCTGGAGTGCCTGTTTGCGGAGGAGGAGGTCTGGGATGCATTGAGGAGTATGCCCAGGGATAAAGCCCCTAGGCCGGATGGCTTTTCCATGGCCTTTTTCCAATAATGCTGAGGGGTGGTGAAGGCGGACGTGATGGTTGTATTTGAGCAGTTTTTTTAGGAGGGGCAGTTTGAGAAGAGTCTTAATGCTACTTTTATTGTTTTGATTCCCAAGAAAAGGGGGGGCGGAGGATATCAAAGAGTTTCGGCCTATCAGTTTTTTGGGCAGTGTCTACAAATTATTGGCTAAAGTTCTGGCCAATAGATTTCGAGGTGTCCTGGAGGGGGTGGTGTCAAAGTCTCAGAATGCATTTGTGGGGAGCAGGCAAATTTTGGATGCTATGCTCGTGGCTAATGAATGTGTCGACTCGTGGGTTTGGCAAGGGAAGGCGGGGATTATATGCAAGCTGGATATTGAAAAAACTTATGATAACGTGAATTGGAAATTTCTGATGTATGTGCTTCAACGGATGGGTTTTGGGGAGCGATGGAGGCAATGAATTTAGTTTTGCATTTCTACGGTGCGGTTATCAGTTTTGGTTAATGGCACTCCGGCGGGCTTTTTTCCTACATGGAGAGGATTACGGCAAGGGGATCCTTTGTCTTCTTTATTGTTTATTTTGGTGATGGAGGCTTTGAGTCGTTTATTGTCCAAAGCGGTCCAGGGGGGTTTGTTATCAGATTTTGAGGTAGGGTAGGGTCCTGCTCTCTTTTATGTTGATGATGCTCTCATCTTTTGTGATGCGGATGCGGATGCAGATGCAGATCAGATTAGGCATTTACGATGTGTGTTACTGTGCTTTGAGGCGGTGTCTGGGCTCCGAGTTAATTTGGCCAAGTTAAAATTAATTCCTGTGGGAGAGGTGGCTCGTCTTTCAGTATTGGCAACTATTTTGGGGTGTAAAGTGGTTCCGTTACCAGTTTCCTATCTGAGGCTTCTTTTGGGGGCTACCTATAGGCGACAGGGGTGTGGGATGGAATGGTAGATAGAGTGCAGCGAAGGTTAGCGGGGTGGAAGCGGCAATATTTGTCTAAGGGAGGACAGCTAACTTTGATCAAGAGTGTCATTTCTAGTATTCCGACATACTTTATGTTGTTGCATGTGATTCTCGTGGTGGTTGCTAGGAGGTTGGAAAAGTTGCAACGAGATTTTTTGTGGGGTAGTGGAGCGGAGGGTTGTGTCATTATTATTTGGTGGCTTGGGATAGGATTTGCATTCCTAAGGAGCAGGGGGGCTTGGATGTCAGGAGGTTGGTGGGTTTTAACCGGGCTCTTCTAGGGAAATGGTTGTGGCGTTTGCTGTGGAAAGGGAGCAGTTATGGAGGAGGGTGGTGGTGGCAAAGTAGAGGGTGGCCAGAAGGGGGTGGTGCTCGAAGGGGGTGGTCCATCCTCATGGTCGTGGGTTGTAGAAAGGGATTTGGCTAGGGTGGACGAAGTTTTGGGATAGGACTCGAATTAAGGTGGAAGTCGGGGATAGGACTCGTTTTTGGCAGGATCGGTGGTGTAATGAGGTGCCTTTGGCGCGTATGTTTCCTATGGTTTATGCTATTGCTATGGATAGGGAGGAGTTGGTGGCATCTGTTAGAGTGAGGTAGGGGCAATTATTTGTTTGGAATGTTCACCTTCATCGTGATGTGCAAGATTGGGAGTTGAATCAACTGGTGGACCTGCTGGGCGTTTTGTATGCTGTCAAGGATGAGGGAGATGGAGCGGGCTCTTTGGTGTGGGATTATTCGAGATCTAAAGGGGTTTTTTTAGTGTCTTCTTTTTATGGTATGCTTGAGGGAGGAAGTGGGGTAGTATTTCCTTGGAAGAGCATCTGGGTGACGGGTTCACCATCCAATGTGGCTTTCTTTGTTTGGATTGCTGCTTTGGGAAAGATTTTGACTATTGATAATTTGTGTCGGCGGGGGCATGTTCTGGTAAACTGGTGTTGCATGTACTGTAAGGATGGAGAAACTGTGGATCACTTGCTTTTACATTGCCCAGTTGCGTCTCGACTTTGATATTTTATTGTAGGTTTGTTTGGGTTGGCTTGGGTGCAACCGGGGTCATTGGGTGTGGTTCAAAGTTTGGGTGGGGCTCGGGTGGGGAAGCGACGTCGGAAGGCTTGAGTTCTTGCTTCCCTTTGTTTCCTTTGGTTGGTATGGCTAGAGTGTAATAGGTTTGTTTTTCAGAATGTGTGCCATTTCGTTTCCTGGCTAGAGAGTCGGTTGTTGCTGGTATTGTATAGTTGGGTTACCGGTTCAGTTGATCCAAGTGTTTTG
>NW_021026034.1:439374-546267 GCF_004153795.1 Camellia sinensis
GATTGGGAACAACCCAAGAATGTTTTTGAAATCTGGAGTTTCTTGGGATTAGCAGGGTATTATTGACGTTTTGTGAGGGACTTCTCTAGACTAGCTGCACCTTTGACTAGGTTGACTAGAAAGGGTATCAAATTTGTGTGGAGTGAGGCTTGTGAAAAGTCATTCCAAGAACTTAAGACTAGATTGACCACCGCACTGGTCTTGATAATTCTAAAAAGGGGATTGAATTACACTGTCTATTATGATGCGTCCAAGGATGGACTTGGTTATGTCTTGATGCAAGAGGGAAAAGTTGTGGCCTACGGTTCACGACAATTGAAAACTCATCATAAAAATTACCCCACCCATGATCTAGAATTAGCAGAGGTGATTTTTGCTTTGAAAATTTGGAGGCATTACTTGTACAGTGAGAAGTTTGAAGTCTTCTCCGATCATAAGAGTCTAAAGTATTTGTTTTCTCAAAAAGACTTGAATTCACGACAACGGAGGCGGATGGAATTTATGGAGGATTATGAATTTGAGTTACACTATCATCCAGGGAAGGCCAATGTGGTGGCCAATGCTTTGAGTCGAAAATCTGTGAGTAGTTTGGCAAGTGTGGCCATTCGGGAATGGGATATGCTAGATGTTATTAGCAAGTTTGATTTACACTTGGGTGAGTCCGGAGAGAGTGCTACCTGGTTTACTTTGAATGCTCAACCTACCTTGGTTAGTAAGGTCATAGAGGTACAACGAGGAGACCGTGATGTGGAATCAATCCGTGTTAAGATTTCCAATGGGAAGGAAGAGAAAGGTTTCAACGTTCACTCGGATCTGAGTGTACATTACCTAGACCGTTTGTTTGTACCAGAATCTTGTAGAGAGGAAGTACTTCGGGAGTTCCATCACTCACGCCTTGCGGTACACCCGTGAGGCACTAAAATGTATCATGATCTTAGTCGCCAGTTTTGGTGGAGGGGTATAAAACGGGATGTCGCTTTATTTGTATCGAAGTGCCTCACTTGTCAACAAGTGAAGGCCGAACACCAAAGACCAGCGGGTTTGTTACAACCCTTACCAATAACCGAGTGGAAATGGGAGCGTGTTACCATAGATTTTGTAGTTGGGCTTTCTAGAACACAATGAGGCAATGACGCCGTTTGGGTGATTGTTGATAGGTTGACTAAGTCCACCCATTTTATTCCGATATGCACTAGCGACTTAGTTGAACGCTTGGCAGAGTTGTACATTAGAGAGATAGTTCAACATCATGGAGTCCCTGTGACTATTGCGTTGGATATGGATCCTCGTTTTACTGTTCGGTTATGGCAAAGCCTTCAAGAGGCGTTGGGAACTAAGTTGACTTTTAGCACCACTTATCATCCTCGAACCGATGGACAGTCGGAACTTACCATTCAGATTTTGGAGGACATGCTTAGAGCTTGTGTCCTTGATTTTAAGGGGTCTTGGGAAAGGCACTTACCATTGATTGAGTTTGCTTACAACAATAGTTACCAAGCTAGTATTAGGATGGCACCATTTGAGGCCTTATATGGCCGACCTTGTAGATCACCGGTTTGTGGGGCCGAAGTGGGTGATGCACCGTTGCTGGGTCCGAAAATTGTTAGAGAGACAACTGAGAAAATTGTACCCATTCGGAAGAGGTTAGCTACGGCCCAAAGCCGACAATAGAGTTATGCCGATAAGAGGAGACAACCTTTATCTTTTGAAGATGGTGACCATGTGTTTCTAAAAATCTCACCAAGGCGGGGTTTGATGAGATTTGATAAGAGTGGTAAATTATCTCCAAGGTTCATTGGGTCTTTTGAGATCTTAGAGCGAATTGGGGAAGTGGCATACCAGTTAGCTTTACTGCCACAACTTTCGGGAGTTCACAACGTATTTCATGTATCTATGCTTAGGAAGTATGAACCCGACCCTTCTCATATTCTTGATTGGGTTGACTTGGAGGTAGATGAGAATGCCTCTTACGAAGAACGACCTGTTCAAATATTAGATACCCGGGAGCAAGTGCTACGGGGCAAAACTATACCGTTGGTAAAGGTGTCATGGAGACACCATAGGGTTGAAGAAGCGACGTGGGAACGGGAGGCGAAAGTCCGCTCCAAATATCCGGATTTATTTGAAAATGCTTAAGTTGCTTTTCTTTGTAATATTCCCTAGTGTTGAGGGAAAATGTATTTAAAGTTGTTAACCGCATTTTGATATGTGCGCTGTTGTTTTAAGCATAAGGTTGTTTAGAGTTGCCATTACTTTTTGGAAAATTTCATGTTTATGCGTATTTGGAGGTTGTTGTTAATGAGATAACCATGGTAGAAATGGTGGAATTTGGTTGAGAGTTAGTATTGTGATTTGAAAATGAAATAGTGTGGCCTTGATCGCTAGAAACCCCTTTGTTTGGGTTGTTTGATTTGAAATTTTGGGGATAAAATTCTTTAAGGGGGAAGGTCGTAGTGATCTCGGTTTCGATCCTTCTTTCATGTTTTGCCACTTCGACTGGACCGGTCGGGGGTCGAGCTGCCTGGTCAGCTCGCAGGGGTCCAGGGGGTAGCGCCTCTTGGCTGGTCCAAGGGCAGCGCCCTAGCAGGGGTTGAGCTGCCCGGTTAGCTCACCGGGGTCTAGGGGGTAGCGCCCCTTGGCGGGTCCTAGGGCAGCGCCCTGGCGGGGTTGAAGGGCAGCGCCCCCAAAACAAAAATGCAAAATGCATTCGAAGTTGCTTGTTCGCTCAAGCGGAGAATGTTTGGTTTCAGAAGTTTGACCTGTCTGCAAAAATACTGGGTTAGTGTATTTGACGCTCGAGTGGGGCATTCCACGCTCGAGCGAACCATGTTATATCAGTTCGTGAATCTGATATTTCATGTCACTTTTTTAGTCCTCTCCCTCTCTAAAACTCTCCAGAATTCCAGATCGGGAGCTTTTCTCTCTAGAAGTTATTTTCTCTCTTTGATTTCTCCAAATCTATTGAGATTTAGACCTAAGTTCTTCACCAAAGTTGGTTACCATCTCGAGGGCTTCGTTGTATGCGGTGAAGATCGAGTTTCGACACCGTTGATTTTAGGAGTTTCATCTCATTTCTTCTTCAAAACTTGAGGTAAGGATTTTCTTAGAGTTATATATATATATATATAAGATCTATATGATTTTCGCAATCATCTTTCGACAGCTTTGAAAATTGATTGTTGATTCAAGAAGTTGAGCGATTTCTAAAGTGGGTTTGTCTCTTGTTTTTTTAAAATGATCTTTTGGGTTTTGATCTTCGTTGATTGAAGAAAATATGATTTTGAAAAGTTTTCTTTCAAAAGATTTGAGTTGTATAGTTTTGGTGAGAAAACCAAGAATTTTGGGATTTTTTTTAAAGAGACTGAAAATCCATGAATGATATTGTTATATTTATTTTGTGTGTCAAAATAAATGGACGTTTGGAAAATTTCTTATTTAAATTTATATAAATGATGAATTTCAGGGAATATGAGAATTGTTGTTCATTTTGGAAATTATTGTTCAAAACGTTGAAATAGTCTAATGAGAAATGTTGTTTATTTTGGAAATTGTTGTCAAAATGTTGATTTAGTCTTGAATTGACTAAATTGTTGAGATTGATCAAAATGTGGGAATTACGTTATTCTCTTGAATGAATTGGATATAAAAGTATATATATATATATATACATCTTGTGGAATTGTGTTGAAAAGGGGATTGGAAATTTTGATCACAATGGTATATTTTGTGGAACAATTGAATATGGAAGTAATGTTTCACTGCATTATTAAGCATACATTGGCCTTTCAATTCATTGGACTATGTTAAGCTTTGGAAATTTGCATTGAGAAAAGAATGTTAGGAAATGGATTTTCATGAAATGGTTTTGGGGTAAATATGGTGGTAAGTCTTGATAGGCGGTGTAGATGAAATTGTTTAAGTTGGCCTGAGTATTCTTGGTGAAAGACCAGAAAGTTGCGCGGATAGGTGTCGAGCCTTCCGGTTAATACCGGTAAAAATGACAATTAGTACTCGTATAGTCTACTTACAGACACGGACCTAGGGATTACCAGAGTTGTATTTACCACCCCCTTGAATTAAATTGATAAATTTTGAACAATTGAAGTTGCATAATATCATTGAGCATGATGGTTTTCAAAATATGAAGATGTGTTTTATTTTCAAAAAGGTATGGCATGGCATGTGCATTCATCTCTTGAGACTTGTATAAAATGTATATACTTTGTTAAGGATTTCCTACTGGGCTTTATGCTCACCCTACCGGATTTTTGTGCAGGAAAAGACGTGGTGAATCCGCCTAATTGAGGGTGTGGAAATGTGTGTGTTGAGAGCGTTAAAGTTCTCATTTGTTGTGATCCCATTTGTAAGCCAAGGGCTATGTATGTGTGGGTCTGAATAACCATTTTCTGTACCGGGCTTAAGTGTTGGAAGATTGTAAACCCTTGGGGGTGCTTATTTGGTTATTTACTTGTTGTTGAATCAATGTAATATCGCATGGGGAACTATTATTATTATGTAATGCAAGTATGAGAAGTTATATTTGGTTTTCCTTTAAGAGAGCCATGATTGTTGCATTATTATTTGGGCTAAAAATTTGGGGCGTTACACATACATTAACAAAATTATGGCATAGAAATTCGATTAGAGTGTCTTGCTTGGATATGTGATCAGTGTAATAGCTAAGTAGTACAGACACTTTTAAGAAGATAGTGTGTCCGTGTTGGACACTGACCCTAGTTGGACACTTCTCAACACATGTCTAACACTCATTAAAACGTGTCCTATTTTATAAAACATTTTTTAGACCCTGACACTTGGAAGTTGGAGGACACATGTGTTCATCGATTGGACATGCACAAAATTAATTATAAGTTTGAACAAAATTATTTAAGATATAATAATTAAAAAAAGCAATGTAAATTTATAAAAATAAGTATTATATTGTATTTTTGTATCATCTTTGAATGATATATCTATAAAATAAAATAGAAAGTGTAGCGCCCTACTTTTTATTACTCAGAACCATTATCAGATTCATTAAGTTGATTCAATTTCAGAGATAACATGCGGAAAACTCTTTACATCAATGAGTAAGAATAAATAAAGATTCCCTCATTTGAATGCAAATTAAATGCAACCTGTACATAACTAAATAAATTGCCCTCAGGCTTACATCTTTAAAGTAAAATAAAGGGTTTGACCCTTTTACATAAATTGCATTCCGCCCACAAATAAAAGGCCCCGTGGCCAACAAGTAATGAAGATCCATGACCTTGAAAACACATCTCGATGTTCACCTGAAAAAGATTAGCAACGTGAGATGAACATAAAGTCCAGTAGGAATCTCAACATGATCCCAAACAATAGCAACTTACAGATAGCTATGATCATGAATGCTTTATCTCATACTGCATAAATAATGTGATGGTTTATATAGAAATATACGTATGTAAGACCTTTTCTCAAAATCAATCATTTCATTCAATGATATAAGCATCTCATTTTTCTTTCTTCTTGTTACTTCTTATACCAAATTCATGTGACAATGACAATTTCTTGAAAACAATTCCATTAAGCCCATTACTTTTTCTCTCACTTTCCCAACTTGCACCTGATTTTACCTTCACCAAACATTTTCACACGAATCCAATGGCCTTCACATTATTCACAATCTCAATACAGAACTTACGCCTGTTTTCAACACATTTTTATCTATGCATGAATACTTTTTATACAAAAGGAAAATAATAAGCAATCAACAACTTTCAAATCCACAAATGAGGCAACTCGGCCCTCTAGAAACATAACCGCCATAACCCATGATAAACCCAAATACAGTGAGACAATAACGATAAATGAATTCTTCTCCACTTTCAATAAAATAACTCAAGGTGGAAATTCCCGTAACACCCTCTAGCACGTCCACACATACATGAACACATCTACTCAACATATGAGACAACTCTACCTTACTGAATCATAATCACCATAACACATAACACACTCAATATACCGAAGTAATAGTATCAAATCAATTCCACTCCACCTGCCTCAAGCACAGTAAGCCAATAATACATTTTCTCACAGTAAAATGCCAATTTACCAGATACCAACTGGAAGGGAATGGTATCTCTGTCAATTTACCAGGCGCTAGCTGGAAGGGAATGGTACCTCTAATTATCAACGCATTACACATCTTCCAACTATCACATTATACAACATTCATAGACCATTCGAGTGTACTACAGACATAACTATTTCAACATTCACAATGTCATCCTCCACCAATGACCAAGGACAAAACCTCTAAGCAATATGCATTAAATGCACGAAATACAATCATCCAATTCTTATAAGGCATTAAGTCCAACGACCCAATGATGTTCCAAGGTTTTCGACTTGCACCAGGGTTCTTTCTTAATTGTAGAAGAGTTACAATCACCTCTATCTTTCCAAAGTCAATTTCCAAAATTTCCAATTCGCAATACACCAATTTTATATACAAGTGTATATACAATAAAAGAGACTCGTATCATTCATTTAACCAAAAACTCAACCCACGGATAAAAAGTCATAACCCACTCAATTTCAACTCAACAAGGGTATTACCCAAAATTCCTAATCTCATGGTTAAATCCCCTTTTTAATAATTAACAAATTATCAATTCGTTACATTTAACTATAATCAACCCAACACAAAGTAGATGTTAAAAGTCATAAGACCTGATTTAATCACAAATAAATTACCAAGTCATTAATCAACTTCTTTAATTCACAACATGATTATCTCACCATTTCAACCATCTTCACCTATTAAGCATTACTACAAGAAAAACACTTAGGGCTTTACTTCTCTCTACCCATAACATGTTAAACCATTTCCCCCAAATTAACCCAATCAACAATCTATTTCTCCAAATCTCAACCTTACACATCAACACTTAGATCCCGCTATATGATTTTCCAAAAAAATCCATAACAACATGGTTTTATGCAATAAAAACTTACCACATGTCTATCTATAGATGAGGTATTGAGAAAGATTAAAGAAATCCCTACCTCAAGAGGGAAGAGGAGAAAAGCCCAAAAATCAACTTCGCTAGAATTCGATCTCTACTAGTTAAGACGAAGCCCTCGATATGCTCATCATTTTGGTATAAGGGACTGGCACCAAAATCTCAATGGATTCTTGAGATCAAAAGAAAATACAAAGTTTTGAGGGTTTGGGTAGAGGGAGATGAGAGAAAAAAGAGAGAAACATTGTGGAGAGAGAGACATATAATCTGAAATGAGAGAAAAAGGAGCAAAAGAGCAATAGATAGTTGAAATGCACGAAAAACGAGACAGTTCACGCGCCTGGCCACATATGCGGCGCCCTCTCCTGCACGTACGGAGCGGCCTCCTGCATGTGCAGCATGACCTCTAGCACGTGCAGCGCGACCTCCCGTACGTGCGGCTGTTACCCTTGCACGTGCGGTCTCTCCCGCACCTCCGCTTCCGCACCTGCCTTTTATGTAGTGTACCACACGGCCATCCCTACTTCCCGCACGTGCGGAAAAACCTCGGCTTGTCTCCCGACACTTTGGAGTCGACCTCGCACCTTCCGGAACAAGCGAAAACTAGGAATCTAAACAAACAAGAACGAAAATTTTAAGAGAAGTTTTAAAAAAACAACTACCTCAACTGTTGACTGGACCACACTTTGGAATCCGACATTTCAACGAAGGTAAATCCAACACAACCCAAGAGGACAAGGAAAAATACGCACTGGTCATCCCATCCTCCCCACCGTAGGAAATTTCATCCCCGAAATTAAACAACTCCGAAATAAAAGCTAACCCCTCAAGAAGAAAATACGGTACCCAGGAAGACCTCTCAACCAACCAAGGAAACACAACACCAACTCCCAGCTATAACCAAACCTGGGATACCTTCCCGACTCTGGGTCCGACATCCCGGAGCCCCAAGGACACAAAGAAGAGATTGAGGACGTCTCCTCAACCCATACCACTTGCTGGGCCTATGAGACAAGAACAACAACAACCACAGCAACAACGCGCACACCTAGGGCATCCACCACCACATGCCCAAACATTCCCGAATGCTTAATGCCCCAACACGGAGGAAAATAAAGTTTTCACTACAAGATCCGTGGTTAACTCATTCAAAAGGAATGGATTACAACAAAACCCGACCCAAGGCAAGACTCCGGCCCACACGCCCTTACAACTGCAATCGATGTACATAACTGAACATACAAATCCAAGATTTAGCAATTCAAATAAGGTGGTTACACCATCCCAACCATAAGAGTATAATAACTAACGACTCAACCCCCTTTAATTTTTTTTTTGTCATTTTCTCAACTCTTGGTAAAAATCATTTCTTTGTATATAAAACATTTTCTTAGAGGTGCTTAAAACTCACACCGGTTACAAGTCAAGAGCACATTTTCTGCCCTTCACAAGTCAAGGCTCAAATTTTTTTCATTTCCGATTCTATTCCAGCACAATAACTGGTGAGTCTCTACCATCACCCATTAATGCCTATCACTCACATGGTGATACCTCAACCAACATAACATAACATTTCCACAATAATAATTAATAAAGATAAGTATTGTGCCATCAACACCAAATACTACAACCATGTAATTTCATTCGGTCATGTTCATTATTATTACCACGCAAGTTATTATCCACGCAAGGTAATGAAATAGTCACATAAACTAGTTAAAATGAGGGTTTCTCATATTATCTCAAAAGAAAACTCTTTTTCCCCATTTACAACTTTTCTCAAAATTTACTTAAATTCACATCGTCTTTCGACAAAAGATTCAGGTCATAAACTTAGAGTAAAACCCATTTATTTTGTAAACATTTTCCCCAAAAAAATCTTAAAATCCTACCCCAAGGGTTTTAGTCGAAATAAAAATGCCATGAAAGTTTTCAAAAACCAACAATCACTTATCAATTTATCTTCTCAACAAACAACCGGTGAATCCCAACCATCACCAGTCACATCCTTTACGCTTACAGTGACTTCAAAAAGCGACAATTACATTTCCATAACAATAACAATTATAATTAAACACAATGCTAAAAGAGACAATTACTACACGCATGACTTTCCAACTTTGAAAGTTATGTGCCAATACCAACACAATTGAAATAGACCTTTGATACACGAAGGCTTACGAGTGTTCTCAACAAAGAAATTAACATCTTACCCCAACTCATAGGGTCTCAGGAACTCACACCAATAGCCGCACATTGATAACCACACACACATAAGAGAGGCTCCACGCCCCCAAACACAATCCAGGGTACTATATCGCCTTATAGCTAAATCTGCGCTTAACTTCCAAGGATCCAACCTCACAACTCTTACTCAAACCTTCTTAAAGTGACTATTTGTCACCCACCTTGATACCGATCAACTTAACTAATCACCCAAGAATTTTCGCCCCCGGCACTCAAACATCTACATTCTATTCCCGCTTCGTTTACCTAGAGACAGGTTTCCAAACACCATTACACATACTTTTAAAGTCTTCTCGGCTTTCCCAAAATAGACTACTCCATTATTGTTCCCATAAGAATTCTACTCCCATGCCTAGATGGCAAACACACTCTTATATTCAACACAAGACAAAATAGGTCAATGGCGATCACACTGTCCCGGTCACCCAAGATAATTCTTACCAACGATACACTTGTTACCTAAGAACACAAACCACTCATCACTCTATTAATATTTCACGCATCTACCCATGAAATTCCTTTCCCACTCAAAACTCTACCCAAAACCTAATAACATCCCTAACTCATAACTGACCATGGCACAACACTAACCCTATTCACGGTCGATAGGACCACAACGAACTCACTAATCAACAACTCAAGACACTAAGCGACACACACTAGTGCCATCCATACTATGCCAAGATATGGATTCCACACTCCCTAGACATTCCCACATCACTTCCACCAATCTTCACAAAACTCGAAGGTCTCACATTTCCTTAAACTTATCATAATAAAAGTTTTAAAATTTTGGCCCTTATCATAACGCTGCGCTAGTCACAAAAATTCTGCATACTTCTCATTTTCCACATACAAATCCCAAACTGAACAAGGATCAAAGACTAATGCATGGTCATTACAAAGTTCGACATCTGATATACAATAATACTAGGATCATCAATACCCT
The DNA here is from genome assembly GCF_004153795.1 of Camellia sinensis. Taxonomy (NCBI): domain Eukaryota; kingdom Viridiplantae; phylum Streptophyta; class Magnoliopsida; order Ericales; family Theaceae; genus Camellia; species Camellia sinensis. The sequence continues at coordinate 449,587 of NW_021026034.1, forward strand.
TAACAACTTTTCATTACACATATATAAAAGAGTGTTCAAGACTCACTGCATGCCCAACACATGAGGGTAAACAAACAACAGTACATATACATATACAACACATAACCACGGTGCCTTAGCATCCTACAGCACATCGATCAATAACAAAAGCTTCACAATTAATAACATAGATCTCTAAAACAAAAGTCCCTCTCAAGGGTGATACTACCGCGTTGGTTGAAAAGTCGACCCTCGCGAAGCTCTTGAAGCCTGCCCTTTTCGGGTCTGGTACTGATATCATCCCCAACTGGACTGATGGGATAGAGTCTGACTAGATTCCGAAACACTCGAAGAATTTACACGCAAAGGGAAAAAATGTCTAACATGGCCCTGTTGACCACAATTAAAACAAACAGTAGTCTCCCAACTTTGATTCTGGCTTAGGGCCCGAACCTCACTGGATCTTCCAACGGACGAGTCCAAAACCCCCGACAAAGACAAGGACTGAATCTGGGAGTGAGCATGCGCTCGCCTCCATCTTTTACTAAGCCTAGAGTGCTTATGAACCGTAGGAGTTGCCAAAGTGGCCTCCTCCTTAACACGACCAACACTGCTAACCATGGCCTCCACATGGGCCGCCGCCTCAACTAAAGCAAAATAATTCTTCCACATAGAACCAACCACTTTCTCCCGGATATCATCATGTAATCGTCTCTCAAACTCATAACAACGGCGTTCCTCTGTTGCCACCAACTCTGGAGCAAACCTCGACAAACTAGTGAACCTCATCTCAAACTGAGCTAAAGGAATAGCATCCTGGCGCAACTCAACAAACTGTTCCCTCAACCTTTCTCGAGCAGAATGAGGGAAATACTTGGCCAAAAAGGCCTCAGTAAAAGCAACCCACGTGGCATCCACAGTGCCCTTAGCATACTTCCACCAATAATTTGCATCTCCTTTCAATTGGAAACTCGCCAAAGAAATCCTCAATTCCTCGTCATCGAGTCTGAGCATATCATGAGTCTTGGTAATCTGTTCTAACCAATTCTCCACTTCAAGCGGTTTTGCCTCCCCCAAAAACTCCGATGGATTGGAGCGAAGAAACTCCTTAGTAACCTTAAGGGTACGTCCGTTGTCACCCTCATTGCAAGCTAGAGCATCTTGCACCGCTCTCATAATCTTGCATGCAACTTTCTCGTCGATAGCCGATGCTGCAACGACAGGTGGTAAAGGAACCGCTGTGCCTCTACCGACACTCATACTACCCATCCATCCTCTATTCCCTCGTATAGACATCCTATAAAACCCAAAAAAAAATCAAACTTAGTGCATATCGCAGCAGCCTCCCTGTGGCACACACACTCGCTACTACTAAGCAACAAGACACACTTAATTCCCAAAACAAACAATTTCTAATGTATATAAACAATTTAAACGTCTAAGCACATAATCGAATTAAGTCCACAAGATAGCCACTCATCCCGAAACTCTCAAGGAATTTCTTTTAGAAACCACGTTAATCAGGCGTGTTTCCAATAGAACCTCAAAGCAAGTTCATCGGCTACAAGTACTATCCAAGAAACTTAATCCCATGCTCACATAAATACAACATACAAGTCCTAACATTTGTCCTAACTATATGCAACGTCCTCACCAAGCATAGTAAACCCTCTTGTGATAAAAACCACTTCCCACGAGCCCAAAGTATTCAAACCCGGCTCGCTCTGATACCAAGTTGAAGCGCCCCACTTTTTATTACTTGGAACCATTATCAGATTCATTAAGTTGATTCAATTTCAGAGATACCATGCGGAAAACTCTTTACATCAATGAGTAAGAATAAATAAACATTCCCTCATCCGAATGCAAATTAAATGCAACCTGTACATAACTAAATAAATTGCCCGCATGCTTACATCTTTAAAGTAAAATAAAGGGTTTGACCCTTTTACATAAATTGCATTCCGCCCACAAATAAAAGGCCCCGTGGCCAATTGGTAATGAAGATCCATGACCTTGAAAACACATCTTGATGGTCACCTGAAAAAGATTAGTAACGTGGGATGAACATAAAGTCCAGTAGGAATCTCAACATGATCCCAAACAATAGCAACTTACAGATAGCTATGATCATAAATGCTTTATCTCATACTGTATAAATAATGTGATGGTTTATATAGAAATATACGTATGTAAGACCTTTTCTCAAAATCAATCATTTCATTCAATGACATAAGCATCTCACTTTTCTTTCGTCTTGTTACTTCTTATACCAAGATGTGACAATGACAATTTCTTGAGAACAATTCCATCAAGCCCATTACTTTTTCTCTCACTTTCCGAACTTGCACCTGATTTTACCTTCACTGAACATTTTCACACGAATCCAATGGCCTTCACATTATTCACAATCTCAATATAGAACTTACACCTGTTTTCAACACATTTTTATCTATGCATGAATACTTTTTATACAAAAGGAAAATAACAAGCAATCAACAACTTTCAAATCCACAAATGAGGCAACTCGGCCCTCTAGAAACATAACCGCCATAACCCATGATAAACCCAAATACAGTGAGACAATAACGATAAATGAATTCTTCTCCACTTGCCTCAAGCACGGTGAGCCAATGATACATCTTTTTATAATGAAAATACCAATTTACCAGACACTGGCTGGAAGGTAATGGTAGCTCTGCCAATTCTCCAAGCGCTAGCTGGAAGGTAGTGGTACCTCTGATTCTCAATGCAACCAATTCTCCAGGCGCTAGCTAGAAAGTAGTGGTACCTCTGATTCTTAGCGCAAGTACAATTTCAAACCTTCACTTTGCACAACATGCAAAAATAACCCGAGTGTACTACATACACATAATCATTTCAACATCACAATGTCATCCTCCACCGATGACCAAGGACAAAACCTCTAAACCATATGTATTAAATACATGTAATACAATCATCCAATTTTTTTTTAGACATTAAGTCCAACAACATAATAATGTTCCAAGGTTTTCAACTTTTACCAAGTTCTTTCTTAATTTTGCAAAAGAGTTATAAACTTCTTCTACCTTTCCAAGGTCAATTTCCACAATTTCCAATTCACCATACACCGATTATATGTATATATATATATATATATAATGAATGAGACTCGTTTCCTTCATTTAACCAAAAAATCAATACTCGAATACCAAATTCATAATCCTTTCAATTTCAACTCGACAAATGTATTACCCAACATTTCCAATCTCATGATTAACTCCCTTTTTAGCAATTGCAAGCTACCAACTTGTTGTACTCTACCATGGACAACCCAACACAAATAAATACTAAAACTCATGAGACTCGATTAATCTCAACTTAATCAACAATTCATCATTTAAACCCTTAATTCATTATTTCAAATAAATCAACAATTTCAACCCCTTTATAACCATTAAGCATCTTTTCAAAAATTAGGTTTTTACCTCTCTCTAAACATGAACATGTTAAACCACTTCCCAAATTAACCCAACAACAACCAATTTCCCAAATCTCAATCTCAAAGACCATATCTTAGATCTCCTTCATGATTTTCGCAAAACCCATAACACACATGGTTTTTATGCAATAAAAACTTGCCACATGTCTATCTATAAACGAGGTTGTAGACACCTCATTTTTGACCATCCTCAAGACTTGGATGTCATCGTTTGAACACTCGATGATCATCCATGTTCCTGATCGTTTTGAGTTCCTGGAGGTCTCGGCCACGTGCCTTGCCACAAGATCTCTCAACTTGTCTGTTTTGTGCTTGGTTGTGGACCAAACACTTGTGTTTTTGTTTCTGAGGAAAGAGGGTGGCTTGTTGGCCATCCCCTCAACCCATCGGCCAAGGCATGAAGCCATCGGCTTTGTTTTCTTTCCATCGGCCAAAAGTGTTGGCCGATCGGCACTCTGTTTAGTCGATCGGCACTTATGTTGGTCGATCGGCCATGTTTGCTAGTCGAGCCCTGTTCATCTGCTTTATGCAGATATTTTATGCCAGCTGTCATAGCTGGCATGCACAATTCCCATCCTCCATACATGTGTGTGAAGGGATTTGCACCTTGGTCTAGCTTCTCCAAGAAGCTTTGGAATTGAATTCCTATAAGAAGGGAGCTCCTCCTCTCTTCTCAGAGGTTCTGGAATTTTGACATAGAGTTTATATATATCTCTCTCTCTCTCTCTATATCTCCCTCTCTCTACATTTGTGTGCGTGTTTGTGCCTAAAAGGGTGTTTTGTTCACACTATTGCATACAAACACCTAGCAATAGACCATCCTTAGCTGCTGAGGTGCTAGGGAGTTGGTGTTAGAGTTCTTGCTGGAGCTTTGTTCTTGAATGTGTTCTTCAAGGGTGAGTAATCTTGCTTTTAAACCCCCATTCTTGCTTAAGCTTTTAGACCCTCTTGCTTATTGTTTTAAGATTAACTCTTAATTGATAAAAGTTCTGTTTTTACATGCTTTAAATCTTTGGTTAAGGTCACTTTTTGGTTGGGGGTCATCTCCTCCCTTCAAGGCCTTGTTAGGCCTTGTTTTAGGCCATCCCTTTTGGCCCTTGTTCTTGGCTTTGTATGACCTTTCTATCATTGAAATCTAGAGGATTTTTAGTGGTGGAAAGGTAGTTTTGAGATCTTAAATAGGAGAGGGTCATCTCCTCTCCTTGTTGTCTTGTATACTAGTATAAATGGCTTATATTGGTAGCATGTTTGCTTAGCTTGTTTTAGCTTCATTTCAGTATGTATTAGGCTTTATTTTGCCATGATACAACACTTTTTTTTCTTGGTTTTGTCACTGCATGCATGCCTAATACACTTGTAGTGTAAATCATACAAACTAGTCTTATATGCTTCATGCTTGAGCATGTCTTTTTAGCTTATGTTGACTCCATTTTAGTGGGTTTTTGGTGTTGTTTTAGCATGCCATGACTCTATTTTGGGTGGGTTTAGTTGGCTCTTACATGCTTCATGTACTTGTCTTGCAATCCTCTCATTTGCCTTAGTATGTATCATGTCTTAACATGTCATTTTAGCATGATTTTGGCTTGACCCAAAGAAGCTATTAGCCTTGTTTTACCATGCTTAAGGTCTATTTGGTGTTGTTTTGGTCATGTATGACTTGTTTTGTATGGCCATGGTTCAACCTAGCTTGTTAGCTTTGAGTATTGAGTCCTCTAGCATGCTTTATTTGAACTATTATTATGATTTGGCATCATTTGAAATGTGTTCAGTCTATGTTTCATGCTCAAATGCTTGCACTTATCACTCCTTTAATGCTTTAAAGAGTTGATGTTTTATGCCTCATGAATGGACCATTGTGCATGCTTCCATGCTTAGGTCTTTGGGATACCATCTAAGTGAGTTTTTGGTCTTGTTTTACCATGCCATAACTCTATTTTCATTGGATAAGTCATGCCATGTTTGGTTTTGATAGGTGTAGCATAACACCCCTTTTGTAGCCTTGCATGCCTCATGTTTTTGGTGTTGTATTCTAGCTTGTGTTGGCTAGTTTCGAGCATATTTTTGGTCTTGTATTGACCTGTCTTGGGACTGTTTTGATAGCCCTTGGCCCTTTGGGGCTTGCCTCGCATGGCCATGGTTTGAGTCCCTTGGCTAGTTTTAAGTTTTAAGCCTTCTTGCATGATTTGCTTGCTTCGTTTGGTTGGTTTGGCATCTTTCCATGTGTGATTTTAGAGCTTACCATGTTCGTCACATGCCCATATTTGTCCCCTTTTAAGTGTTCTTGAAAGTTGCCCTCCCATGCCTAGGTGATAGGCCATCATATGTGCATATTTGTATGTGTTTTTGTCTAGCATTTCTTAGCATTTTGGCCACTGATTTGGGCATGTTTAAGAGCTGTCCACTTTAGTTTAAGTCCATCTTTGCATGTTGTTGCATGCTTGTCTTGCATGTTGTTCCATGTTTGCTTCATTTTGCATGTTGTTGCATGCTATGCATGTTTACATGTTTAGGTTGTATGCCTATTGCATATTAGATGCATTGCATGATCTTGTTGCATACTTGTTGCATGCTTGAGTTGTTTGCATCATGCTTGCATGTTTGCATTGCATTATGTGTGCATCCCTTGCCTCTTGATCAAGCATGATAAAGGTTGGGGCTCCTTATGTGTTTTGTGCATTTCATTTGATATTGAATTGCACACTTGGCTCCTTTGGCCATCATGCATTGGAATACGTGATTGGTGGCCCGAGGGTCGAGAGCCACACACCTTTGAGTCTTAAACATGATAAGGGGTGTGGTTGCAAACATTTTCTTGCAAATGCATTGCCATGCTCTATTTGTCCTCTGCTGCAGCAAAACAGCTTTTTGCAGGGAAAAATGGCCAATCGACCATATTCAGTGCCGATCGGCTAACAATGTCTGGCCGAGAGCCTTATTTTTGGTCGATGACCTTCATCTCTTGGCCGATGGCCTTTCCATTTGGCCGATGGCCTCTCAGCATGACCATGAAGTGGTTCTAGAACATTACAGAGACTTGTGCAGTTTTCAGAGGTGCAAAACAGTGCAAACAGAGGCAACATGTGGCATGGCAACGGATTTCCAAGCGAAGCCGATCGAGCATGCATTTGTCCCTCTTCTCGTGGCCTCTTTACTGTTTTTCATAGCTTAATTAATTTGTTTAATTAGTTAAGAGTTGTGTAATAAATAATTAACTTGTTAGTTGATCAATTAGTTGATTTGTATTATTCTTTCGGTCTCTCCTTCGAGAGAGCCAATTGGTGTAATAAGCGTGCGTGCGTGTGATGCATGTCTTCCAACCCCCATTTCTTTCTCTCTTTTACTTAACCGCTTACGATGGTTAGTTTTAGGGCATATTTCATTTAGCATCCTTATGCTACGCATGTTTGCATCCATCTATTTGTATTGCATGCACCGGGCTCGGCGCATCATACTAACTGCATTGTATTTCAATTCCTATTTGAATACATGTATCGAGTTGTCGCATCTCATATGCCATTTTAGAATAGCCGAGCCTATTTCTAGTTGTATTTTGTATGTGTTGCATTAGCCATCTTGACATGAATTAGGATCATGCATTGATTACTAACTAATTCTTTATTTTGGCTCGGAGTACACTGTAAGTGTTTATGCTTTAGCATCTTGTATGTGTGTAAGTGTTAACATGACAGCATGCATGCCATGAGGCTAATTGCTTATATGATATAACTGCCTGAATGCCTGTGGGTGAAGGTTGGATTACTTGAATTGGAACGATTCATTGAAATCCGTGTTTTAGCCTACTTGCGAGTAGCAAACTTCAAACCATTTCCAAACAAACGGATATGCGATGCTTTGTTCCAAATTAGACGATCTAGTCTATACTTGTGTGTTGTGTGTATCACATAGTAATTCTAGCTAATTAACTGGAATAAGAATACATGTGTTTTAAAAAATAAGATATCATATTTAGTACATGCCGATCTTTGATCAGGCGAGCGAGGGTGCTCATTGTATGACCTTCCCAAATCGTACCCAAGTTCCCGAGCCGAGGCAACTTTGGTGATGACGGACACGTGGCCTTAGGCATGAGTTAGGGTTTCCTAAATTCTCCCAAAATAAAATATTTAGGTGGCGACTCTGTATCTGGCAAAGCAGTCCATGTTTGGCACTTCTTTACAAAAACCAGTTTTCCAAAACGATTTGCCAGATTTGGACTCTTTGGTGATTTATCGGTCTTGCATTGCACTTTGCAAGATTAGATTTAGAACCGTGACATTTGAGTCCGAACTGTAGTAGCTAGAGAACAAAACGAGATTTTCTTGGGAGTTCTCCGGGCGCGTCTACAGAGGTATTAAAAAAGATCAAAGAAATCCTTACCTCAAGCTTTGAAGAAGATAAGAGATGAAACCCCCAAATTCAATGGTGTTGAAACAAGATCTTCACCGCACACAACGAAGCCCTCACTTAGCTCTCCAAGATCTGCGAAGGATGTATCATCAAAATCCCAATGGATTGTAAGAGATCAAGAGTTTTGATCAACTTTAGTGTAGAGAAATGTAGAGAGAAGGGAGAGAAAAGAGTTTTTAGAGAGAGAGAGGTACAAAAATTCTGAGATACACTCAGCCCAAGAAGAAGAAAATAGCAAAATCTCAGATCTACCTACCACCGCACGTGCGGCAACCATGCCTGCACGTGCGGAGCGTGCCTCCCACACGTGCGACCTTCATCCCCGCACGTGCGGCCCTTCCCCCGCACTTCCACTCCCGCACCTACAATTAAAACAACCTTGCACTCTTCCCTCCTCTATTTTCTGCACGTACGGCTTGACCTCCCGCACGTACGGCCCTGGTTCTCCAGCCCAGAAACTTCCCAGCTCAACTCCGAACACTCCGGACCCGACCTCACACCTTCCGAAACAAGAGAAAACTTGGGATTGAAACCAATACTACCGAGAGTTTTGAGAAAACATTTTTAACAACAACGAACCCAACATAACTTAAAAAGAAACTAGACGGTTTACAAACCGGTCATTGCAGAAAGGTTTTTGAAAATGTCTTAAAGATACAATTGGTTAGAAAGGCTAGGATTAATCTTAGATTAGTTCGTATGGTCATATTTGCTTCCCCAACTTTCAATATCCCGCCCAAAGACTCTCTCTCTCTCTCTCTCTCTCTCTCTCCATCCCACTCTTTAACCCCTACTATTTCTCCAATAAAACCCAATCCTATCCTCCCACCGTCATTGCTTAAACTCATTTTCCCCACCCTAACCTGATCGACCATAGTTTCTCAATTGTGATTGAAGTGCAAAATGCCTCTTTTTGGTTCGTGACTTCAATAAAAATTCACTATTCATTAATATTACTTTAAAGGTTGAGAATTTTCAGTAGTTATTCCATGAAAGCTCAATGCCATGCACAGAAAGGTTTGATCTATTCATAAACACCTAATTACAAATTTTTTGATTTAGCCAGATTAATCTTTAGGTATTGGACATTTAATTTTTTTTAATTGAATCTTGAGTTGGTTATTGATTGATCGAATGATTGGTTGGATTATTTTTTCTAAACCTTAAAGTTATCGATTTGTTGATTGGGATTTTTTTTTTTTTGATTGGCGCCAAGGTGTTCAGATTAAAGCCCGACTAGTCCCCAAGGGTGCACAGGCCCTCAGCAAAGAATTTCTCGCAAGTGCACTGCGGTTATTTCATGGGTTTTCTCCCAGTTCGATTGTTCCAAAGAATCGTTAGCACCTAAGAAGTTTCGATCCTTGAAACTTGGAGGGAGCACACATCCCAGACCTGGGGCCTTGCCACCGTGCCAACCCCTTAGGGTTTGTTGATTGGGATTTTTGCAAAGAAACTTATCAAAGATCTCTTATGTGGTTGATGTTCAATTTTTAGATATTTTTATGGGGATTGTGCATGGTTGCATTTTGACCTAACTGAGTAATGGTTATTCTGAGTTACGTTCTTCAATTTCATATTTGGTTTATTGATTCTTAGCTAAGAAGAATATGTGTAGTTGTTTGTGTGTGTTTGAAAACATTATGTTTCCTTTTTATATTCAACAATTTTATATGCATGTAAAAAGGGCCTGGACATTGTTCCATACAGAATATTGTATTGCACGTCCAAACTTTGAACATTGTTCTTGTTTATTTCCTATTATTTTTAAGTTTGTTTTTTTGGGTGGGCAAAAGAATGATTTCTCTGTAGTGATAATTTTATTTGTTAGAACATCTCTAATGGTTTACTTTTTCTTTTTTTTTTCCATCAAATTTAAATTTGATAAAAAATAAATTGTTCAATCAAACATATGAAAAAGTATTGGGATTATAATGACTGACCAATCCACAATCAGGATGGACAATAGACCAACCTAGAAAAATAGAATTTTAATTACATACTGTGTGGGTGAAAATCTGACCACACTGCCTGCTCAGTGATCAACTGGAGAGCACAGGCAGAATAGACGGCTTCAGTAACCTGTAACAAAAAGAGAAGGCTCCGGCGGTGGTTCTTCCACCCGGGGGCACTCCGACGATCAAGTCAGTATATCTCTCAAAGATAATCAAGTGCTAAACTTAATACTCAAAACATAATTTACATACCTTAGACCCACGGGGGTGCCCCTATTTTATAATATACTTAATCCAAGTCCCACTAGAAGTATGACTTCTATGAACTTCAATTCTGTGCTTACTTTGGACTCCTCAAGAGATAAAGATAAACTCCCTAAGAGCTTTATCCTTATCTTGGTTAAGTCCCCTCTTCGTCTTAGGACTCTTGTCCCTTATTCGTTTATCTCGGACTCCGATATCTTCGGAGATAACCTCGGTAACACCGAGATCACCTCGGCCCAACTACCACGACACGTGGCACCTAGGCTGACACGTCGGCGTCACCATGCCACGTGTTGATATTTAGAAAATATATCCCCACAACTGCCCCCTAGGTTCTATTACCTCGGCATTCTGAGGTGATGGAACCTATATTGATATTTCTTTATGCATTGTGGCCAAGAAACTGTTTGGCCGAGATAATTCTTTTCCAAGCCGATGTGTTTGCTTCTGAGAACAAGAATTCAAATGTACTCCACCACGTGCATGAGCTGTCATGCACATCTAACCGTTCCTTTCACGTGCTATGTTTTTATTGGCCCGTTCCTGCGACGCGCCTTAAGGCTGTTTTTTCATCCGTCTGCGCCGTCTGACGTATCCGGTGCTCCAGGCGCAATAAATGCCCTGTTTTGCCGCCGTTTTAAGTTTTTGACAAAACTTTTCTTTGCCCGTTTCTTTCTTTACTTTTTCATTCTGATTTCTTGCTCTTTCTCTCTCCGAAAGCCCTTTTTTCTTCGAATCTGCCATTGCTTCAATCTCTCTTCTGCAACTATCTTTAATCTTCCATTCTTGCGAAGCTTTCTTTGCTGTCACAACCGACATCTGATCTCGGCGAATACTGCTCCGGCTTCATTTGTTCTGGTAAGATTCTGTTCCTTTCACTCTTAGTTCTCTTTATGTGCTTTCGTCTGCCTGTTGTCATTATTGCTTTGTTCAAAGCCTTGGATTCATTTGTATCTTGAATCGTGGCTATATCTTGAATACTTGCATTATTTCACCACTTTTCTTGCCATAATTCTTGACTTTTAACCCTTTGTATTCTTCGTGTTTCTGATAGCCCATCGTTGTTCTTGAATCTGAAACTTTTCCATTGTTTTCTTGTTTTCTCGTATCTGTTTCAGATCTGTGCCTTCGATTTTGATCTTTATAGTTCTTTGGCTTGGGAGTTTGTATGTAGAACCTTCAATTTTTTAGGGAAAACTAAAACAAGCCTTGTCAGTCCCTCCCTAGGTCTTTGCCGAGGTTCTTGCAACCCTCCTTTGAACGCCCATTTTCTGAAATACATTCTTCTTTTGTTTAAGTCGACGTAATGGGTATGTGGAGGCATAGGGTAAATACCCCAACAAAACTCGAATACTTTAGGCAAGAATTCTCTATCCCAGCCGATGTTCATCTTAAGTTAGCTGGGGATGATGATACCATCATGCCCACAGACCATACGATGCCCTTTCCTATAGTAGCCTTTACTGAATGTGGACTTCGGCTTCCACTTAATCCCCTGTTTCGTGAAGTTCTTTATTTCTACAAGCTGAACCCCATGCAACTTACTATCAACTCCTATAGGGTGATTAACGGTATTATAGCTTTAGCTAGACAAGAGAATCTTAGAATCACCCTGGCCGACCTTCAGTACTGTTATACAATGTGCCCCCTCAACCTGAAGGAAAGGGGCTTTGTTTATTACCTTAAGCCGAGGTCTACCGAGTTCAAAATTGTAGCCAACCTCCCAGACTCCAACAAGGGGGCTGAGGATGACTTTGTTATCGCTTCGGGAAATTGGGAATTTGGCCCAGACGAAGATGTCCATCTCTACCCTCTTCCTCGAACAGTTAAAGAGGGCAAGGGTAAGAGCCCAGTGCCGATGCTTAGTTGTTTTTATTTAAGTCTTTAAAATTTGGTCTGTTTCTAATGTCTGTTTTCTTGTCTTGCAGATCTTCATCAGCCACCCAAAAACTTCCGTCAATCCTTCTTTCTTGGAAAAGACTTAAAGAAGCTTCTTGGTCTTCCTATCCATAAGCGCAAGGCTCCCTTGTTGCTAAATTTCATTCCGACTTATAAATCCACTTTACCAGACGTCCCAAAAAGGAAGAAAAAGAGCCTTTCTCCACCTTCTACCACAACTCCTTCCATTGCTTCTATATCACGAGCAGACGAAGGATCCACTTCTGATCCAGCCGATCTGCCATCTACTTCGGCCCCCTACTTAATACCAATTCCAGAACGTAAACGTCGACGAAGACTTGTGAAGACTGCCGAGATGGTTCGTCCAAGGCCTGTCGCTCAAGATCTTCTTGCCGACCTTCCAACCGACGCCGATGCTGTACCAACGCATGCGATGCCCCCACCAAAGCCGAAGAGAGTAAAAAAGGCTCAGCCCAAGGCCAAGGCTACTGATGCCGAGGCTGAGGATGCTTTGCTTATTTCTCAGCTGGCAGAAAGCAAAAAATCAACCTCTGCTTCCACTAAGAGGTCTGCTGAGGCCCAACCCTCAGGGTCTACACAATCAAAAAAGCCGAGGTCATCGTCTGCAACGACCTCGGCGTCCAAGAAGCCTGGGCCCCTCAACTGACTCTGGAGGATAGGCCTATTATGGCCAGCGAAAGTGCCGATGATATCAATGTTGGTGTCGCCCTCAGCACTGCTCTTCTCCTTCCGAAGGATTTGGAGCGAAATGCTGAGCTTAATGAGTATGAGAATTACGCTCTCATGCTCCAACACTCCGTTCAAGTAAGAGTTCCTGTTTATACTTGTGACTTTTTCCTTCTGTTTCTTACTGAGAATATTTTCTAACACTTCTGTTTTTCTTCAGGCCATCCAACACGCCCATTCATTTTCAATGCAATCTTTTGAAAATCGTCAAAGATTGGTTGATATGAAGAGGGAGGCGTCCTCTCTGAAGAAGGAGATAAAGTCTCTTGAATCAAAAATGAAAAAACTGGAGGATCAGGCCGAGGCTGCAACTAAAGCCCAAACTTTAGCCGAAGAGAAGGCCGAATCCGCTGAGGCCGTCAAAAAAGTTGCTGAGGCCGAGAAAAGAGAGGCCGAGGCTAAGAAGGCCCAAGCGGAGAAAGAGCTCCAACAAGCTCTGGCCACCAAAGAGGCCGAAGTCAAAGAGGCCGACGAAAAGGCCTATGCCCAGGGTATGGCCGACGTCACAGAGGATTATAAACTTCAAGTCAGGCAGGCATGCAACAGGGGATTTTCCCTTGGTTGGATGTCCCTGATAAAAAAAATTGATCTCCTTGTTGACTCGCCCTTTCGTAATGCCGATGCCATTCCTTTACCATTTCCTCCTCCAAGTCAGGTTGAAGACGAGTCAGAGCTTGAGGCTGATGCCAAGGATGAAGAGAACGAAGATGACGAGGCCTTGGTGAGAAAACCCAAGGATGCTGCTGAAGCTAAGTCCCCTCCTCCTGCTGAGCAAGTGATGGATTTAACCTTGGATGAGGAGGGTGATGAGGTTGGGGAGGCACCCAAGGAAATTGCCATTGGGCAACTATCATCCGACCTTCTTTTGGCTGAAAGAAATCTGGATAATACGCTGGCTGAGATTGATGCTGAGATTGAGGCAGAAAAGGTTGCCGAGGAGGTTCTACCAGAGTCTTCCGAGGTCCTAGCCCCTCCGGCTGCCAATGTTGAATAGTCCTGATTCGAATGTTTTCTGTACTTTTTCCTTCTTTTTCTGCACTTTGCATTTTGTACTCTCTTTTAATTTCTGGACAATGCAAAACTCCTTCTTATGGCCGACGTAGCTTTTTCAATATGTAACTGCAACTGTTCTTTCTATAGATTTTTTAATCTTGTGATGTTCTGTTGATTGCTTCTGCATATTTCTATACTTAGAAATTTTTGCAAGCTTTTTCATTTTGCTTCCTTTGTGCAATCTTCTCGGGGTTACATACATCGGGTATAACTACAAAACTTTTACTTCAGCAAGATACTGACCTGCAAACCTTTCATAAAATTTTTTAACAAGTATAAAACATATACTACTCAATGTGAGCTTTGTAAGCTTCTTCTCAAGTTTCAACAAGTATTAAACAGGGACCTCGGTCTAACCTACTTGTAAATTGCTACAAATTTCAACAAGTGTTAAAACAATATACTTAGCCTTTACTTCAACCTGTAAATTTCTGTATACCTCAGCGGGTAATCATATGTCGGCTTAACATAAACTTGTAAATTGCTACAAATTTCAACAAGTGTTAAGCATCTTCCTTAGGGTTAAGCAACCCACATATTGCTATGAGGACTTAAGCAATGACCTTGGCTTTACTTCAACTTGTAAATTGCTACAAATTTCAACAAGTGAAGATAAGGAATCAGCTTAATTCCAACTTGTAAATTGCTACAAATTTCAACAAGTGAATTAAGGAATAATCTCGGGTTAGCTTCAACTTGTAAATTGCTACAAATTTCAACAAGTGAAGATAAAGAATCAGCTTAATTCCGACTTGTAAATTACTACAAATTTCAACAAGTGAATTAAGGAATAATCTCGGCTTAACTTTAACTTGTAAATTGCTACAAATTTCAACAAGTGAAGATAAGGAATCGGCTTAATTCCAACTTGTAAATTGCTACAAATTTCAACAAGTGAATTAAGGAATAATCTCTGCCTTTTCTTTGTCCCCAATGTGAACCTGAGTTTGACTTGGGTTCTCATTAATTATGTCTTCAATTAATGCATAACTTTATCAATCATATATGTTGAAAGAATTCTGAAAAGACTTTATTGATGATATCGGCCAAAAAATGATGCACATCTAATGATAGAAAAATTTCAAATTACAAGTATTCCAAGGTCTGGGCAATGCTTTGCCCTCATTGTCCTCAAGCCGATAAGCTCCATTGCCTAATACTGAAGTAATTCTGTAGGGTCCTTTCCAGTTTGGGCCAAGCTTGCCTTCCCTGGGATCCTTCTTGTTCCTGACGACTTTCTCAGGACTAGGTCGCCGACTTGAAAATCTCTTGGATTGACCTTCTTGTTGTAAGCTCTGGCAAGCTGTTGTTGGTATATTGCAAGTTGAATTGCAGCTTTCTCTCTTCGTTCTTCCAACAAATCAAGATTTCGAGCTAAGAGTACGTCATTGGTGCCGTTCTCTACTCCCTGGGTTCTGATCCCTGGGATGCCGATCTCCAATGGGATGACTGCTTCTGTGCCATAAGCCATGGCAAAGGGGGATTCTCCTGTTGATCTTCTCGGCGTAGTCCGATATGCCCAAAGTACGTTGGGCAACTCGTCTACCCACTTTCCTTTTGCTGCCTGCAGCCTCTTCTTTATTCCATCCAGAATTACTTTGTTGGATGCCTCTGCTTGCCCATTGCTTTGAGGAAAACTTGGTGTTGAGAAATAATTCTTGATCTTGAATTTTGCACAAAAGTTTTTGATGAGTTTGCTGTCAAACTGTGTTCCGTTGTCGGCAACTATTGCTCTTGGAATCCCAAATCTGGTGATAATGTTTCTCCATATAAAATTCTTGACGTCCACATCTCGGATTTTGGCAAGAGGTTCTGCCTCTATCCATTTTGTAAAGTAGTCTGTTGCTACCAGCAAGTATTTTCTCTGCCCAGTTGCCTGGGGAAGTTGTCCAACCAGATCCATGCCCCATTGGGCAAACGGCCAAGGGTTGGATACTGGGTTCAGGTCAGCAGCTGGCTGATGTATCAAAGGTGCAAACCTTTGGCATTGTTCACACTTCTTCACGTAGGCTTCGGCATCCTTTTGCATGTAGGGCCACTAATACCCCTGGGTAATGGCCCTGTGGGCTAATGATCTACCCCCAGCATGGCTTCCACAAATTCCTTCATGAATTTCGTAAAGAAAATCTTCAACCTGCAAAGGGTGTACGCACCTTAAAAGCGGCCCAGTGAAGGATCTCCTGTACAGATGGTCTTCTGCTGTTAGACTGAATCTGGCCGACTTCAGTCTGATTTTATGTGCTTCCTTATGGTCTTCTGGCAGCTTCCCCTCTTTTAGGAATGCAATGATTGCATCCATCCAGCTTGGTCCCAAGTCCACGCACATTGCTTCTTGTTTGGTACTCTGTTTATCTATGCTCGGGGCTGACATGTAGTCGATCATAATTGTCCTTGTTTTTCCAGTTTGAATTGAACTGGCCAGGTTAGCCAATGCGTCGGCGTGGGTGTTGTCATCTCGGCTAACTTGGAGTAATCTGCAGTTCTGAAATAGGGCTGCCAATCTGATGACTTCCTGTGCATATGCCGACATTCTTTCGTCCCTGGCTGCAAATTCTCCTGTTGACTGGTTAACAATGAGTTGTGAATCACAAAAAACAATTACCTCATCTGCTTCTGCTGCTGCTGCCAGCTTTAGCCCTGCAATTAATGCTTCATATTCTGCTTCATTGTTTAAGGCTTTGAACCCCAAACGGATGGACTGTTCTACTATTTCTCCATCTGGAGATATCAGCAGTACTCCTGCCCCTGCTCCCTGGCAGTTTGAACTTCCATCGACGAATAGTCTGAATGAATCGCCGATGTAGATGCTGCAGGGTCTGAGCTTCTCCCTCTCTTGCTTTTTTGTCTTTGGCTGGGATTCTTTTTGCTTGTTGGGATAATGCTCATCTTGGCTCGACGGAGCCTGATGTGGGACGGTTTCAGGTGTGAGTTCTGCGACGAAGTCGGCCAAAACTTGGCCCTTTATTACTGTTCTCGGCCTGAACTCCACGTCAAACTGGCCCAGGGTTACTGCCCATTTTGCTATCCTTCCTGTTAAGTCTCCTTGTTGCAATAAGGACTTTAGTGGGTGCTCTGTTAGGACCACAATCTTGTGTGCCTGAAAGTAATGGTTCAACTTCTTTGAAGCCATTACTAAGGCCAGCATTAATTTTTCCAGTGGTAGGTATCTTGTTTCTGCGTCGGTCAAAGTTTTACTTACATAATAAACAGCCTTTTGCTCTCCTTTTTCTTCTCGGATTAGCACGGCACTGACTGCGTGTTCTGAGACTACTAAGTACAAAAACAGTTCCTCCCCTGGTACTGGGTTGGAAAGAACCGGAGTTGTGGTCAAGTACTTTTTTAGGTCGGTTAAGGCGGCTTCACATTCTTCTGTCCATAGGAAGTCTGTGGCTTTTTTCACCAGGTTGAAGAAGGGTCTGCACTTATCTGAGCTTCTGCTGATGAATCTGTTTAGGGCTGCGGCCCTTCCATTAAGCATTTGAACTTGCTTTGCCGATGTCGGGCTCTGTAGTTCCAGGATGGCTTTGATTTGGTCTGGGCTGGCCTCAATGCCCTTTCTTGTTACCAAATACCCTAAAAATTTACCTGATCCAACTCCAAAGGCGCACTTCGAGGCGTTGAGTCGGAGCCGATATCTTTTGAGTATGTCAAAGACCTTTTTTAGGTCGGCAAGATGACCCTTTGATTCCTTGGTCTTCACGACCATGTCGTCGATGTAGACTTCTACTGTTTTGCCAATCAGGTGCTTAAACATTTTTGTCACTAACCTCTGATAGGTTGCTCCTGCGTTTTTCAACCCAAAAGGCATTACCTTGTAACAGTACAGGCCTTTAGGGGTGATAAACGCGGTCTTCTCCTCGTCTGGAGGGTACATGGCAATCTGGCGGTACCCTCTGTATGCATCTAAAAAACTCATCCTTTCATGTCCTGAAGTGGCATCTACCAATTGGTTGATCTTGGGCAGAGGAAAGCTGTCTTTGGGGCAGGCTTTGTTGAGGCTTGTAAAGTCTACACAAACCCTCCATTTGCCATTCTTCTTTTTTACTACTACTGTGTTGGACAGCCATGTTAGGTAATGAACTTCTCGGATGGCCCTGGCCTCCAGGAGTCTGTCTACCTCTTCTTCTACTGCTTCGACGTGCATCAACTTCGGTCTTCTGGCTCGTTGAATCACAAGTTTTGCCGACCTGTCGACATTCAGTCTGTGGCAAGTGACCTCGGGGTCAATGCCTGGCATTTCATAAGGTGTCCAGGCGAACACCTCTATGTTTGCTCTCAAAAAATCTTCCAGTTCTCTCTCTTCTTCTCTAGCTAAGCCTGAGCCAAGAAGAAAGAAACGCTTTTCATCGCCCTCCTGGACGAAAACTTTTTTTAGCGCCTCTTCGCTCTTTTCGGCTGGTTCTTTCCCGACGTCTTCTAGGACCTCCATGTCCTCATCTTCAACTTCTGCTTTCCTTGGCTCTCGTATACTACAGGTGGACTTCATTGCTGCCATGAAGCAATTTTTTGCTTGCAGTTGATCTTCTCTGACTTCTTCAATCCCATGCTCTGTTGGGAACCGCAGTAGTTGATGCAACGTTGAGGGAACTGCCCCCATTGCATGCAACCACGGCCTTCCCAAGATGATGTTGTATGGTGAGGGCGTGTCAATTACCAGAAATTCCGTCTGGATCTTCTTAGTGCCGGCTTGTACTTCCAAGTTTGTTGCGCCCAGTGGCCATGTCGGCGTTCCATTAAAGCCGACCATCGGGCCGCTGGATTGTTCTAAGTCATCAGGGTGAAGGCCCAGCTCCTTGTAACATCTGACATACATGATGTCACAGGAGCTGCCTTGATCTATTAGGATGCGTTTCACTTAGCACTCCCCAACATGGAGGGATACTACCAAGGCATCATTATGCGGATGTTGGACCAATTCCAGGTCGGCTTCAGTAAAGGCTATCATCGGCCCTTGGCATTCTTCTGGCCGATGTCTCTTCTCCCCGACTTGGTAGACATGCTGTAAATGTCTTACCCTCTGGGTCTCCCCTCTGACTTCGTTTTCGTTGACCCTTGAGTGGATCACATTAACCACCCTCGGTCCTCCTGCTTGTGGTAGCTGTGCTGGGGGAGGCGGCGCTGCTGGTGCATGAGGTAACCTTGCCTGTTCTTCTCTTGTTCTGGCTTCATCGACCAGGTCCCTCAGAAGGCCTTGTCTCACCAGGTCCTCCAAGTGTGCTTTCAAGGCTCTGCAACCTTGAGTTGGGTGCCCTTCTTCATTGTGGTAGGCACAACGTCTACCAACGTTCCTTCCCATGAATTCCCCTGGTGCTCTTGTCGGAGCCCTGAAATAAGGTTGGTTTCGAATCTGATCTAGGACTTTATGGATTGGGATTCGGAATACCGTCGTTACCGCCTGTTTGCTTCTCAACTCTGTTTCTTGTTTGGTCGGCCCATTGTTGCCTCGGCCTTGCTTCGGCAAGCCGTTTCCTTTTTCTTGTTTTACATCTTTGTTTCCCGATGTATCTTCTTCGGCTCTGGCGTACTTCTCAATTCTTGCCATGAGTTCTTCCATGCTTTTTGGCAATGTTTTTGCCAAAGACTTCCGTAGTGGGCAGTCATCTTTCAGGCCGTTCTTGAAAGACACGACCGCTACCTCTTGGTTGCATTCGGGTATTCGGTTGAACACCTCGTAGTACCTCTTCGCATAGGCCCTAAGGCCTTCTTCCTTGGTGATTCTTAGAGCCATCAAAGCATCAACCCTCAGGGGCTGCAGCTTGTTGGTCACGAACCTGGCCACAAACATCTCGGCCAGGCCTTCCCATGTCTTTACGCTTCCCTTTGGTAATTTATGGAACCAATCAGATGCAATTTCCCCAAAGGATGAATACTTTGCAGAGCAACGGCTCGTTCCCGCTATATAATGCCATTGAATTCAGGTATAGTCCAACATGAAAGTTTGGATCTGATTTGCCATCATAAATTTGAAACCTCGGCATACTGAATCTCTTTGGTGGTTCGAATTTGTCCAGTTCCGCCGAGAAGGCTGTCTTCGGCTTTACTGGGGAGTTTACCTCGACTTCAACATTCTGTTGTCTCCTTTTGAGGTAGTCCCTCAGGTCTTCTTTGCTCCTCCCTGGAGCTCGGTTGTCTTTGGACTTTAGTCTTTTTGGTACACTGCTTTCGGCCTCGTGGTGGGCCCGTTTGGATCTTTCTCCATGGGTTGTGTCAAAACAGAGTGCTTGCCTTTGAACATGCCAATGTTCTTTGGGCTCTGGATTCTTCATGTGGTGCGTCCTTCGGGACTCTTCTTGCCTCGGCTCTTCTCGTTCAACTTCCCTGGAAGGCCGGTGAGAATGCCTTCCGCTCCTGGTATGCTGAGGGACCTCGGGGATTGTTTTTCTTCCGCCCTTCTGGGTGTTGGTTGCTGGCATCGGCGTATCTTGCAGCCGGTATGGTGGCTGCATAACATTATTCTGCATCATGAAGTTGACGACTGACTGAAGGTCTGCCAACTTGTTCGCTAATTCTTTCACTTCCTCATCCCTTCGTAGGCACCTGTCCCTCCAAACCTGAAGGTTATCTTCGTTATAGTACTTGCTCTGGTCTGTTCTTTTTGAAGCGCCGCCCTCCTGGCCGGCGTCTTTTTCTTCGTGGCCTTGGTTATGATTTTCTGTATTAAGGTTGTCTCCTTCAATATCAAGATCAATTGGTCTGCCACTCCCAACAGGAGCGTTGCCCCCAATGTTTTCCCTTTCTCCGTCACTGGCCATCTATTCTTCTTCGATTCCCACAGACGGCGCCAAATTGTGTGGGTGAAAATCTGACCACACTGCCTGCTCAGTGATCAACTGGAGAGCACAGGCAGAATAGACGGCTTCAGTAACCTGAAACAGAAAGAAAAGGCTCCGGCGGTGGTTCTTCCACCCGGGGGCACTCCGACGATCAAGTCAGTATATCTCTCAAAGATAATCAAGTGCAAAACTTAATACTCAATATCCAATAAACATATAAAATTATATATTTGGTGCGTATCTACGTGTCGTGTTCTTCATTTTTTTTTTAAAATTAGTATGTCAATGTGTCTGTATCCTTGTCACGTGTCTGTACTTCTCAATGTAAAAGTAATCAGTAACGCAAGGATGTGCAGAGTGGAGTTTGTGTTGTGGACTTATGTTTTTCTATTTTGGTGGTTCTATTCACAAATCAATATTGCACATGAATAAATAAAAACTAAGCAAAAATAAAATAAAAATTGTTTTTGTGGGGGCTGAGAAGATGATTACCAAGAATGGCAAACAGTACATCCAAGCCCATCTAAGATGGGCTGAATAAAATCCAAGCCCATCACGTTGGGCCATTGCCGAGAATA
Organism: Camellia sinensis; assembly: GCF_004153795.1. NCBI lineage: Eukaryota > Viridiplantae > Streptophyta > Magnoliopsida > Ericales > Theaceae > Camellia > Camellia sinensis. The sequence goes on from NW_021026034.1 coordinate 470,723, forward strand.
CACAGCAATAGGGAGGAGAATATGTCAAGTAAAGAGTACCTGAACCATAAGGTCGAGCCGAGTGTATCGAGAAATTTAGCTTCACCCGGTTAGACGAATTTAGATTGACCTTTCTTTTAAATAAAATCCTTTAATAAAAATATGATACGGAGATGGCCTTGTAATGATGGAGGGCTAGGCTACATAAAGAAAATATCAAGAAGAATGACGATATAAAAGGAGAAGGGAAGCTTGAGAAGGAGGTATGTGAATTAGACCCAACCATTTATAATTTCAATTTGAAGCCCAAATTCTTTTGGGCCTTTAGTATAGTACTAGATTGTGGGCTTGAATTGGACTCAATACATTTTGGGAAAAGGACCATAAGACAGAATTTTCAGCTAGTCCTATTGGTTAGAGTTATTATCTAATAAATCCTGGTGAGATTTTAATGGACATATTAGTCTTGAAAATCGTATTTTTTGTTATTGAGATTTTTTGAAAATCGGTGAGGTGGTTGTGACAATCGTTATGAATTGAAAATTATAGGTTAGTAGGTTGAGTTGTAATGACAAAACTAGAAACATGAACCTATGAATTTTGAACAGAACTTGTTGGGTATGAAGTCTGGTCCATTTGACAAGTTCATAAGTTCCCCACAATATTAAGACCCACAATAGCATGACAAGCTATATGTCAATTTTAATTTTAAAAAATGATTAATCTCGCTAATTTAGCCCCACTAATTCCATCCCCAATGATGTGAAATTTGGGGGCTAAAGATAAGAGAGAGAGAGAGGAGCGTGAGACTACTTCACCTGAGTTTTAACCCCGTCATTGGAGATAGAATTAGGGGATCTCGATGAGGAGGATATAGCAAGACTGTTTAATTTATCACAAATTCCAACATATAAGCCCAACTCTCTTACTATATCATTATGATAGCTAAATTGTAAGATTTTAATTATGAATTTCTAGCATTTATTTATATTTTAAATCTCAAATTGACGGCAGAATTTTTTTAGGCTTCAGTTAGGATTGTAAAGGTTAAATTGGACCTGCATTCCGCTTATTAATATGATAATACTTCATTTGGACTATAGATAAGAAAATAAAATAAATAATTGTTATTCTTCACCATCTTATTTACATTCAACAAATAAAAAGAACACGTGTAGTTAGAGAAATAATTGAGGTACTATAAAAATTTTACATATAACAATTTAAATTTTAGTTAGAAATAAAAGTGTGGTTTTAAGGGATTCCCTTTCTCAGCATTTATCATATATTTAATCATCCAAACAAATTATAAGAGATGTCTTTCTTTATATTTTCATTTTTTCCATTAAACTCTTTGATCCAAATGGAATGTAAAGGCTGAAATTATTGTCAAAAAAAATAATTTTATTTAAATTTGCAACTCAAGATAATAGCCTTGTTTGCCTTTCCTCTGGGCCGACCCAAGGGGACTCCCCTCCATACAGAGCAAATTCACAACTACATCCTATAAACATGCAAAGTATGACATCATACATTTTCCCTTGATACTATAAATTGTTTAGTAGATTCAAAACATCACGTGTTTGTGTGTCCATCCAATAATACTGTATAATTTATTTACTATTTCTTTATTTTGAGAGTCATTTATTTATTTAGTCTTTATTATTCATCAGGTCAACGTAAAACTCTTGAAAGATAATTCATCAATAGTGAAATTTTTTGAGTTGTACTTTTTTTTGAAAATTTTAAAATTATTTTGACAAAAATAAACATCAAACAAATATTTTTAAATTTTAAAAATTATTTATATCCAAAAAAAAGAAAAAATTATATGCAAATAATGAGTGTGTTTTTTTTTTCTTCCCACCAAACAATATACACCAAGCGAGGACCGTACTAAATAAACAATTCAGATATTCAAAATGGGACTCGTGGTAGGCCTCACGGGCCTGAACAACACCCATCAATTTATCTTGTGGGTTGGAAAGTTAGCCTTTTCACTTTATCGCATTTGTTTATAAATAAATAAAAAATTAATGATATATACAAAGTTCCCTAAAAAATGAATAAATTGAATTATTGAAACAAGACTTAATCGTTTTTTAAAAACAAATTTAAAATCAGAAAGGCTATGAAACCATAATCCAAGGCCATAATTTTGTTTAGAAAGTTGATGAATGATCCACGTTCAGTCATTGTGAGACCATATGGCATTTAGATGATGAGGAATGATTCGAGAAGAGAGTAGAAACTATCATGTTGCTTTGATGGATAGGATGTCTACAATATCTTTGACCATATGGCATTTAGGAGGGTTTGTTTGGTGAGATAGAATTGGAGGATTGGATTACATGTCCAATTTGGATAGAAAAATAAAAATTTCACTAATAACCCCCATATGTGAGATAACTCTATCTCATGGGGGAGATAACTCTATCTCATGGGGGGTGTAGGATAAAAATTGGACGATTTGAGTCAATCTTTGGATTAACTAGTTAAATAATAAAATTGACTTCCAAATATATAATATTTATTTCTTTTAATTTTTTAAACATTTTTGTTAAACATGTTGATTTTTTTATTTATTTAAAACATGTATAAATTAATCTCGTGATATATAATTACTAGTGTATGCTCATGCCTGAAGGTACGGTGTAATTAATGATGAGATTAAAATATAAATGAAAATAAAATTATTAAATTAAAATATAATTTATCAAATTTGTTGCTAAAAATTTACGGTCAAAATATAAATATAGATCCGATTTCGACTTTCAAATGTTTTTTTTATATATAAAATTGCCCATATAAAAATTCGCCCAATAAAATTAGGGGATTTGGTAATAGACCCCTCACTATCTAATTTGTCTTTCAAAATGATAAGAATTATATAAGTACTTTCAAAACCCCATAATATTTTAAAACTTGTTTCTTTTACTATATTACCCTCATATCTATAAACTCTCATATCAAGTCATCTTCACTATATATTTCAGAGTAAAATTTTACTCTGTATAAAAGTAAAATTTTACACTGTATGAAAGTAAAATTTTACTCTGTGTAAAAGTAAAATTTTACATTCTGAAACTAAAAGTAAAATTTTACTCTGTATGCAAGTAAAATTTTACTCTGTATGAAAGTAAAATTTTACATTCTGAAACTAAAAGTAAAATTTTACTCTGTATGAAAGTAAAATTTTACTCTGAATAAGAGTAAAATGTTACACTCTGAAACTAAAAGTAAAATTTTACTCTGTATAAAAGTAAAATTTTACTCTGAAAAACTAGTAAAATGTTAGACTCTATACAAAACTAAAATTTTACTCTGTATAAAACTAAAATTTTACTCTGGTTCTGTCAAATGAAAAAAACAGAGCAAAATGAAATTAGATCAAAAACAACAAATATAAATAAAAAAAAAAACAAACAAAAACAAAATAAATTAATCAACAAATCAACATATCTAATTGAGAAGAAATACTTCTAAAACTCCATCAACAATCACAAATCTCAATGAAAATAATACATGTGTTCAACAACACTCATACACACAAATATATATATATATATATATATTCAAAACTCAAATCATCCTCTTTTCCATTGGAGTAGATTCCAAATGCAGTAGTGAACAACAACAATGCAACGCATTAGCTTCGTATTACGTTTGGGACGGATCGAATCTCACATACATATCCAAATTACTTTCCTCTTCACTATCCCAAATCCAAATCTACAATCCTCAAATCACCAATCTAGACTCAGTTTAGTGTGATTCCAGAGTCAATGTCCCCTTCTTATGTGCTTGCATTGGCGAACTAGGGTTTCTAGGTCACGAGTTCGTTTACGAGGTCCAATCGGAGGAGACCTACAAATTGATTGCTGAGAAGAACTATGCGAGTCTCACTACTGTTGAGATGTTGCAGAGATTTAACCGGAAGCTCTTCAGACCGCATACGCAGCTCGGTCGTGAACGGCCTTCGCAAAAAACTGAACAATTCGATGAATTGTTTCACAAATATCCAGCAATTAATCATGGCTGAGTACAAAGAGACAGTTGAACGACGATACTACACAGTGACAGGTGAAAAGGCGGATGAATCGACGATCGATCGGTTGATTGCGACGGGAGAGAGTGAGATGTTTTTGCAGAAGGCGATTCAGGAGCAAGGGAGAGGGAGAGTGATGGAGATGACAATGGAGATTCAAGAGAGGCTGTAGAAAGTATAATTTTAAATAATAAATCATAATTTAGTTGAGGGTATAATAGTCTAATAAAATATTTAAATAATAAATTTTGTCCTTTATGCAAGATTTTATAATTATGAGGGGGTTTAAAAAGTATAATTTTTTTCTTAGTCCTTTTAACAATGAAAGGAAGATAAAGGGAGTTTATAGCTAAATTTCCCATAAAATTATAGTAAAAATTGACAAAAATAATTTATTGTAAGAATATGTTTAGTGGGTTTTGTTACCGCGTAAAAGAGTTCTATTAAAAAAAATTCTTTTTTTAGTCTTTAAACAAATCACACACCCTCATTATCCCCTTCTCTCTCTCTTACTTGCCTTGTGAGTAGATTACATTTTAACATAACTCAATTTAAATTTTGAGTTCAAATTTTTTTTTTTTTGGGATAAATAACCAAACTTTATTAAGAAAGCATCAAGAAGATGCAAGAAATACAAAAGAGGCCCCGAAACCTCGACCTAATTAACAAATCAAATCCTCTACAAAATCTACAAAAGCCAACACATCCGGATCTACTAAACTTGTCACCCGACTATACAAAACGATAAGAAGCCATCTCTCTAACCAAGAAATGGAGTGAGCCACCCCTTGAAACACCCGCCTATTACGCTCCAACCAAATCATCCACATTAAACAGTGCGACGCAGGAAGCCAAGCCTTATTACACTGCCGCCCTACTGCCCAACTTTGCACAATTGTGAGCACCGAGCCTGGTTGAACCCAAACTAAACCAAAAACTGCAATCATAAGCATCCAAAGACGAGACGAGACCAGTCAAAGAATAAGCAAATGGTCAACTGATTCTGTTGCCCTACCACACAAACAACACCAATTTACCAAAATATGCCCACGACAAATCAAATTATCAATGGTCAAGACACCACCCAAACTTGCTGTCCAAACAAAAAAGGCAACCTTTGAAGGCAAGCCCGACAACCAAACACCTCTCCACGGATAAACCCTAGCAACATCCTGTGCAAACCCATCCTGAACAAGCCTTCTATAAAAAAAAGACAAAGTAAAAATACCTTTGGATCTAGGACAATCCCAAACCAAAGAGTCCTGACCGTTCCCCACAAACTTCAAACCATATAAAAAGCCCAAAAGTTCCACCAACTGATCTTGCTCCCAATCCTGAACATTGCGACGCAACTGCACATTCCACACCGTCGATTGCCCCTCCCCAATCTTGACAGTAGCCACCAACACCTCATAATCAACAGCAATAGCAAAGATCAAAGGGAATTGAAACTCTAAAGACAAGTCACCACACCACCTATCCCTCCAAAACCGAACTCGATCCCCCGTACCAACTTTCAACCGCACCCTACTCCAAAAAGCCTCCCGACCTAACCAAATCCCCTTCCACACACCACAACCATGAGAAAGACCCACCGTTTTGGAACACCACTCCCCCCTACCCATACCAAACTTAGCAACCACCACCCTTCTCCAAAGCTGCTCCTTTTCCACCACAAAACGCCACAACCACTTCCCCAGCAAAGCCAAATTAAACAAGACCAACCTCCGAACCCCCAAACCCCCGCTCTCCTTAGGCAGGCAGATCTGATCCCATGATAATAAATGATAATGAGCACCCTCACCTCCACCACCCCACAAAAAGTGCCGTTGCAGCTGCTCAATCCACCTTGCTACTGACACCGGGATCACGTGAACAGACATAAAATAAGTCGAAATACTTGCTAAAACACTTTTAATCAATACAAGCCAACCACCCTTTGACAAATACTGTCGCTTCCATCTTGCCAACCGCCGTTGCACCTTATCCACGACCCCATCCCCTACTCGTTTGGCCTTAAAAGAAGCCCCCAAAGGCAAGCCCAAATATGTAACAAGCAAATAAACCACTTTACACCCTAAAATAGTGGCAAAAATCGAAGTTCTCGCCGTCTCCCCCACCGGGATCAATTCGGACTTTGCTAAATTCACTCGAAGCCCGGACACCGCCTCAAAACACAAAAGCACACATCTCAAGTACCCAATATGCTCCTCCTCCGCATCACAGAAAATGAGGGCATCATCTGCATAAAACAAATGAGACACCTCCACCACCCCTGGAACCACCCCGACCTCAAATCCTTTCAACAAACCTTGTTGCACCGCTCTAGCCAACAAACGCCCCAAAGCCTCCATAACCAAGATGAATAACAAAGGAGATAAAGGATCACCCTGTTGCAATCCTCGTTGAGTCGGAAAGAAACCTTCCGGAGACCCATTAACCAACACCGACATCCGCACTGTAGAAATACAAAACAAAACCCAACGCCACCATCTTTCCCCAAAACCCAACCTCTCCAACATGTACATCAAAAACTGCCAATTCACATTATCATAAGCCTTTTCGATATCTAATTTACATATTAACCCCGGTTTCCCTTGACGCAACCACGAATCCACACACTCATTCACCACAAGCACCGTGTCCAAAATTTGCCTACCCCCCACAAAAGCATTTTGAGAATCCGAGACCACCCCATCTAGCACTACCCGTAACCGATTCTCCAAAACCTTAGCTAACAGCTTATACACACTGCCCAAAAGACTAATAGGACGAAAATCTCGAATATCCTCTGCCCCACCCTTTTTTGGAATCAAAGCAAGAAATGTGGCATTAAGGCTCTTCTCAAATTCGCCTATTTGATGAAACTAGTCGAACATAGCCATCACCTCTGTTTTAACCACCCCCCAACAGTGTTGGAAAAAGGAAATTGTAAACCCATCTGGACCAGGAGCCTTATCTCCAGACATACTATGCAATGCTGCAAACACTTCCTCTTTAGAAAATGGCCTCTCCAATGACGTACAAACTGCCTCCGAAATGACATTGAAAATTACCCCATCCAGACCCGCCCTCCACCCTTCTCCTACATTTCAAAACAAATGCTTATAGTAACCCACAATACTGTTCTTGACACCCTCGGAGGTCGAAAAATCCACCCCATTCACTCGAATTCGCCCTATTTGATTAACCTGGCGATGAACATTTGCTATATGGTGGAAAAACTTCGTGTTTCGATCCCCATCCTTTAGCCACAAACATCTAGACTTCTGGCGAAAACCGATCTCTTCCATGTGTGCAAGATGGCCAAACTCCTTACGAACCTCCACCCGGATAGACATATCTACTGCAGATAACACCCCAGCACCTTCCTTCTCATCCAACACCTTCAATGCATAAACAACTTTCGCCTTTTGATCCTCCAAGCAACCAAAAACCTCCCGATTTCATTTTTTTAGGTCTAATTTGAGAAACTTCAATTTCTGTGCCAATCGAGAACTAGGCAATTCTGCCACACGATAACTTCCTCACCACCCTTGAATCAACTCCACAAAGCCTTCAGACCGCAACCACATGTTTTCAAAACGAAAAGGTGTTGGTCCATGTCTGACACCCCCACTATCCAGTAAGATAGGCCAACGGTCCGAAGTGGGCCGATGTAAATGCCATTGGGTCGCCTATAAGAAATGCTCCTTCCAATCCCTTGTGACCAAAAATCGATCAATTCGAGACATCACTCCACTCCCGGACCAAGTGAAACTACCACCCTGAAGCGGAAAATTGACCAACTCCATCTCATCAATGAACAAAGAGAAACGTCTCATTGAACCCAACCCCGAAATTACCCTAGACTTTTCCGCCATACAGCGAACCACATTGAAATCCCCTCCCACACACCAGGGAACCCCCCAGCGATAACCAATGCTCTGCAACTCCTCCAAAAAAAAAAAACCTCTCCCCTCCACGAACTGGACCATAAACCCCGGTAAAGGCCCAACGAAAGTCATCCTTTACACACCGAAATAGGCAAGATAACGAAAAACCCCCCACTTCGACATCCTCCCTCACCACCACCCTTCGGTCCTAGCAAATAAGAACACCCCCAGCCACTCCCAGGGCAGGAAGAAAATCCCAATCCACAAAACGGCCTTCCCACAAATCCCTTGCAGTTTCTCTCTCAATACAATCCATCTTTGTTTCCTGTAGACACACCACATTTGCCTTAGCGCTGTTTAACACTGATTTTACCAACACCCTCTTCCCCCTAACATTCAATCCTCGCATATTCCAAGACAATATTTGAGTTCAAATTTATCTAACCCCAAAACAACATTTTCCATAAAAACAACATTCTTCACATAACCGCTTTTTCTTTTTTCTTTTTTTCTTTTTAAATGATAGTTACGTTTTTCAATAAATAAACATTTCTAATGATACAATTTAAAAAAAAAATGACAGTCACGTTTTTTAATAAATAAACATTTTCTAATAATGTTACGTTCCTTAGTAAACAGAAACATTTTAATTTTTTTTATTTATTTAAATTTTATGTTCAATTTGACAATTAATTTTTTTTTTCTACAAACATTTTTTAACATAAAATTATTATGATTTATGGAAAGATAACATTATAATTTATGTTATGGTGACACTATCAAATTCATAATCATTTTTTCTCAAATTAATTATCTTTTCAAATATAACTATTTTAATCTCTTAAAATAATCAAAAATTAAAATACTAATTTTGTTTGACCTTATCATTATCATTATTATTTTTATTTTAGAGAATATACATGTTCCTGATTACACTAATTTTTTCAATTATTTAAGAAGAGAGATAAATGAATCACAATTTTCTAGGACTCTTTACATGTGTCCCACTCACTCTTTCTTTTTTGGACTCTCTCTCTACTCTCACCCATACACACACACACACTCTCTCTCTCTTCCCCACTCATTCTCTCTGTACCTATTATCTCTACTCTCCTCTCTTCCTTCCCTCTACATATTGTCTCTCTCCCTCTAACGTCTCTAACTATTCTCTCTCCAAACCCTTATTTCCTTTGTTTCATCTTCCTCTTTAATGGTGGTGGACAGTCGCGGAACGGACTGTGGCAATGAGTGCCTTCTTTTGTTCATGTTTTTTCTATTTTTTTCTTCACTCTATTTTCTCTCAAATTCGTGATTTGATTACATCATAGGAAATCAATACCCATTTCAAAACCATGTCAAAAATCAAAACCCATTTAAAAAATAAAATCCATTTTTATGAAGATCAAGTATTATTTCAAATCCAAAATCTTTTAAAAAATTAAATCCATTTAAGAAACATAATGTTAAGATTAAATTGGATAAATTACATTTTAATCCAGATGATAAATTACATTTTAAGATCAAGTATTATATTTGCAGAACATTTACAAATGATAATATTAAATTTTAAAAAAAATAATCGTAAACTAAAAGCAAATTGAACAATTTAATTCCCAATGGAAGCCAAACATCATATTAAAGAAGTGGGATACCTTTAATGGTTTAACATGGTATGAAAACCAGCTGATTAAAAAAAAATCAAATAGAGAGAGGAGAACTAAACATTTAGCCAATTTTTCTTATTTGTATAATCAATTTTACGCCCTAAAATTACTATGAGAGATTTCATATTAAAAATTTTTAAAATAAGACCTACAAAGTACCCACCCTTGTCCATAATTATATAACTGGATGGACATTTTGCTGAAGGCTTTCTTGACAGGATCTTCACTTCCATCAATTTCTTCCAAACAATCTGCAATTCTTCCTTTGCAAAACCCATCTTCCAATCAACCCGTAACCACTTCAATTACTTGCTCATCCAAACAGTACTTAACCTCAGAACAACATAAAAAAACAGTAAAACAAAACAATTAGCAGAACCCATCTCTTATTTTCCTCCATTTTTGCAAGAAAATTCAGGAAAGAAGAAGTTTATGCTCACAAGCTACCATTGTTGTCTCCAACTTTGCAACCATTACCACCTCTAACTCTCCTGCAATAATGGCAGAGACCTATTTGAGAAAACATCTTAATTTGAAGATATGAAGAGTGCACAAAGAGAGAGAGAGAGAGAGAGAGAGAGAGAGAGAGAGGAACCTATGGGCAAGGACAAATTGTCCAGAAAACAGAGTAAGTCCAATCTGAGTTGAAACAGAAGCTTCTGAGGGCTTCAAGAAGGACCATCATCCCAACTGCTTCTTTGCTACAGCTATCCATTTAGTTTGCTCATGGGATACGTTAATAAAAAAACGGCTTCGCCATTAGACGAACACACACATCACGCAACTATTTACCTCTATTCTTGGGGCTTTTTACCTCATGTATTTCGAATATGTTGAACTTTGTTGAAGAACAGCTTCGGTGGGGAAGGGCATCGGATCGGCGACCTAGCAGGGGCGGGACCGAGAATGAGATGTGTAAAGAGAGAGAGGGGTTGCATTTGTTGTAGTCGCGAAGGTGGGCTTTTGTGTTGTGGAGGCAGGTCTTCACTGGAGGGGAGAAGAGGGAGAGATAGAGAGAGTCGCTATACTTTCTGGAGAGAGAGAGAGGTGGGAAGAAGAAGGAGAGGGAGAGAGAGAGATGAGAGATGAGAGAAAAGTGGAATGATAAAAGAGGACATAAGTGGTGAGAGAAGAGATGGGAGATCGGCAGAAGTGGTGAGAGAAGAAATGAAGAAGTGGTAAGAAAAGAGAGGAGAGATGGACGGGAAACATATTTTGAGCCAAACAAAATTGACCATCAATTTTGATTAGGAATCATCTCAGCCATTGATATAAAATGTATCTCTTAGACATTTTGATATATTTTCAAAAACCTTCTTGCCTTATTATATAGATGTTAGGTTTTATTCTTGGCAATCCCGTTTGACAAAACTCATTTCAGTCATACTTGTATTCACACTTTTATTTCAGTGAGGCTATGAGTTTTTAGATGCGAATCCAACCCGAATTGTGCCTTGCAGAGAAGTTTGTGGTGCTAATTCTTTCATGATTGTCACTTCACTGACTATGACGGGGATCGAGCTGCACGGTCAGCTCGCGGAGGTCGAGGGGGCAGCGTCCCTTGGCGGGTCCGGCGGAATGCCACGGCGGGGTTGAAAGGCAGCGCTCCCGAAGCAAAATACAAAAATGCATTCAAAGTTGCAGGTCCGCTCGAGCGGCAGTTTGGGCACTCGAGTGGAGAATCCTTGGTTCCAGAAGTTTGATTGCCTGCAAAAATACTTGCAGTTGCGTTTTTCCGCTCGAGCGGAAATTCCTGCGCTAGAGCAGCGGTTCGCTCGAGCGGCCATTCCTACGCTCGAGCGGAGATCGCGGAACAGATTGCTATAAATATGCGTTTCAGTCAAATTTTAGGGTTACGCTTCCAGATCTTCTTCTTGACTATTAGGGTTTATATCTGGGGCTATTGTGCGAGTTTTCTTTGATGTTTGATTGAGTATTCAACTCATGGTTTAAGAAGTATATATCAAAGGATTGTTTGTTTATTCTATACAAAAGAGAGAGTTGTTCTTCGGTGGTTTCTGGAGAATTCAAGCTTGAAGCTTTGGTGGATTCTGAGTGGCTCATTGTCGTGATTCGACATCGGCATTGTGGATTCAACGTTGGGCAAGACAATTCCGAGGTGAAGATGGGGTTGGAAGAGGCACATAGGGGTTGATTCAATTGGGCATGGATTCGCTAGGTAATTGAGTGCATACCTATGTAATTCCTTTATGTCTTTTTAGTGGATTGTTTTGTGGCTTTTTCCCGTAGTTTTTTTTTTATCACAATTGGAGGCGCTCCAATTGCGATTTTTCCACATTAAAATTGTTGTGTCGATTTGTCTTGATTGTTTGATTGTGATTGTTATTTATTGCTTAAAATTGATACATAATCACAAATCAGTAATTAGGGGATTTCTAAATTTTTCAATAGATATATATTACGATTAATGATTTATCTATTGAATTTGTTTAGTTTGAATTTGCCTCAATGAGTCTCTTTCTAGGAAAAAATTCGCACACGAGAGACTCTTCCTACACGAGAGACTCTTCCTGAGAAGAGACTCATTACTCATTCAAACTAAATAAATTTGTTGATATATTATTTCTATTGAGTTTTTGAGACGGTTAGAGATTTGTTTTTTGATATGTTTCCATATGAATGCACACTGATGAAGAAACGGAAAATAAATCTTAAAAAATATAATGTCATTAGTCAAATACTGTGACACACAATCTATTCACTATTCTTATTCTTTCATGAATTACGATGATTCATTTTCTAAGTTGACCGTTGAAAATTTGAAAACTAACCGTCAAATACTGGGACACACAATCTGTTCACTATTCTTATTCTTTCATGAATTGTGATGATGATGGAGCCAAAATTTGATGACTGTAGGGGCTGAAAGTAAGGTATTAGATAAAGTTCAAGCAATCAGCTTATGACCGGTTAAGCAATTTAAATAATTATTAAAATCAATAAATTATTATTAAAAATAAATTAATAAATAATGAGAACATTCTAAACTTGTTTCAATAACTAGAACTTCACTAAAAAATTACAAATTAAAAGTAGTATCACATAATTCATTTAGTATATGAATGGTAAGGATTTACAAATTTTTGAAGTTGTCTTACACTAACGAGTGTGAGAGGAAAATAATTAAGTGAAGGGAAAAAATTATACCATTCGTTTGGGAAGAATTTTTATAGCCTAACTTTTTGATTTTTTTGTTATTTTAACATGACTAATTAAAAAAGTTCCATTTAGAATGAACTTTTAGCTTTTTTGTAGTTTTATGAGAGAAAAATTAAATGATTATAATTTGAATGTGACATTTTGTCTTATTAAATTTTTAGCCTATTTTGTTTTTTAGTAGGTCAAATTAAACAAGGCCTATAGTACACACTCTAAAATAAGTATGTCGTTCCGTAATTGCACTAAAATAATTTGTAACAAAATTACAATGGTTTATGACTTTTCTCATTGAAATAGTTTTAATGTTCATGACCACCAGAGTTCGTAATTAAGTGATTGGGGCTTATATTGCAGGGTTGTGGTGAACAATAGCGTTTTGGGTTGCCTTTTGGCACCAAAAATGTTTCTCTGTTACCTTACACAGACGGAGATGGACGGGTGGGGAGGGGGGAGGGCATATTAAAATACGGATGGAACTACATGGTTTGATTTGTCGAAATTGAAATATTGGGGTTTAAAGTGTAAAACCCATGAAACCTTTGATTTTTTTTTATTTTTTATTTTTATTTTTTTTTGTAATTAACCTAAAAAAAGGATGAAGTCCATGAGTATGCCATTTTATTGAAAAAATATTTGGTTCTCCTAGGATGCCACATGGTGGTACGCCTCACCAATTACCATTCACTATGCCCTATGTTCTCCAATCACCAAATATAAAATTGTGGATCCCACCTTCTTCACCAATCAAAATATTCATGTGGCAACACGTGGCCGTGGTCCAGAACCACCAAATAACTTCTCGATTTTACTCGCTACAGTGAGGAAAGAGCCAGTAGTATGTCATTCGAGTGGTTGATAAAATATGAAAGAGGATTCTCTTTAGTTGGGGGAAATGCTTCGGTGTACAATGCATACCGTATGTAATTTTAACACAAAATTACATAAATTTTTACAATCTTACATAAATAATCTCAAAAAAATGCGTAAGTTAAACACAAATTTGCATAAATTCGTGAAAACTTAATTTTGTAAATTTATGCAAATTTGTATTTAACTTGCATATTTTTGTAAGATCATTTTCGTGAAAATTTATGTAATTTTATGTTAGGGTTGCATATGGTGTGTATTGCACACTGAATTTTCCTTAGAAGAGTTAGGATTTCAGTTGTACGAAATTGTTATGCCTCATTAGGGCTCATCTTAATAATTCGAATTGTTTATTTTGTAGGGTTATCCAAACAGATAATTTATGAAAAAAATTAAGTTGATCAAAAAAGTAGTAACCGCCACTACAACAAAATGCACCTTCGGTGACCAAAATTGGTGACTAAAAAAATTTAGTTGCCAAAGGTGGTGGAATTGGCAACCAAAAGTTTTTTTAGTCGGCAAAAGTAAAATATTTAGCTACTAATTTTTTTAGTCGGGGTATATTGGTTATTGGCGACTTAAAAAAAATTTAGTCGCTAAAAATGCCAGAATTGGCAACAAAAAATAATTTTAGTTGTCGTATACTGAGTTTTGGCTACTAAAACCATTTAGTCGCTGAATAGAAAATAATAAATTATTTTTTACCTTTGGCGACCAATATTTTTAGCAGCAAAAAAGAATTTTAGTCGACATATATTGAGTTTTGGCTACTAAAACCATTTAGTCGCCGAATGGAAAATAAAAAATTATTTTTTACCTTTAGCGACCAAAATTGGTCGCCAAAAGTTTATTTTTAGCGACAAAAAAGAATTTAGTCGCCATATATTGCATTTTGGCTACAAAAATCATTTAGTCTCCGAATGGAAAATAAAAAATTATTATTTTTATCTTTGGCGATCAAAATTTTGGTCACCAATAACCATCTATATAATTAATCTCATGCTCTCACTCTTCTCTCCAAACCCTAAACAAAACCAGCACCTCTCTCTCTCTCTATCTCCTCAGCATCCTTTTCCCTCTCCCTTTTTTCAGGTTCTTTTTTCTTGAACTATCACTCTCTTTAGATTCTTCTCCCTTATCTTCTTTTCATTCAACCTCTCTCTCTCTCTCTCTCTCTAAACCTACATTCTTGCAACATCAGATTTGGCCTCCCTCTCTCCATCAATGAACTCGTCGACGGCGGTGGAGGGCTTTTGACGTGGCCTTCTAACATCCCTTCTCTATATCGATTGAGTAGCTTTGTTTACCCAAACACATTAGTAGCCCTAGATCCCCAAATCTCCTCCATTGACAACCAAGAAAAAGTAAGTTTTTTTTAAAAATAAATTCTCTCCACTTAACATGCATTTGATCGCCATGATGAAAAGCTGTGTGATATGAATAATAGACTTGCTAAAATGTCATGCCCCCAAAATAATACAATAAAGATAACTCATATGAGGAATAAATATGAGAAGCAACATATTTTCATATATCAGAGTTCACTGTTTAACAACCAGTTAAATGCTATATAGGCTTACATGTTTCCAAGTCATTGTTTGGTTACACAAATTGAGTCTCGCTCATTACATCTTAAGCCCTTGGCTTTACAAATAACAAACATACACACATAAGGCATAATTAAGAACCACTCCATCCGCGCTATTGCCTTGGAGGAAGCATCTCACCTATACCTGAAAATGGTATTCCCATATAGGGTGAGCCAACAGCCCAGTGGAAATAATCTAACACAATTTATGAGGTTTAGCAAAGGTATAAATATCACGTACATAAACAATACCGATCCTAAAACATCCACAAGATCTGCATATCCATATGCCGCTAAGACCAACCTTATTTCATTTTCCTTTAATTTCATTTTCAGTTCATATATGCTACTCAATTCATGAGTTAAATTCGTTATCTTTCAACAATCAAAATGAGACTACAACTTAATGATTTTTCAATTATGGAAAACTCACATAAACACTTCAAACCTGCCATTTTACGGATATTTTGTCCGAAGGAATCGGCACCCATTTATATATAAAATTTCAGGTCTTTCACCCAGGACACTTCGGCCAACTTGTTTTAAATGGAGTCCATCCCCTTTCTCCTCCCAAACAAATATACATATGCAATGTATTTATAAACATAATCACATATGGAGTACATCCATTTTCTCCTCCCAATAAACATACATATACAATGTATCTATAACATGGTCATATTCAATGACACCAACAATAGATTACCATTAAATCGCCTAATTTTCATGTAATTTCTACAACAATCATAGCTATCCTCCACCGATAGCCCAATGCAATTATTTCTAAAGAGATGTTCAATATCAAAATAAATAGTTTATTCAAAACTTCCATAGGTGAGATAATACATATCCAATATCACCATTTATAATCACAACCTTCCAATTTCACATTTTCAATGTTAATCCCAATTATTTATGCAAAATAATAATTTAATCAAAATTTGGGCAGAATCCCCCTTTCGCCAAATATCAACCCAAACACCAGAATCAACTATTTTGGCACAACATGATCTTATATTCAAGTCTCATACTTGTTTACCTCATATTCATCAAAACCCATCTTTTCATTTCACACCCAAATCCTAGATTTGTCCAAACCACAACCAAATCTCATCATCTATACACAATAGCAAATAACTAAGCTAAAAACCATATTAGAGTGTAGAAAATCCCTACCTCAAGTTTTGAAGAAAATCTGAGATAAAACCCTAAAATCTATGGTGTCGAAACTCGATCTCCACCGCACACAATGAAGCCCTCGGGGTGATAACCAACTTTGGTGAAGAACTTAGGCCTAAATCCCAATAGATTTGGAGAAGTCAAAGAGAGAAGATGACTTTTAGACAGAGAAGCTCTAGACCTGGAAATTTGGAGAGTTTTAGAGAGAGAAGGGGCTGTAAAAAGTGATCTGAAACCCTAATTTACGGACTAATATTACAAGGTCACTCAAGCGTGAAATACACTTTCCTGTAAGCAATTTCAAATGCATTTTGCATTTTTGCTTTTGGCAAGCTGACCGGGCAGCTCGACCCCCGATGTTGACTGGGTCAAAATCAGGATCGCTACAACCTCCCCCCCTTAAAGAATTTCATCCCCGAAATTTCAAATCAAACTCCCCAAACGAAGAGATTTCTAGCGATCAAAACCACGCTATTTCATTTTTTAATCACAATATTAACTCTCAACCAAATTTTTTTTTGGTTGCCATTTCCACCATGGTTATCTTATCAACAACAACCGTCTACATCAACCTAAACATGAAGCAAAGAAATGACAATCCGTAACTACTTCATGCTTAACATAACAACATACATTACAACATGTGGTTAACAATTTTAACACATTTCGCTCAAACACTAGGGAATATTACAAGGAAAACAACTTAACTATTTTCAAACAAATTCGGATACTTAGAGCGGACTTCTACCTTCTATTCCCACGTCGCTTCTTCAACCCCATGGTGTCTTCGTAACACCTTTACCAACGGTATAGTTTTTCCCCGTAGCACTTGCTCCCATGTATCTAATATTTGAACTGGTCGTTCTTTGTAAGAGGCATCCTCATCTACCTCCAAGTCAACCCAATCAAGCACATGAGAAGGGTCGGGTTCATACTTCCTAAGCATAGCTACATGAAATACGTTGTGAACTCTCGAAAGGTGCGGCGGTAAACCTAACCGGTATGCCACTTCCCCAATTCGCTCTAAGATCTCAAAAGGCCCAATGAACCTTGGAGATAATTTACCACTCTTACCAAATCTCATTAAACCCCGCCTTGGTGAGATTTTTAGAAACACATAGTCACCAACTTCAAAAGATAAAGGTCGTCTCCTCTTATTGGCATAACTCTTTTGTCGACTTTGGGCCATAGCTAACCTCTTCCGAATGAGAACCACTTTCTCGGTTGTCTCTCTAACAATTTTTGGACCCAGTAACGGTGCGTCACCCACTTCAGCCCAACAAACCAGTGATCTACAAGGTCGGCCATACAAGGCCTCAAATGGTGCCATCTTAATACTAGCTTGATAACTATTGTTATAGGCGAACTCAACCAACGGTAAGTACTTCTCCCAAGGCCCCTTAAAATCAAGGACACAAGCTCTAAGCATGTCCTCCAAAATCTGAATGGTACGTTCCGACTGTCCATCGATTTGAAGATGATAAGCGATACTAAGAGTCAACTTAGTTCCCAACGCCTCTCGGAGGCTTTGCCATAACTGGATAGTAAAACGAGGATCTCTATCCGACACAATAGTCACAGGGACTCCATGAAGTCGAACTATCTCTCTAATATACAACTCTGCCAAGCGTTCAACCGAGTCGCTGGTGCACATTGGAATGAAATGGGTAGACTTAGTCAACGTATCAACAATCACCCAAACGGCGTCATTGCCTCATTGTGTTCTAGGAAGCCCAACTACAAAATCCATGGTAACACGCTCCCATTTCCACTCGGCTATAGGTAAAGGTTGTAACAAACCCGCTGGTCTCTGATGCTCGACTTTCACTTGTTGACAAGTAAGGCACTTTGATACAAACACAGCAACATCCTTTTTCATACCTCTCCACCAAAATTGGCGACTAAGATCATGATACATCTTTGTGCCTCCCGGATGCACCGCAAGGCACGAATGATGAAACTCTCGGAGTACTTTCTCTTGGCAAGACTATAGTACAAACAAATGGCCACGGTATCTCACACTTTGGTTGGGATACATAGTCAAACCTCTTTCTACCTTCCCATCAGAAATCTTCTTTCGAAATGACTCCATCTCAAGGTCACCCTTTTGCGCTTCCAACACTTGGTTTACAAGTGTAGGTTGTGCAACTACTGAAAACAAAGCTGCAGACTCAACAGATTCGCCCAGATGCAAGTCAAACTCATTAAGAGTACCCAACATTTCCCATTCTCGGATGGCGATAGAAGCTACACTGCTAATTGGCTTTCTACTCAAAGCATTGGCCACAACATTGGCCACAACATTGGCCTTCCCGGGATGATAATGCAACTCAAAATCATAATCCTCTATGAATTCCATCCACCTCCTCTGTCTCAAATTCAAGTCTTTCTGTGTAAACAGATATTTCAGACTCTTGTGATCAGAGAACACTTCAAATTTCTTACCATGCAGATAGTTCCTCCATATCTTCAAGGCAAATATCACTGCTGATAACTCTAAGTCATGGGTGGGATAATTTCTCTCATGTGTTTTCAACTGCCGTGAGCCATAGGCTACTACTTTACCCTCTTGCATCAATACACAGCCTAGACCTTCTCGTGAAGCATCGCAATAAACTGAATAACCCAAACCCCTCTTCGGTATAATCAATACTGGAGCAGTGGTGAGTCTAATCTTAAGTTCTTGGAACGACTTCTCACAAGTCTCACTCCACACGAATTTGATTCCTTTCCTCGTCAACTTAGTCAAAGGTGAAGCTAGTCTAGAGAAATCTTTCACAAATCGACGGTAATACCCGGCCAACCCTAAGAAACTATGAATCTCGAAAGCATTCTTAGGTTGTGTCCAATCTTGCACTACCTCTATCTTGGATGAATCTACAGTCACCCTTTCCCTTGATACTACATGCCCTAGGAATTTAACCTTTTCCAGCCAAAAGTCACATTTCCCAAACTTAGCATACAGCTTATAGGCTCTAAGTAACTCAAGTACTACTCATAAATGTTCTTCATGCTCCTCCTCAGAAGGTGAATAAATCAAAATGTCGTCCACAAAGACAACCACAAAACGATCTAAGAATTCGCGGAAGATCCGATTCATTAAATCCATAAACACAGCTGGAGCATTAGTTAGCCCAAAAGGCATTACAAGAAACTCATAATGGCCATACCGCGTACGGAATGCCGTCTTTTGGATATCCTCATCCCTTACTCTCAACTGATGATAAACCGATCTTAGATCTATCTTAGAGAAACAACATGACCCATTCAACTGATCAAACAGATCATCTATACGTGGCATTGGGTACTTATTCTTAATAGTCACCCAGTTCAACTTTCGATAATCAATACAAAGCCGTAATGCTCCATCTTTCTTTTTAACAAAGAGAGTCGGCGCTTCCCAAGGTGAAGTACTAGGGTGAATAAAACCCTTATCTAATAATTCCTGGAGTTGAATCTTCAACTTACTTAATTCAGCAGGTGCAAACCTATATGGAGCCATAGAAACCGGTGCCGTGCTAGACACTAAATCAATAGAGAACTCGATCTCTCGGTGAGACGGCAAACTGACAAGATCCTTGGGAAAAACATCTGAGTATTCACAAACTACCCTCGACAATTCAACCTGAATTTCATCACACTCACTACTCAAAAAGGTAGCAAGGAGACAACTAAGTTCACTCCGTCCATGCGGATCATATACCGGTGATAAGACTTTATCTACCTGGTCCCCCAAGAAATAAAAGAAATCGCCACTCAAGATACATACAGTAACTTTTTGACGGTAGCAATCTATAACAGCTCGGTATGACGATAACCAGTCCATACCCAATATGATGTCAAAACTAAGCATGTCAATCAATACAAATGCAAAAGGTAATCGATGACCAGCAACCTCGATGTCACAACCCCGACATTCCTGTCTCAAAACAGTCTGACCACCAACAGGTGACACTACACAAATAGGAGATGCTAACTGTGCCAACTCTAAAACCCAAAACTGATGCAAACGCATACGAAATAAAAGAATAGGATGCACTCGTATCAATCAACATATTAGCAACTGAATTGCAAAACAAGAAGGTACCTCTAACTACAGAAGGATCAGGTACAAGATCTGGCCCTACAACTGTATACATACGTCTAGTAGGCCTCTGCTCAACCTGCTCACCCCTCGGAGTATAAGCCTGATGCACAGACTGAGCCGAAGAGACTCCCTAATTGGCCCTTGAGGCCTGTGCTGACTGTGCTGGCTGGTGACTTTGTGTCTGTCTCGAACCAGACGCACTAGGTGTACCACCCAACTGTGGACAAAACCTCTTCAGGTGCCCTGCCTACCCGCACTGATAACAAGTGAGCGGCTGGCCTCTTCCCTGACTCTAGCTCTGAAAACGAGCCGACGATGATGCTGCTCATTGTCCTCCTCCTCTTTGAGGATAAGTTGGAGACTTGTGGCCCAACTGACCACACTTAAAGCAAGTAAAATTTCCCTGCCCACCTCTCTTAGAACCTAAACTCGGTATTGGAAAAGTGGACCTCAACTGAGTTCCCTGGGACTACTGAGGGTAGGAACCCCTCTGCCTCTTACTGTCTCCCCGACTATCCTGACTCCTTTTGGAGCCCCTCATCCTTTCATCTTCTGCTTGCATAATAGTTTCAAGGTGGGTTGTAGACTGCACAAGGCGGCCATAATCTCTAATCATGGAACCGGCCACTCAAAACATGAGTCCGGTCCTTAATTTCTTCTCAAACTCCAGACAGCAGTGTTCCTCAGTCACCACTAACTCAGGTGCAAACTTGGATAAACTAGTAAAGGTGGCCTCAAACTCCGCCACTGGTGTATTCAGCTGCTTGAGCTGACAGAACTGATCCCTCAACTTCTCCCTAATAATGGGAGGCAAAAACTTCTCTTGAAAGGCGTTAACAAATGCCTCCCAAGTCCCTCCAATGCGCCCCCGTGCATATTTCCATCACTGCCTCGCATTCTCTTTTAACTGGAAAGACGCCAAGGCCACTTTCAACTGATCATCCTCGATGCCAAGCATCTCGAATGTCTTCACTAACTGGTCAAGCCACTCATCAGCCTTCAGTGGCTCCTTAGGGTCACCCAAAAACTCATCCGAATTTGACCAGAAAAACTCTCTCTTCAGAAAAGATGGCCCTGCTTCAGTTTCATGGGCCTGGACTTGATTCTCAGCCCTGAGAATGTCCATGGATTCCCTCAATGCTCCTGCCATCTCGCGGGCTAAGGCGCCCATAGCCTGCTGACCTACTAGCTCAGCCATGTTGGCCTAACCAACTCCCTCCTCCTGCGCCAAAATTTCATCCAGTATAAGCATCTCCTGCCTCCTAGGCCTACCACGCCTACCACCACGTCCTCGCCCTGGCATCCTAATAAAGGTAACAAAGGATTAGTACATTCACAAATATGTCGAAGCTATTTCACTCACGTCCTAATACATTGGACAACTGTAATTCACTCCACATAAGCACATAAGCACATAATCACATAAGCACTTACGAATTTCATTTCCAGATAATGACCGTCTCGTGGCTTTGCTAGAGTTCCAGTTAGAAACGGCAGTGATCAAGTGCCTTTCCAACAGGACCCCCAGAAACCCATAGGTTCGATTAACATCCTAGAAACTAAATTCTATACCCATATAGTCACATAAGCATGTTATCGTATAAGCACATAACATCATACATAAGTCTCTAACAAGCGAGACAAACCCATTATGGTACTAACCACTTCCTACGTACCCAAAGTATTCAAACCCTGTACACTTTGATACCAAGTTGTCACGCCCCCAAAATAATACAATAAAGATAACTCGTATGCGGAATAAATATGAGAAACAACATACTTTCATATATCAGAGTTCACTGTTTAACAACCAGTTAAATGCCATGTAGGCTTACATGTTTCCAAGTCATTGCTTGGTTACACAAATTGAGTCTCACTCATTACATCTTAAGCCTTTGGCTTTACAAATAACAAACATACATACATAAGGCATAATTAAGAAACTCTTGCTTCCCAAAACTCCATCCATGCTATTGCCTTGGAGGAAGCATCTCACCTGTACCTGAAAATGGTATTCCTATATAGGGTGAGCCAACAGCCCAGTGGAAATAATCTAACACAATTTATGAGGTTTAGCAAAGGTATAAATACCACGTATATAAACAATACCAATCTTGAAACATCCACAAGACTTGCATGTCCACATGCCACTAAGACCAACCTCATTCTATTTTCCTTTAATTTCATTTCCAGTTCATATATGCTACTCAATTTATGAGTTAAATTCGTTATCTTTCAACAATCAAAATGAGATTACAACTCAATGATTTTTCAATTATGCAAAACTCACATAAACATTTCAAACCTGCCATTTTACGGATATTTCGTCTGAAGGAATCGGCACCCATTTATATATAAAATTTTGGGTCTTTCACCCATGACACTCCGACCAACTTGCTTTAAATGGAGTCCATCTCCTTTATCTTCCTAAACAAATATACATATGCAATGTATTTATAAACATAATCACAAATGGAGTACATCCATTTTCTCCTCTCAATAAACATACATAGACAATGTATCTATAACATGGTCATATCCAATGACACCAACAATGGACCAACATTAAATCGCCTAATCTTCATTTAATTTCTACAACAATCATAGCTATCCTCCACCGATAGTCCAATGCAATTATTTTTAAAGAGATGTTCAATATCAAAATAAATAGTTTATTCAAAACTTCCATAGGTGAGATAATACATATCTAATATCACCATTTATAATCACAACCTTCCAATTTCACGTTTTCAATGTTAATCCCAATTATTTATGCAAAATAATAATTTAATCAAAATTTGGGTAGAATCCCCCTTTCACAAAATATCAACCCAAACACCAGAATCAACTATTTTGGCACAACATGATCTTATATTCAAGCCTCATACTCGTTTACCTCATATTTATCAAAACCCCTCTTTTCATTTTAGACCCAAATCCTAGATTTGTCCAAACCACAACCAAATCTCATCATCTATACACAATAGCAAATAACTAAGCTAAAAACCATATTAGAGTGTAGAAAATCCCTACCTCAAGTTTTGAATAAAATCTGAGATGAAACCCCAAAATCTACGGTGTCGAAACTCGATCTCCACCGCACACAATGAAGCCCTCGAGTTGATAACCAACTTTGGTGAAGAACTTAGGCCTATGTAACGCCCTCAAAAAATACATAAAACCCATCATTTTAGACATGCAATGATATAAGAGAAATAAACATCTTTCCATTAATCAGAGTAGTCCTTACAAATGTATTACATGTTAACAACAAAAGCAAATGCCCTATGGACTTACAGCTTTCCAAGTTAACACTTGGTTACAAAAAGAAGAGTGCTAACTCAATCCATATTAAGCCCTTGGCTTGAATTTACGTGTAATACAACAAAAGAAAGCAAACAACGAAAGAAGCCTGTCTGCCTCTAGCCTCCCAAGCTATGTCCTTGGAGGTGGCATGTTACCTGTACCTGAAAATGATGTCCCATAAAGGGTGAGCCACAGCCCAGCAAAAATACACTAAACCAGCTATGAACAATGACTAAAATAACAGCATTTGATAGATGGTCCACACTCATATTCCCACTTATCACATTATAGTTTCATGACATTCAAGTCCATGTTACACTTCATTTCCCATTTCTTTTCCAACTTTGAGTTTGAAAACAAGGCTCAGAACCTGGCCCAAACAGCTTAATGAGATTGAGACTCATCTTTAAAACGCTTTCGAAATTCATGATGGTTACACATTTTGATGCTGTATCAATAACACAGAAACCACTTCCATACTTTATGAACGATACACATTTTGGTACTGTATCAATATAACATAGAAATACTTCTATACTTCACAATTGATAACGATATACATTTTAGTGCTATATCAAATCAATTCAAACACTTCCATAATCAACACTTGATACACATTGTAGTGCTGCATCAATATTACACACACAATCCGGTTTAGAGGTCCATCCCCCATCTTCCAATAAACCGTGGAGTACATCCCCTATCTCCTCCCACACAATACAATGTATAGAAACAACTATCATATACAAATTCTATCAATCAATACACATTTTAGTGCTGTATTGTACCAACCACCATATTCAATGGCTTACTCAATTGATTAGTTTTAGTTTGCCTAATCATCATGCATTGTCTATAACAATCAAGACTATCCTCCATTGATAGCCCAAAGCAGTTATTTCTAAACAGAAAATAAATGCACCAAGTGGATAAAATATCAACATTTCGACTAGGTGAGTGATGAATGATCCAACTACACCCCTTTAATTCCATACCATTCTAATTTGAATATTTCCTATTCAATTTCTCATTTCTCAAAATTAATTATACAAATTAATTTATCCAACTAATTAGGGCATTTTCCCATAGACATAACAAACCCCAAGGTTCCACTTTTATCCAAAGCTCATCATCTATATCATTTCTCCATGCCAAACATGCATATAGGTTTAATTATAAATAAAACCCCATCTTTTGTAAAATTACACAAAGACCCAAACTTTCTCAAAATTACCCAACAACCCCCAACATATCAAAATGCTAAAATTCAAAGACAAAGCTCATAAAGAGAAGTAGGGTATCCCTACCTTGAAGTTAGAGCTCAAACGGGGAAGTTGAAGAAAACCAAAATGCTCCAAATACCAAGATCCATGGATCAAAACGAAGCCCTCGACGATCAACACACTTTTCACAAAGGCCGAAGGATATGGGGACACTCGAACTAGATCAAACCCTAGAGAGAAGGGAGATCCTAGAGAGAGAGGCTCTCAAAGATGTTTTTAGAAAGTAAGAGAGAGAGAGAGAGAGAGAGTGTGTAGAAAGTGATTTTAAAACGCCCAGTTGCCAACTGATATACGATACTGCCGCTCGAGCGGATAACAGGACGCTTGAGCATCAGGAACAGAAAATTGGGTCCGCTCGAGCGCAAGAATGCCCGCTCGAGCGCCAAGACACAAAGACAAAGTACACCCGCTCGAGCGCGAAATACCAACCCGCTCGAGCGTAGATTTTTATCTCCCAGAACTTTCACCAACGAGGTACTACCCGCTCGAGCGCCAACAAGCCTGCTCGAGCACAAGAAACCCGCTCGAGCGTAGAAAACACACCTGCAGAAGTTTTGCAGGGACATGAAATGCTGGAAGGGTGTAAACCCCGCTCGAGCTCAAAATGACCCGCTTGAGCGGACCACTCAAAAACTGAACAACAACAATGGGAGCCAAAGCTCTACCAACCTGTAACAACCAAGCCCAACACATGCTAAAACTCAAACAAATGGATTTAAAGGACGACAACAAGATAGATACAACTCCCAACTCCACGGAACCGAGTCCGGAATACAATTGAATAGTAAAGGGACAACCGGGATCGCTATAACCTCCCCCCTTAAAGAATTTCATCCCCGAAATTAAATACAAGTTTTCAAAAACAAGTTTTCCTAAATTGCCAACAATGTTATAACATAACATTAAACAACCCGACTCATTACCGGTCGATCTCATCTCCTTTCAAAAGGCAAAACACATTATATATATATCAACCTGCATTATCAACATGCATTCCCTTGAAATTTACCAATTTCAACACATTTTCCACAATTCTACCACATCTGCAACATTAATGTCATGTTTGCATTTCCACAATATATTTAACATACACGATGTTAAAACAAACTTCCATTTTTAAGGCAAGTTCCACAACATTTCCATAAACTAAAACATCACTATGTTTTACAACTTAAGACATATACAATGCTCTTAAGGCTCAATAATATTACAAAATCTCAATACATAATTATACATCAACAAACAAGTCCGGATAATTCTCACGGAAATCCGCCTCACGTTCCCAAGTGGCTTCCTCCACTCCGTGATGTTTCCACAAAACCTTTACCAAGGGGATGGTCTTGCCTTGCAAGACTTGATCCCTCTTATCCAAGACCCGAACCGGTCTCTCCTCATACGAGGCATCCTCATCAACCTCTAAGTCGGTCCAATCCAATACATGGGACGGATCCAGCTTGTACTTCCGAAGCATACTCACATGAAATACGTCATGAACTCCGGACAATTGCGGCGGCAAAGCTAAACGATAGGCAACCTCGCCAATCCTCTCAAGGATCTCAAAAGGGCCAATAAACCGAGGGGACAACTTCCCACTCTTCCCAAACCTCATCAATCCCCGCCTAGGTGATATCTTCAGAAAGACATGATCACCCACCTCAAATACCAAAGGTCGCCTCCTACGATCGGCATAAGATTTCTGACGACTCTCGGATAAGCTCAACTTTCTCCGTTGTTTCCCTCACCAACTCCGGACCCAACAAAGGTGCATTACCCACCTCGGCCCAACAAACTAGAGACCTACACGGTCGGCCATACAAGGCCTCAAACGGTGCCATACCGATACTCGACTGAAAGCTGTTGTTGTAGGCAAACTCCACCAAGGGCAAGTGCCTCTTCCACATCCCACTAAAGTCAAGGACACAACCTCGAAGCATATCCTCAAGGATTTGAATAGTATGCTTGGACTGCCCGGCAGTCTAAAGATGATAAGCCGTACTAAAGGTCAACTTAGTACCCAAGTCACTCTGCAAACTCTGCCACAACCTGGCAGTAAAACGAGGATCTCTATCTGAGACGATCGTCACTGGGACCCCGTGTAACCTCAATATGTCCCGAATATACAAGTCGGCAAGATGATCTACCGAATCTCTCGCGCGCATAAGAATGAAGTACGCCGACTTAGTCAACCGGTCTACAACCACCCAAATGGCATCACTGCCCCGCTGAGTCCTCGGAAGACCTACAACGAAGTCCATAGTGACATGCTCCCCCTTCCACTCAGCAATAGGCAAGGGTTGTAACAAACCCACGGGCCTCTGATGTTCGGCCTTCACTTGTTGACAAGTAAGGCACTTAGATACGAAAACTGCCACATCTCTCTTCATACCCCGCCACCAAAACTGGCGACCCAAATCCCCGATACATTTTAGTGCCTCCCGGATGCACCGCAAGGCGTGAATAGTGGAACTCTCGGAGTACCTCCTCTTGGCAAGACTCTGGTACAAACAAACGGTCTCGGTATCTCACACTCAGGTCGGGATACACCATCAAACCCTTCTCAACTTTCCCACTGGAGATCTTCTCTCGGAGGGATTCTACCTCAAGGTCACCTCTCTGTGCCTCTAACACTCTTGTCACAAGTGTAGGCTGCGCAACAACAGAAAACAAGGCCGCAGCCTCAACAGATTCGCCTAGAAGCAAATCAAACTCACTAAGAGCACCCAACACCTCCCACTCCCGGATGGCTATACAAGCTACATCACTAATGGATTTTCTGCTAAGGGCGTCGGCCACAACATTGGCCTTCCCTGGATGATAATGCAACTCGAAGTCATAATCGTCAATGAACTCCATCCACCTCCTCTGCCTCAAGTTCAAGTCTTTCTGTGTAAACAGATATTTCAAACTCTTATGATCTGAGAACACCTCGAATCTCTCACCATAAAGGTAGTGCCTCCAGATTTTCAAGGCAAAGATCATTGCTGCTAGCTCTAGGTCATGTGTAGGGTAATTTTTCTCGTGTATTTTCAACTGACGTGAGCCATAGACAACTACTTTCCCCTCTTGCATCAACACACAACCCAAACCCTCTTGTGAGGCATCACAATAAACTGCATAACCCAACCCTCTCTCCGGAATAATCAAAACCGGAGCGGTGGCCAATCTAACTTTCAATTCCTGGAACGACTTTTCACAAGCCTCATCCCATACAAACTTGACTCCCTTCCAAGTCAGTCTAGTCGACGGCGAAGCTAGCCTGGAGAAATCCTTCACAAACCGGCGGTAATACCCAGCTAATCCCAGAAAACTGCGGATCTCAAAAACGCTCTTAGGCTGTGCCCAATCCTGCACTGTCTGAATCTTGGATGTATCAACGGACACCCCTTCCCTGGATACCACATGGCCTAAGAACTTGACTTTCCCTAGCCAGAACTCACATTTCCCAAACTTGGCATACAGCCTATGGGCTCTAAGCAATTCAAGCACCACTCTCAAGTGTTCCTCATGCTCCTCCTCCAAAGGCGAATAAATCAGAATGTCGTCCACGAAAATGACTACAAAACGGTCTAAGAATTCCCAGAAGATTTGGTTCATCAAATCCATAAAGACTGCCGGTGCATTGGTGAGCCCAAACGGCATCACTAGAAACTCATAGTGGCCATACCGCGTACGGAATGCCGTCTTCGGAATATCCTCCTCCCTGACCCTCAACTGGTGGCAACCCGATCTCAAGTCTATCTTAGAGAAACAACGGGAACCCTTCAACTGGTCAAACAGATCATCTATACGGGGCATAGGGTACTTATTCTTGACCGTAGCCCGATTCAACTTCCGGTAGTCTATACACAGTCTCAAGGCACCATCTTTCTTTTTAGCAAAGAGGGCCGGTGCTCCCCACGGCGAAACACTAGGGCAAATAAAGCCCTTATCCAGCAACTCTTGGAGCTGAACCTTCAACTCAACTAACTCGGCTGGGGCAAAACGATAAGGTGCCATAGAAATCGGCGCCGTGCCGGGCACTAGATCAATAGAGAACTCAATCTCTCGATGAGGTGGCAAACTAACGAGATCCTCGGGAAAGACGTCCAAGTACTCACAAACCACTCTTAGCAACACAGTCTGGGTCTCACCGCACTCGCTACTCAAAAAGCTAGCAAGTAGACCACTAAGCTCACTTCGCCCTAGCGGATCATACACCGGTGGCAATACACTACCAACCCGATCCCCCAAGAAATGGAAACACTCCCCGCTCAAGGTACAAACTGTGATCCTCTGGCGGTAGCAATCAATAACAGCCCGGTATGACGATAGCCAGTCCATACCCAAAATAACATCAAATCCCGACATGGGCATCACTACAAAAGGAAACGGAAGCCGGCGATCGGCAACCTCTATATCACAACCTCTAACACCTTGTTTCAAGATCAACTCACCACCAACAGGCGATACTACACATATAGGAGAGGCTAACTGTGCCAACTCCAATTCCAAAACAGATGCAAATGCAACACATACAAAAGAATGAGATACACCCATATCAATTAACACACTAGCAACCGAGTTGCAAAACAAGAAGGTACCTTTCACAACCGACGGAGTAGGTATAAGATCTTGCGCGGTGACAACATACACACGCCCTATAGGCCCCTGATCTAGCTGCTCACCCCTCAGAGCAAACGACTGCTGCACTGAATGGGACGACGAAGCCCCCGGATTGGCCCTCGAGGCCTGGATAGACTGAGCTGGCTGAAAACCCTGCGTCTGCCTAAAACCAGACACACCCGAAGTGGCACTCAACTGTGGGCAAAACCTCTTCAGGTGCCCAGGCTGACCACACTGATAACAAGACAAGGGCTGGCCCCTGCCATGACTCTGGCTCTGCGGTCTAGCTGAAGACGAAGCAATTCTCTAACCTCCTCCCCTCTGTGGGCAAACCGAAGCCTTGTGGCCCTGCTGACCACACTTGTAACAGGGGAAATCTCCCTGATTGCCTCTCCCTGAGCCTACACTTGGCACTGGAAAGGTCGATCTAATAACACCCCCCTGAGACTGCTGAGGGTTAGCACCCCTCTGTCTTCTGCCATCACCTTGACCATCCTGGCTCCTCTTGGAGCCTCTCTGTCCCTCCTCCTCCTGCATCATGATCTCCATATGGGCTGCCGCATCAACCAAGCGCCCATAGTCTCGGATCATGGAACCTCCAACTCTCATCTTGAGGCCGCACCTCAACCTCTTCTCGAACTCGATACAGCGGCGCTCCTCGGACGCCACAAGTTCAGGTGCGAACCTGGACAAACTAGTAAATGCAGCCTCATACTTGGCTACTGAAGAACTCAAATGCAAAAGCTGACAGAACTGGTCTCTCAACTTCTCCCTGACTGCTGAGGATAAGCACTTCTCCTGAAAAGCCTCCACAAAAGCCTCCCACGTGCCAGCAATACGGCCCCTCATGTATTTTCACCACTGACCCGCACCCCCCTTAAGCTGGAAGGATGCCAAGGTCACTTTCAGCGCTCCGTCCTCGATGCCAAGCATCTCGAACGTGTTACTCATTTTCTCTAACAACTCGTCAGCCTTCAGTGGCTCCTTCAGATCCCCAATAAACTCGTCCGGGTTAGACTAGAAGAACTCCATTTTCAAGAAGGAAGGCCCTGCCTCAACAACCTAGGCCTGCACTAGAGCCTGAACTGGATTCTCAGCATCTGGAAAATACCCATAGACTCCCTCAAAAGCATCGGCTATCCCTTGGGCTAAAGCGCCCATAGCCTCCTGACCTGCTGGCTCGGCCACATTGGCTGGCCAACCCCCTCCTGCCTGTGCCGGAACATCATCGGGTAAGGGCATCTTCTACCTACCACGTCTGCCACGTCTACCACCTCTTCCTCGTCCTGACATCCTAATAAAGGTAACGAAGGACATTAGCACATTCATAAATGTGCCAAAACTAAACACTCGTGTCCTAATGCATGGACAACTGTAATTCATTCCACGTAAGCACATAAACACATAAGCACTTACGAATTTCATTTCTGGATAATGATAGTCCTGAGGCGTTACTAGAGTTCCGGTTAGAAACAGCATTGATCAAGTGCTTTTCCAACAAGACTCCCAGAAACTCAAGGATCCAATCAACATCCTAGAAACTAAATCCCATACCCAAGTAGTCACATAAACATGTTATCAAATAAACACATAATGTCACACATAAGTCTCTAACAAGCAAGACAAACCCATTGGGATACTAATCACTTCCCACGTACCCAAAGTATTCGAACCCGATAGCTCTGATACCAAGTTGTAACGCCCTCAAAAAATACATAAAACCCATCATTTTAGACACGCAATGATATAAGAGAAATAAACATCTTTCCATTAATCAGAGTAGTCCTTACAAAAGTATTACATGTTAACAACAAAAGCAAATGCCCTATGGGCTTACAGCTTTCCAAGTTAACACTTGGTTACAAAAAGAAGAGTGCTAACTCAGTACATATTAAGCCTTTGGCTTGAATTTACATGTAATACAACAAAAGAAAGCAAACAACGAAAGAAGCCTGTTTGCCTCTAGCCTCCGAAGCTATGTCCTTGGAGGTGGCATGTTACCTGTACCTGAAAATGATGTCCCATAAAGGGTGAGCCACAGCCCAGCAGAAATACACTAAACCAGCTATGAACAATGACTAAAATAACAGCATTTGATAGATGGTCCACACTCATATTCCCACTTATCACATTACAGTTTCATGACATTCAAGTCCATGTTACACTCCATTTCCCATTTCTTTTCCAACTTTGAGTTTGAAAACAAGGCTCAGAACCTGGCCCAAACAGCTTAATGAGATTGAGACTCATCTTTAAAACGCTTTCGAAATTCATGATGGTTACACATTTTGATGCTGTATCAATAACACAGAAACCACTTCCATACTTTATGAACGATACACATTTTGGTACTGTATCAATATAACATAGAAATACTTCTATACTTCACAATTGATAACGATATACATTTTAGTGCTATATCAAATCAATTCAAACACTTCCATAATCAACACTTAATACACATTGTAGTGCTGTATCAATATCACACACACAATCCGGTTTAGAGGTCCATCCCTCATCTTCCAATAAACCGTGGAGTACATCCGCTATCTCCTCCCACATAATACAATGTATAGAAACAATTATCATATACAAATTCTATCAATCAATACACATTTTAGTGCTGTATTGTACCAACCACCATATTCAATGGCTTACTCAATTGATTAGTTTTAGTTTGCCTAATCATCATACATTGACTACAACAATCAAGACTATCCTCCACCGATAGCCCAAAGCAGTTATTTCTAAACAGAAAATAAATGCACCAAATGGATAAAATATCAACATTTCGTCTAGGTGAGTGATGAATTATCCAACTACACCCCTTTAATTCCATGCCATTCTAATTTGAATATTTCCTATTCAATTTCTCATTTCTCAAAATTAATTATACAAATTAATTTATCCAACTAATTAGGGCATTTTCCCATAATTGACATAACAAACCCCAAGGTTCCACTTTTGTCCAAAGATCATCATCTATATCATTTCTCTATGCCAAACATGCGTATAGGTTTAATTATAAATAAAACCCCATCTTTTGTAAAATTACACAAAGACCCAAACTTTCTCAAAATTACCCAACAACCCCAAACATATCAAAATGCTAAAACTCAAAGACAAAGCTCATAAAGAGGAGTAGGGTATCCCCACCTCGAAGTTAAAGCTCAAACGGGGAAGTTGAAGAAAACCAAAATGCTCCAAATACCAAGATCCACGGATCAAAACGAAGCCCTCGACGATCAACACACTTTTCACAAAGGCCGAAGGGTAGGGGGATACTCGAACTAGATCAAACCCTAGAGAGAAGGGAGATCCTAGAGAGAGAGGCTCTCAAAGATGTTTTTAGAAAGTAAGAGAGAGAGAGAGAGAATGTAGAAAGTGATTTTAAAACGCCCAGCTGCCAACTGATATACGATACTCCCGCTCGAGCGGACAACAGGACGCTCGAGCGTTAGGAACAGAAAACTGGGTCCGCTCGAGCGCAAGAATGCCCGCTCGAGCGCCAAGACACAAAGACAAAGTACACCCGCTCGAGCGCGAAATACCAGTCCGCTCGAGCGTAGATTTTCATCTCTCAGAACTTTCACCAACGAGGTACTACCCACTCGAGCGCCAACAAGCCCACTCGAGCGCAACCCGCTCGAGCGCAAGAAACCCGCTCGAGCGTAGAAAACACATCTGCAGAAGTTTTGCAGGGACACGAAATGCTGGAAGGGTGTAAACCCTGCTCGAGCTCAAAATGACCCGCTCGAGCGGACCACTCAAAAACTAGGCAACAACAATGGGAGCCAAAGCTCTACCAACCTGTAACAACCAAGCCCAACACATGCTAAAACTCAAACAAATGGATTTAAAGGACGACAACAAGATAGATACAACTACCAACTCCACGGAACCGAGTCCGGAATACAACTGAACAGTAAAGGGACAACCGGGATCGCTATACCTAAATCCCATTGGAATTGGAGAAATCAAAGAGAGAAGATGACTTCTAGAGAGAGAAGCTCTTGACCTAGAAATTTGGAGAGTTTTAGAGAGATAGGGGGCTGCAAAAAGTGATCTGAAACCCTAATTTACGGGCTGATATAACAAGGTCACTCGAGCGTGAAATACACTTTCCCGTAAGCAATTTCGAATGCATTTTGCATTTTTGATTTCGGCGAGCTAACCGAGCAGCTCGACCCCCGAAGTTGATCGGGTCAAAATCGGGATCGCTATGTTTTGTGAATGTTGCATAATGGACTTGTTGAAACACATTAGCAGCCTCTGTGATGTTCATACATAATGACCATTTTGCATTGCAAGCGTACGATGAAATGCCCTAATGATTTATTTTTTTATTTTTTAAAACAATGAGATACATGTGCTCTTGTTGAAGTTGAAGCTGCAACACAGGCAAATGACATCAATCAATCTTTAGAAAAATTGTATTAATAGGTAGAAAGTTAGAATTATTAATTTTATAATTGTTATAATTTGAAATGTCAATTTTATTGAATAAGTGCTAATGGTTAATTTTTTATATTTTATTATTATTATTTTTTAGATTGCTTTTTCGTGGGCTATTGTGGATATTTATTTTTGTGTACAAAGAGCATTTGTTCTGTACATGGAAGGCATATATTTTTGTACAATCCTCTGTTGTGGAAATTTAGTGTTTTTGTATCTAATATTTAATTTAGGTGGATTATACTTGGTTGGTATGGATTTGTATGATATTTGGAATATGATGTTAGAAGTTAAAGTTTTTGGATTGTTAATAATGAAATGGATATTATTGATAATTGATTTAGATTATAATTGATAGATGTATTATTTTGTATATGTACAGGTTACAGATTGCATTGATAATGGAATGCATATAATTTAGAAATTAATGAAAAATATTCAATTTGTGCATTTAAAAAAAATTAATAAATAGAGCTTTTGATGACCAAACATTTAGTAGCCAAAAAATAAAAAAAAGGAACTTGTTGGCGACTAAACAGTTAGTAGGCAAAAAAAAATGGAAGTTTTTGGCGATTAAACATTTAGTAGCCAAAAAATAAAAAGGGAACTTGTTGGCGACTAAATAGTTAGTAGAAAAAAAAAATGAAAGTTTTTGGCGACTAAAAAATTAGTAGCTAAAAAGGAGCACTATGATTTTAGCAATTTAATAACTGACTCATCCAATGCTAGGTATTCTGGAGCTCTGCCTCCCGGGATCACAAGAGCATCATAGCTTGAAGCATTTAAACCTTCAAAACTAGCTGTTAGCGTAAAGTTATGACCTGGTTCAACGATCTGATCTGATCTAATCTGCAAATGAAAAAATTAGAGAGTTAATCAGCAGATTCGACAATGAGAAGTAGACCAACAGAGATCGATCTAATTCAAACTCGAACACCGATTAAGAGAATGAAAATTGTACCTGAGATAAGAGCAACAGAGATCGATCTGGTTCGAGAATGATATCGATTTTGGATCTGCGATTTGATGAAGAACAGATCGAGTTTGAGTTCAAGTTCGATGAAGAGACTGATCAAAGCTCTCCAGCGACAGATCGATGAAGAGCAACAGAGATCGAGAGTTCGACGAATATACAATGCAAAATCTGCAAGCGAGCAAGAGAGAGTGAGAGAGAGTGTGTGTGTGTCTTTGATCTGGTTCGATGAATATCAGTTGAGGGCTTTAGAAGAGAGAGAGAAAGAGAGAGGGAGAGAGACCGAGCTACGGAAGAGACACAGAGAAAGTAAGAAACGGAGTATGGATGGTGTCAACATATACACCCAATACGACGCCGTTCAACTGAGCTCTAAGACAACGTTTTGAAAACGTTGTCTTTCATCCATCTATAATGGCGTTTCCAAAAACGCCATAAAAGAAACGTTGCAGTAGGCCATTTTTCCTGTAGTGATGGAAGGCATATATTTTTGTACAATCCTCTATTGTGGAAATTTAGTGTTTTTGTATCTAATATTTAATTTAGGTGGATTATACTTGGTTGGTATGGATTTGTATGATATTTGGAATATGATGTTAGAAGTTAAAGTTTTTGGATTGTTAATAATGAAATGGATATTATTGATAATTGATTTAGATTATAATTGATAGATGTATTATTTTGTATATGTACAGGTTACAGATTGCATTGATAATGGAATGCATATAATTTAGAAATTAATGAAAAATATTCAATTTGTGCATTTAAAAAAAATTAATAAATAGAGCTTTTGATCACCAAACATTTAGTAGCCAAAAAATAAAAAAAAGGAACTTGTTGGCGACTAAACAGTTAGTAGGCAAAAAAAAATGGAAGTTTTTGGCGATTAAACATTTAGTAGCCAAAAAATAAAAAGGGAACTTGTTGGTGACTAAATAGTTAGTAGAAAAAAAAAATGAAAGTTTTTGGCGACTAAAAAATTAGTAGCTAAAAAGGAGCACTATGATTTTAGCGACTAAAACATTGATAGCCAAAAATGAGTGCCACATCTTTAGCAACTAAATAGTTTAGTCGCTAAAACAAAAAAGCACATTTATTGAAAACTTTGGGCGACTAAATTTTTAGTCACCAATTGCCGACTTTCGGCGACTAAAAAAAAATTAGTTGCCAATACCTTTCCTTTTGGTGACTAATTGTTTAGTCGCCAATTTAGGACTTTTGGCGACTAAATATTTTTTAGTCGCCAATACCTTCCCCGACAATCTTCCCGCGACCAAGCTGACGACCAAACATTTTAGTCAGGAAAATTTTTTAGCAACTAAAATTTGATTTTTGGTGACTAAAAATTTAGTCACCAAAAGTGCAATTTCTTGTAGTGTACTTTCATGAATTGTTAATCGCTTCACTATTAATTATGTTGATCAAATATATATATATATATATAATATTTGAAAATTTTAGCCAAAATCCCTCTATTGGACCCTTGTTTGGCGAAAAGGATAGCCCAATTTATTTTGCTTTATAAATCCCCTAAGGAGAAAACACATAATCGAGTAAGGACAAAATAAAATATTTTTTTTCTTGGACAATATTGCCAAAGTAACATGTTACTGTGAACGAAAGCAACATGTTATTGTTAAACAGAGTAACATGTTACTATTAGTGTTTACATCAATTTTGATGGTAATAATTTTATTTTATTTATTTATTTAAGAATTTCATAGTCAACGTGGATCTTATTTGATAGATCTTGATGAGAGGATTCTAAAAATACTAATTTTATTAAAAATCAACATTTACATTAAAAGTTATATTATTTTAAATTTTAATAGGTGATATGTGTTGGACTTTTCAGGAAATTTTTTTTGTGCTTGTCCTTAATGCATTAAAGTCTTATTAAGAGGGGACTTTGACCAAATCCCTCTATATATTTGTCTTAAAAGGGTCATACAAGTTATGACATTTGTGTTATTCATTATCACAAATGTCATAATTAGATCATAACGAAAAAAATTTATAAAAAAAAAAGTTATAACCAAACATGACATAAATGTATAATTAAAAAAATCTTTTAAATCATAACTAAAATAATATTATAATCAACATCACAAGCCATAACTGTTGGAACAATTCGTCTTGAATTCTTCAGTTGGGGGTCTTTAGGTCTTCAAAACTTTGCTATATCGATTCTAGTTTAGACCTGACCCATCTTGTATTCTGGACTCGGGTTTCATGGTTTCGTATTGTTGTTCATGTCTTGTTTCCCTTGTACTTCCTTAAATTTGGCTATTGGATTGTTATGGTTGTGTTTGGAACGAGTTGGTTGCTTAGTTTTCAAACTCTTGTTGCCCAGAATTTTCCTCATCCGCTCAAGCGGCACTTCTTGCACTCGAGCGGGATTTGAAAACTCTCAGTACTTTTGCAGGTCTGCAAAACTACTAGGAGAGTGTACTTTACGCTTGAGTAGTTCTTTTTGGGCTCGAGCGGTCTTTCTTGTGCTCGAACGTTGGTCTATTGTCTGCAAAACTACTGGGAGTGTGCATTCTGCGTTCGAGCATCGTTTCTTGCGCTCAAGAGGAACAACTTATTGTATCTGACGCTCGAGCATCACTTCTTGCGCTCGAGCGGACTGTGCATATTTCAGTCCGTAGAAGCGACATTTTACATCACTTTTCACATCTCTTTCTCTACTTTTCAAAAACCCTGGATCTAGAGCCTCTCTCATCAAAACCTAACTTCTCTTTACATTTTGACCTAAATCCGTTGGTTTCTTTACACGTGTGCCTTTGTTAAAAAGGTAGAGCGTCTCAAGAGCTCCATTTTGGTCCGAATAAGATTTGGTTTCGACGTCTTTGAACTTCCTCCAATGTTGCTTTGCTCTTCTAAGCTTGAAGTAGGGACTTTTTACACTCTTCTATGATTTTTAACTTAGTTATTGGTTGATTGTGTAAGAAATGTTGGGATTTGGTGAAATTTAGACAAACCTAGAGTTTTGGTTTAAAATCAAAATAGGAGTTTTCAAATGAAGGTATTGAAAATGATTACGGGTGTAGATATGAGGATGTGTTGTGTTAAATTTGTTGATTTTGACACATGGATTGGATTTGGAAGAAAGCAAAGGTTTGCCCTAAAATGTTTCAAATGATTATTTTGTATAAATAATGAAATTGGTATTGGAATGTAAAATTGGATGGACGTTTATATAAATGGTGGAGTTGGATACGTGTTATCTCTCACCTATGGAAATTCGGATAATTTATTTGTCTTTGAGATTGTATATATATTTAGAAATATCTATTTTGGGCTATCGGTGGAGGATAGCTATGCTTGTTGTAGAAATTGCATGAGGATTAGGTGGATTGAAACTAATCTCCTATTGGTTGTCATTGAATATAACTGTATTTGAATACGTTGTATCTGTATGATGTTTGGGAGGAGAAAGGGGATGTACTCCATGTTTGGGAGAAGAAAGGGGATAGACTCTATTGAATTAAGTTGGCCTGTGTATCCAGGGTGAAAGTCTCGAAAACTGCGAGTATACATGGGTGCCAATTCCCGCAGACGAAATTTTCGTAAAATAGAAAATTGAAGTGTTTGTGTAATGATTGTGTTTGTTAGAGAACCACTGAGTTGTAGCCTCAGTTGGTTTGTCAGGATAGCAATGGACATGACTCATAAATTGCGGTGAAATGAATTGAGATAAAATAGATTGAGATATAAAACTCGGCACATTATGAA
Source organism: Camellia sinensis (assembly GCF_004153795.1). Classification (NCBI taxonomy): domain Eukaryota; kingdom Viridiplantae; phylum Streptophyta; class Magnoliopsida; order Ericales; family Theaceae; genus Camellia; species Camellia sinensis. Next base: position 509,547 of record NW_021026034.1, read on the forward strand.
CTTGTAAAATATAAATGATTTTACCATAGGAATTGTATATGTATATCACACTTATATCTTTGTTAAGATTCATATATTGTGTTAGCTAATTTCTACTGGGCTTTGGCTCACCGTACTTGGGAAAAACCATTTTTAGCCGCTGGTGATATGCCTCTGCCAAGGACTTAGCTTGGGAGGACTATGGAGCTGAAGGCTCAATTTCTGTTTATTTTGTATTTACTTTCAATATAGCAGTCCTGGTTTTGACTCAACTCTTGTGGTATCTCGGAGTCGGGTTTAGTTCTTTCATATTGTCGTTTAACCCTCTCTTCCCTTGTGTCTCTTTGAAATTGGCTTTTGGGATGTTGTGGTTGTGTTTAGGCAGGTTGGTCGCTTGTTTTTCAAACCTTGTTTTGCCCAGAATTTTGGTCCTCCACTCGAGTGGCACTTCTTGCGCTCGAACGGGCTTTGGAAATTTTGCTCCTTTGCTCGAGTGGCACTTTCGCACTCGAGTGGGCTTTGCGAGCTGTCAGTACTTTGCAGGTCTGCAAAACTACTTGGAGAATGTTTTCTACGCTCGAGCGGCGTTTCCTACGCTCGAGCGGGTGTGCGCTCGAGCGGTCTTCCTTGCGCTCAAGCATTGGTCTGTCGTCTGCAAAACTTCTGGATGTCTGCTTTCTACGCTCGAGCATCACTTCTTGCACTCAAGCGTTGAGCGTCTTGTTCATTGCGTCTTGGCACTCGAGCGGCCTTTCTTGCGCTTGAACGGAACAACATTTTTGTGTCTGATGCTTGAGCGTCAACTCTTCTGCTCGAACAGACTGTGCGTATATCAGATAGCAAAAATGACTTTACATCACTTTTTCAAATCTTTTCTCCCTAAAACCTAAAATTAAGACCCTCTCTCTATCTAATACACTCACTTTCTCTCTCTACATTTTCACCTACTTCTAGTGTAGAAATTGCACGAGGATTAGGTGAATTAAAACTAATCTATTGTTGATTGTCATTGAATATGACTATATTTGAATACATTGTATATGTATGATGTTTGGGAGGAGAAAAGAGATGTACTCCATTGTTTGGGAGGACATAGGGGATGTACTCCATTGAAATTAAGTTGGTCGGAGTGTCCAGGGTAAAAGTCCCGAAATTTTGTGTATACATGGGTGCCGATCCCGCGGATGAAAGTTCTGTAAAATGGCAAATTTGAAGTGTTTATGTGATAACGTATTGAATTGGAAAACCACTGAGTTGTAGTCTTTGTTGGGTTGTTGGAAGATAATGAAATTGGCCCATGAATTGGAAAGAATAAATGAACTTGAAATGAATTGGGGGTGAAATCAATTGAAATATGAACATTGAGACTTTACGATCATATGTAATGTGAATGTCTTGTCACAAGCCTTGTATATACACAATTATAATTATATCTTTGTTAAACCTCATATATTGTGATAGATTATTCCTACTGGGTTTTGGCTCACCCTATTTGGGAAAAACATTTTTAGGTGCTGGTGACATGCCTCCGCCAAGGCAATAGCGGGGAGAGACTTTTGGGAAGCAAGAGCTTCTTTATTTTGTTCTTATTTTGTTTAGCCGAGGGCTTTCGTTATAATGAGTTAGGCTCACTTTTGGGTAACCAAGCAATGACTTGGAAATGTGTAAGCCTATGAGGCATTTGACTTTATGTTTAGTTTCAATCCTCTCAACATTGTAATACATGCTATAGATTTAGGATGAACATTTGTGAATGTGTATTGCATATGTTAACTTTTGTAAACGAACTATAATGAATGAATGCACATTATTTCTATTATTCTTCCGCTTGTAAATTGGTTTTATCGTATTATTTTGGGGGGCGTTACATTCGAGCCTAGGGCTTTATTTGTATTGAACTTATGATTCATTTTGTTGTAAGCAACCACGGTCTTGGAAAGATGCAAGCCTTTAGGGCATTTGAATATCTGTATAGCTTTCATTCTTTATTACGTCTTGTAACATATGTTGTAGATTCAGGATGACCAATTTATGAATGTATATCATATGTGTCACCTTTTGTATATTAACTCTGATTAATGAAAGCTTCTTATTGTATCTATATCACTTTGTAGTGGTGTTTGGAGTTAAATTATTGTAATTGTTTTGGGAGGCCTTACATTGCAATGATCTTGTCTATGTAAAATAGAAATTTGGTGCTTCAAGTCGCGTTACTCAGTCGCTTTCCTAAACACAATATTTGCACCCACCAAAAGGTGTGCAAGGGATTACAACAAATTCACCTCCAAGATACAATGAAGCCTAATCTAAGGATCAAGTCTACCGATGTCTGCAATGACGACAGTAGATCAGAATATTCTTGATATAATCAAGAAAACCAAGACACTAATAATCAAGTCTGTAGAATTTCATTACCAGTAAGAAAAGCAGAAAACTTGCTTAAAAAACTCTTGATCGAAAACTCTAAATCAAGAAGGGGATAGAAAGAGAGAGACATATAGATAGATAGACAGACAAAAAGAATTGCAGGAATGTTTTCTGGATTTTTGGATGGATTGAAATGGTTGATTTCACAGCCTATTTATAGGCCTTGAAATGGTCATGTCCCTTGATCGTATCCGATCAAATCTGATTGTTGAATCAACGATCTATGGTGCAGATCATTCTCACACTGAATAGATTCCTTAACTGACCATACTTGATCACGAGCAGGTGTCATCTCATCCGTACGATCGCACGCATCTCCAATGATCGACTATGATCAAACTGCTCCAGATTGGACATGTAACCGTTCGATCAGTTGGTTGACTCATAGTCAACGGACGCAACATCACTTCCACGTGGAGCTGACTGTATTCCAAATCACTCATACCATGTTGGATCCATGTCATCGCTCTAACCTGGCTGAAGCAAATAGAAAAGCGCCCTCATAGCGCCTTGCACTGATGCGTCCGTGCTAAGTGCAAAGTACAAAGTGCAAAGTGTGCCATCAAACGGCCACGCAACCCACTACCCATGCAACGCGTGCTCGTGCCCGTGCGGATGGTGCGGTGTGAGTAGATGCACACTAGCATCCATTCTACAATTTCATATTTTAAGGAATATTCCATATAGCACTTTATTAAGTGCTCCATGTTTTCCTCTCTTTCCAATATGGGACAAAGTTTCCATGCTTATTTCAAGCTTTCTAAAGAAAAACAAGGAAGGTTTTAAAAACACCCAAAAACTAAATTATAAAATTTGAAAATTCCCTAACAATAATTAACATTGTAATGAGTCATAGCCAAGTTGCAACTAGTATCACAATTACTCATAACTAAACACTTATAAAAGACATAACTAGGACATATAATACACACCCAAAAGAGAGTGTATATCATAGAATTATCCGTATTAAAAATTGTATTTGTAAATTATTTCATTCACTGTTATTCCAGTGAGCTTGTTTGGGGTGCGCTATATAAGTACATTTTTTATCTTTTTATTTTTTTAGGTTATATCATCTCTCTACTTTTTTACATTTCTTTTCATAAAAAATTAAAAAGTATACTTATTTAAATTATACCAAACAACCAATAATAACACAAATTCATTAATTAAATCTTAACCACAATTCTCCCACCATAATAAAGATGACAAACCCCTAAGTGGATAGGAGAAGATAAGTCCACCAATCAAACTCAGTTTAATAAAAGTAGGACCCTTGAGAATAAATGTTGAAGAATCATTGAATCATAAAAAAGAAAAAATTGTTGACGAATTATATCTTTTCCTAAATTATATTTTAGAAAACAAGTTGTCACCGGTTAGATCCAACTTGATGGTGTTGTTGAGTCTTAGTATAGCATGGGGTTTATATTAATAATTATAATTGTTTATTTTTATAAGAGTCTCTTAATAAATTATTTATGTAAAAAAATAAATAAATTGACCTGATTATTTTAGACAGGAGATTAAATTATATTCAGTGTGTTTGGTTTTAATTTTTTGAATTCAGTTATCTGAAAATTGAGTTTTTTATTTTTCGTATTTTTTTTATTTTTAGTTAATATTTTTTAAATTTTAAATAATTTTTTTACTTTTTTAGATGCACCTTACTTAGATGTATCTAAATAGTAAAATATTTGTGAAAAAATATTTTAAAATTTTAATAAATACATAAAAATATGAAAAAATGTACTGAATTTTTGTTTTTGTTTTTGTACTTTTTGGTATTTACTATATTTTTTAAAGATTTTTTTTCACAAGTATTATACTTTTTAAGCGTATTTATATTAGGTGTGTCTAATTTTTTTTTTAAAAAAAATTGCTTAAAATATAAAAAAAATCACTGAAAACATTAATATATGAAAAATAAAAAAGTAGAATTTTCTGAAAACTAGAACCAAACAATTTTTTTAATATTTTACGTAATTTATTTTTAAAAAAATTTAGACACACCTAACATAAATATGCTTAAAAAATATAATATTTGTGAAAAAAATCTTTAAAAAATACACTAAATACCAAAAAATACAAAAATAAAAACAAAAATTCAGTACATTTTTTGTATTTTTATGTATTTATCAAATTTTTAAAATATTTTTTCACAAATATTTTACTATTTACATATATCTGAGTAAGGTGCATGTTAAAAAGTAAAAAAAAAAAACTGCTTAAAATTTAAAAAATATTCACTAAAAACAAAAAAAAAATGAAAAAATCAATTTTCAGAAAATTAAATTTAGAAAATTAAAACCAAACACACTAAATATAATTTAATCATCTGCCTGCGATAATCAGGTCAATTTATTTATTTTTTTACATAAATAATTTATTAAGAGACTCTTATAAAAATAAACAATGAGGATTATTAATATAAAACCCCATGCTATGCCGACTAAGACTCAACAACACCATCAAGTTGGATCTAACTGGTGACTTGTTCTCTAAAATATAATGCAGGAAAAGATATAATTCGTCAACATTTATTCTCAAGGGTCCTTCTTTTATTAAAATGAGTTTGATTGGTGGACTTATCTTCTTTTATCCACTTGGGGGTTTGTCATCTTTATTATGGTGGGAGAATTGTGGTTAAGATTAATTAATGAATTTGTATTATTATTATTGATTGTTTATTATGATTTAAATAAGTATACTTTTTAACTCTTTACGAAAAGTATGCAGAAAAGTAGAGAGGTAATGTGATCCAAAAAAATAAAAAGATAAAAAAAGTGTACTTATATAACATACTCCAAACAAGCTCATTGGAATAATAGTAAATGAAATAATTTACAAATACAATTTTTAATACGGATAATTCTATGATATACACTCTCTTTTGTGTGTGTATTATATGTCACAGTTATGTCTTCTATAAGTGTTTAGTTATGAGCAATTGTGATACTAGTTACGACTCATTACAATGTTAATTATTGTTAGGGAATTTTCAAAATGATTTTCAAAATTTATAATTTAGTTTTTTGGTGTTTTCAAAACCTTCTTTGTTTTTCTTTGGAAAACTTAAAATAAGCTTGGGAACTTTGTCCCATATTAGAAATAGAGGAAAACATGGAGCACTTAATAAAGTGTTATATGGAATATTCCTTTAAATGTGAAATTGTAGAATAGATGCTAGTGTGCATGTACTCACATCGCACCATCTGCACACGCACGGGTGCACGTGGCATGGGTAGTGGGTTGCGTGGCGTTTGATGGCACACTTTGCACTTAGCATGGACGCATCATCGCAAGGCGCTATGAGGGCGCTTTTCTATTTGCTTCGGCCAGGTTAGAGCGATGACATGGATCCAACATGGCATGGGTGATGTGGAATAAAGTCAGCTCCGCATGGAAGTGATGTGGTGTCCGTTGACTATGAGTCAACCAACTGATCGAACGGTTACGTGTCCAATCTGGAGCGGTTTGATCATAGCCAATCATTGGAGATGTGCATGATCGTATGGATGAGATGGCACCTGATCGTGATCAAGTATGGTCAGTTAAGACATCTATTCAGTGTGAGAATGATCTGCACCATAGATCATTGATCCAACAGTCAGATTTGATCGAATACGATCAAAGGACATGACCATTCGATCAGATGCATCAAGGTCTATAAATAGGTTGCGAAATCAGCCTTTTCAATCCATCCAAAAATCCAAAAAACATTCCTACAATTCTCTCTCTCTCTCTCTCTCTCTCTCTCTCTCTCTCCTTCTTGATTTAGAGTTTTCAATCAACAATTTCTTAAGCAAGTTTTTTGCTTTTCTTACTGGTAATCAAATTCTGCAGACTTGATTATTAGTGTCTTGGTTTTCTTCATTATATCAAGAATATTCTGATCTACTGTCGTCAGTGCAGACGCAGGTAGACTTGATCCTTAGATTAGACTTCATTGTATCTTGGAGGCGAATTTGTTGTAATCCCCTGCACACCTTTTGGTGGGTGCAAATATTGTCTTTAGGAAAACGACTAAGTAACGCAACTTGAAGCACCAAATCTCTATTCTACATAGACAAGATCATTGTAATGTAACGCCCCCCAAAACAATTACAATAATCCAACTCCAAACACCACTACAAAGTGATATATATAGCGATTCCGCTTTTGACCCGACCTTTTATTATGTTCCGAACTCGAGTTTCTTGGTTCAATGTTGTTGTTCATCTCTTATTACCCTTGTTGTTCCTTGGATTAGTCACATGGATTGTAGTTGTGTGTTTGGAACAGGTTGGTTGCTTGATTTTTCAAAATGTGTTGCCCAGATTTTCACTCCTCTGCTCGAGCAGCCATTCTTGCGCTCGAGCGGGCTTTGTAATTTTTCTCCTCCACTCGAGCGGCCATTTTTATGCTAGAGCGGGGTTTGCAAACTCTCAGTATTTTTTTGCAGACCTGTAAATGCTGGAAGTGTCTATTCGACGCTCGAGCGTCGCTTCTTACGCTCGATAGGAACATTGTGTCTAACGCTCGAGCATCACTTTCTATGCTCGAGCAGGCTACGTGTATAATAGTCCGTAAAGATGACATTTTTTTTTATCACTTTTTCATTTCCCTCTCTCTCTAAAACTCTTCAAAACCCTGCAAAACCCTAGATATTGAGTTTCTCTATAGGGATTTTGGTTTTGACCAGACCTTTGTTGTATTCTGAACTCGAGTTTCATGATTTAATATTATTATTCATGTCTTTTTCTCTCTTTTCCCCTTTGAGTTTGAGTATTGGATTGTCTTGGGCATATTTGGAACAGGTTGGTTACTAGTTGGTCAAATTGTTGTTGTCTAGAAATTTGCTTCTTCGCTCGAGCAAGGCTTCTTGCGCTCAAGCGAGCTTTGTGAGCTCATAGTATTTTTGTAGGCTTGCAGAGATACTGGGAAGGTAGTGTTCTTCGCTCGAGCAAGGCTTCTTGCGCTCGAGCGACGGTATATGTCTGTAAAACTTATGGGAGTATGTATTCTGCGCTCAAACAACGCATCTTGCGCTCGAGTGAGGACACTTATTGTATATGGTCGCTCGAGCGACAACTCTTGCGCTCGAGCAAGTTTCGTGTATATCAGTTCGCAAGAGCACTTCTTTTCATCACTTTTTGATATCTTTTCACTCACAAACCCTAGACCAACTCCTTCTCTCTCTAAAATTTGACTTCTCTCTACAAATACAATCTGGAGATCTCTCTACCCTACTCTCTTTCATAAAAAGATAAAGCATTCTGTGGGCTCTCATTTGATCCAAATAGAGTCGACTTTGGGCATATTTGAGGTTTCTCTACTTCTCCTTTGGGCTTCTACACTTGAGGTAGGGACTCTCTAGACCTTAATATGGGTTTTAACTTGTTTATAGGTTGTTGTGTGAAAATTGTGAGATTTGGAGGTGTTTTGAGCAAACCTAGGGTTTGGGTTCAAGTTTGAAAAGAGGGATTTCTATGTGGGTATTATATAAATGATTATGGGGTTTGAATATGAGATTATCTTGTGTTAAAATACTTGATTTTGGCTTTTGGGTTAATATTTGGAAAACAAAGAGCTTTGCCTTAAAATGTCTTGAATAATTATTCTGTATAAATAATGTATAAATAATGAAATTGGTATGGAAAATGTGAAATTGGGAGAATGTGAAGATAAATGGTGTGGTTGGATTTGTTTAATCACTCACCTATAGGAATTTGATGATTTGTCTATTATAGAGGTTGTATATCTATTTAGAAATATCTGCCTTGAGCTATCGGTTGAGGATAGTCACGATTGTTGTAGACATTGCATGTGGATTAGGCGAATTGAAACTAATCCCTTAACCATTATCATTGAATATGATTATGAATGATATACATTGTATATGTATGTTATTTGGGAGGAGAAAAGGGGATGTACTTCATGTTTTGAGGAGAAAAAAGGAGATGGACTCCATTGAACTAAGTTAGCCTATGTGTCCGGGGTGAAAGTTTCGAAAACTATTTATATACATGGGTGCCGATTTCCGCGGATGAAATTTCTGTAAAATGGCAAATAGAAGTGAATGTATTTGTATGATGATTTTATCTGTTGGAAACTTGTAAGGTGTAACCTTTGTTGATAGGTTAAATGCAGTGGATGTATCTATTGAACTAAAATGAATGAATTGAGATGCGAGTTCGGCATAACATGGTTTTGGAAATAGTCATAAAGATTTCATTGTAGGACAATGAACATGTGCATCATACTTATATCTTATTAATTCTCATATATTGTGTTAGTATGTTTCTACTGGGTTTTGGCTCACCCTACTTGGGAACCATTTTCAGGTGTTGGGGACATGCCTCCACCAAGGCAGTAACGTGGAGGGACTTTTCAGGAGCAAGAGCATCTTTGTTTTGTTTCATTCTTTTGTATAGCCACAGGCTTAAATTGTATTGAGCTAGGCTCATATTTGTGTAACCAAGCCACGACTTAGAAAGATGTAAGCCAATAGGGCATATGACTATATGTTTAGTTTCAATCCTCTCAATATTGTAATACATGCTATAGATTCAGGATAAACAATTGTAAATGTATATCACATGTGCTAACTTTTGTAAGTGGACTCTAATGAATGAATGCACCTTATTTCTATTATTCTTCAGCCTATGAGTTGGATTTATTGTATTATTTTGGAGGCATTACATTCTCTCTCTAAAACTCATCTTCTCTCTTCTATTTCACCTAGATCCATTAGGTTCTTCACCCTAGTGCCTTTGGAAAAAAAGGTAGAGCTCGTCGTGGGCTCTTTTTTCATTCGAACAAAAGTGGGTTTCGGTGTCTTTAGAGTTTCAACCTCACTTTGCTCATCTTCTCTTCTTGTGGTAAGGATTTTCTACCCTCTCATGTGGTTTTTAACTTAGTTATTTGTTGATTGTGTGACAATAGTGAGCTTTGAGTATATTATGGACAAACCTAGGGTTTGGGTTGTAAAATCAAAAGAGGGGTTTCTAAGTGTATGTTGTGGGAATGGTTATGAGGTTAAATATAAGGTGTTGTGGTTACACTATAGTTGATTTTGGCTTTGGGTTGATATTTGAAAAAGGGAAGTTTGCCCTAAAATGATTATAATATTTATTTATTATAAATAAATGAAACCTGTGTTGTAAACATGAAATTGGGGGAATATTGAAATAGATGGTGGAGTTGAGTATGTAATACTTCTCACCTTTGGAAGCTTTGAAAAAATTATTTGTCTTGAGATTGAAAATCTGTTTAGAAATAACTATATTGGGCTATCGGTAGAGGATAACTATGATTGTTGTAGAAATTGTATGAGGATTAGGTAAATTGGAACTAATCTATTGTAACGCTCACATAATAATACAATAAAGATAACTCATATGCAGAATAAATATGAGAAATAACATACTTTCATATATCAGAGTTCACTGTTTAACAATCAGTTAAATGTTATGTAGGCTTACATCTTGCCAACACATTGCTTGGTTACACAAATTGAGTCACGCTCGTTACATCTTAAGCCCTTGGCTTTACAAATAACAAACATACACACATAAGGCATAATTAAGAAGCTCTTGCTTCCCGAAAGTCCATCAATGTTATTGCCTTGGAGGAAACATCTCATCTGCACCTGAAAATGGTATTCCCGTATAGGGTGAGCCAACAGCCCAGCAGAAATAATCTAACACAATATATGAGGTTTAGCAAAGGTATAAATACCACGTACATAAACAATACCAATCATGAAACATTCACAAGACCTGCATATCCATATGCCACTAAGACCTAACCTCGTTCCATTTTCCTTCAATTTATTTCCAGTTCATATATGCTACTCAATTCATGAGTTAAATTCATTATCTTTTAACAACCAAAATGAGACTACAACTCAATGGTTTTCTAACTATGCAAAACACACATAAACACTTCAAACCTGCCATTTTACAGATATTTCGTCCGAAGAAATCGGCACCCATATATATTTTCTCAAATATGCCATTTTACTAATATTTCGTCCGCGGGAATCGGCACCCATATATATATATATATACATATATATATATGATTTCGGGTCTTTCACCCAGGACACTCTGGCCAACTTGCTTTCAGCGGAGTCCATCCTCTTTCTCCTCCCAAATAAACATACATATACAATGTATTTATAAACATAGTCATATGTAATGACAACCAACATTTGATTAGCATTAAATCGCCTAATCCTCATGGAATTTCTACAACAATCATAACTATCCTCCACCGATAGCCTAATACATTTATCTCTAAACAGATATTCAATCTCAAGATAAATAGTTTATTCACAACTTCCAAAAGTATAAGCTAATACATATCTAATTTCACCATCTATACCCATAACCTTCCAATTTCACATTTTCAATGTTAATCCCAAAACATACATATACAATGTATTTATAACATAGTCATATTTAATGACACCAACAATGGATTAGCATTAAATCGCCTAATCCTCATGTAATTTCTACAACAATCATAGATATCCTCCACCAATAGCCCAATGCAATTATTTCAAAAGAGATGTTCAATATCAAAATAGATAGTTTATTCAAAACTTCCATAGGTGAGATAATACATATCCAATATCACCATTTATAATCACAACCTTCCAATTTCACATTTTCAATGTTAATCCCAACTATTTATGCAAGATAATGATTTAGTCAAAGTAGGGAAAAAATCCCTATTTTACCAAATCTCAACCCAAACACCAAAAACAACTATTTTGACACAACATGATCTTATATTCAAGCCTTATACTCATTTACCCTGTATTCATCAAAAACCCCTCTTTTCCATATAAGACCCAGATCTTAGATTTGTCCACACCACAACCAAATCTCATCATCTATACACAATAGCAAATAACTAAGCTAAAAATCATATTAGAGTGTAGAAAATCCCTACCTCAAGAAGAGAAGACGAGCAAAGCAAGGTTGGACTCCAAAAATGACGAAACCCACTTTTACTTAGATCAATACGAAGCTCTCGAAGCCCTCTACCTTATTCCCAAAAACACTAGGGTCAAGAACTCAATGGATTTAGATGAAATCTTAGAGAGAATGTGGCTTCTAGAGAAAAGAGCTGCAGATTTAGGGTTTGTGAGTGAAAAGGAGATAAAAAATGAAGCAAAACGGCACTGCTATGAACTGATGTACACCAGGCTTGCTTGAGCGAAGGAGTTCTCGCTCGAGTGACCAGACACAAAAAGGTCGCCTCGCTCAAGCGCAAGAAGTGTCGCTCGAGCATAGAATGCAAAGCTTCAGGTCTGCCACCCAATACAGACGCACGGTCGAGCGTAAGAAGCCTCGCTCAAGTGAAAAAACATTTTCACAGGGCTCGCTTGAGCGCAAGAAGCCTCGCTCGAGTGAAGAGGCCAAAATCTGGGCAACAACCATTTGTACTAAAAGACAACCAACCTGTTCCAAACTCGCCCAACAAGTCCCAAAACTCAAATTCAAAGAATTAAAGGGAGGAAACGAGACATAGACAACAATATACAATCACGGAACCCGAGTCCAGAACACAATAAAGGTTGGGGTAAAACTCGGATTGCTATATCTATTGTTGATAGTCATTGAGTATGACTATGTTCGGAACCCAAGTCTGGAACACAATAAAGGTTGGGGTAAAACCCGGATTGCTATATCTATTGTTGATTGCCATTGAGTATGACTATGTTTAAATACATTGTATATGTATGATGTTTGGACAGAAAAAGGGGATGTACTTCATTGTTTAGGAGGAGATAGGGGATGGACTCCATTAAAAATTAAGTTGGTCGGAGTGTCCAGGGTGAAAGTCCCGAAATCTTGTTTATACATAGGTGGCAGACGAAATTTTCATAAAATGACAGATTGAAGTGTTTGTGTGGTAATTGTGTTGAATAGCTAACCAATGAGTTGTAGTCTCAGTTAGAGTGTTGAACAATAATGAAATTGGCTAATGGATTGAAATGAACTGAAGGAAAATGAAATAAGATATGAACTTGGTACTTTATGGTTATTAAAAATGTGAATGTTTTGTCTCAGGCATTGTATATGCATATTGTACTTATGTCTTTGTTAAACCTCATATATTGTGCTAGATTGTTCTTATTGGACTTTGGCTCACCCTATTTGGGAAACCATTTTCAAGTGCAGGGGACATACCAAGCAACGACTTCGAAAGATGTAAGCCTATAGGGCATATGACTATTTGTTTAGTTTCAATTCTTTTTCCATTACAACACATGCTGTAGATTCAGGATGAACATTTGTGAATGTATATCGCATGTATTAACTTTTGTAAACGAACTTTGATGAATAAAAGTATCTTGTTTCTATTATTCTTCCACTTATGAGTTGGTTTTAGTGCATTATTTTGGGGGCGTTACAATATAGATACAATAAGAAGATTTCATTAATCAGAGTTAATATACAAAATGTGACACATGCGATATACATTCATAAATCGTTCATCTTGAATCTGCAACATGTGTTACGAAAGAATGAAAGCTATATAGATATTCATATGCCCCAAAGGCTTACATCTTTCGAAGACCGTGCTTGGTCACAACAAAATGAGTCATAAGCTCAATTCAAATAAAGCCCTAGGCTCGAAAGTAAATACAAAATAAACAGAAATTGAGCCTTCAGTTCCACAGTCCTCCCAAGCTAAGTCCTTGGCGGAGGCATATCACCAGCGGCTGAAAATGGTTTTTCCCAAGTAGGGTGAGCCAAAGTCCAATAGAAATTAGCTAACACAATATATAAATCTTAACAAAGATATAAGTGTGATGTACATATACAATGCCTATGGTAAAATCATTTATATTTTACTAGTTCATAATGTGCCGAGTTTTATATCTCAATTCATTCCATCTTAATTCATGAGTCATGTCCATTGTTATCCTCACAAACCAATTGAGGCTACAACTCAGTGGTTCTCTAACTAACATAATCATTATACAAACACTTCAACTTGCCATTAATGAAAATTTCGTCTGCGAGAATCGGCATCCATGTGTACGTGCGGTTTTTGAGACTTTCACCTTGGACACACAGGCCAACTTAATTCAATAGAGGCCATCCCCTTTCTTCTCCCAAACATGGAGTACATCCCCTTTCTCCTCCCAAACATCATACATATACAATGTATTAAAATACAGTCATATTCAATGACAACCAATAGGAGATAAGTTTTAATCCACCTAATCCTCATGCAATTTCTACAACAATCATAGCTATTCTCTTTCGATAGCCCAAAACTGATATTTCTAAATAGATATACAATCTCAAAGGTGAAAGATAACACGTATCCAACTTCACCATTATATAAACGTCCTTCCAATTTCACATTCCCAATACTAATTTCATTATTTATACAAAATAATCATTTGAAACATTTTAGGGCAAAACACTATTTTCTTTCAAATCTAATCCATATGTAAAAATCAACAAATTTAACACAACACATCCTCATATCTACACCCATAACCATTTTCAATACCTTCATTTGAAAACCCCTCTTTTGATTTTAAACCAAAACCCTAGGTTTGTCTAAAATCCTCCAAATCCCAACATTTCTTACACAATCAACCAATAACTAAGTCAAAAATCATAAGAGAGTATAGAAAGTCCCTACTTCTAGATTAGAAGAGCAAAGCAACAATGAAGGAACTTCAAAGACGCCGAAACCAAATCTTGTTCGGACCAAAATAGAGTTCTTGAGATGCTCAACCTTTTTAACAAAGGCACACAAGTAGAGAAACCAACGGATCTAGGTCAAAATATAGAGAGAATGTAGGTTTTAGAAAGAGAAGCTCTAGATCCAGGGTTTTTGAAAAGTAGAGTGAGAGAGATGTGAAAAGTGATATAACATGTCACTTTTACAGACTGAAATACGCACAGTCCGTTCGAGCGCAAAAAGTGATGCTCGAGCATCAGACACAATAAGTTGTTCCTCTTGAGCACAATAAACGATGCTTGAACGCAGAATGCACACTCCTAGTAGTTTTACAAACAACAGACCAACATTCGAGCACAAGAAAGGCCACTCGAGCTGAGCCCGCTCGAGCGCAGAAAGAACTGCTCAAGCGTAGAATACACTCTCCCAGGAGTTTTACAGGCCTGCAAAAGTACTGAGAGTTCTCAAATCCCGCTTGAGTGCAAGAAGTACTGCTCGAGCAGAGGAGGAAAATACTGGGCAACAAGAGTTTGAAAACCAAGCAACCAACTTGTTCCAAACACAACCACGACAATCCAATAGCCAAATTTAAGGAAGTACAAGGGAAACAAGACATGAACAACAACACGAAACCATGAAACCCGAGTTCGGAATACAAGATGGGTCAGGTCTAAACCAGAATCGCTATAGCAAAGTTTTGAAGACTTGAAGACCACCAACTGAAGAATTCAAGACGAATTATTCCAACAGCTATGACTTGTGATGTTGATTATAATATTATTTTAGTTATGATTTAAAAGATTTTTTAGCTATACATTTATGTCATGTTTGGTTATATTTTTTTATTTTTTATTTAATAAATTTTTTTGGTTATGATCTAATTATGACATTTGTGTAGCGCTTATCCGCAGAAACGGAAGAAACAGAATTTTGAATTAGAATAATATGAACACAAAATAACCATTAATAATTTCAACAATAATTTTAACAAAATAACTTATAGTTGTTTACTGGAAGTAACTGCAAGGAGTTGCTTCAAAATACATGACTTGAAAACAAAATTACCAAGTTGAATATCAGAGAAAGGTGTTGGTTCTCACTCAGAATCCTAACAAACTCAAACTCTGAATTACAATTGAGCAAAATGACTGATTTATAAACTCAAAATAACTGTTAAGCTTGTGACTGGGAGCTGAAAGCGCATGATGAAGCACATGGGTGCTGTCTGCTGCTTTTGGCTGATTGACTAAAGCTAATTGTTGCTTTTGACTGTTGTTGAACAGGTTGATTGATGAATAGTAACCAGTAAAGTTGACTTTTTACTATTCATTACTTTTGGTGGCATATGACTGATGGAAAGCAATATGTATACAGAATAGAAGCTTTTCTAAAAAACTGAGTAGAGAGTGAAGCTACAATACATATATATCGCATCCAATAGTGACTGGTTGATCAGAGTTGACTAGTAGCTATGCATATGGGTCCTGAGCATCTTGGAAATGGGCCGCATATCGATCATAGTTGGTTGACTGTGCAGTTGAATTGGATGAGCTAGATGAACTAGACTTTTGGGCCAGTGCAGGAGGCTCATCATCAGAGGGTTCATCTTTTAAATTGGCTTGGGCCTAGGCCTGATCCATCAGGAGATAGGCCATTTGAAGCAGTTGATCACTGGATGATCCAGGTTTGACTTTGGGCTTTGACTGAGCTGACTTGGATTTATCAGGTTTGGGCTTTGACTTGCTTGACTGATCCATCTTGGATTTAGATGACTTGGGGTTGGAAGAACTAGATGGTGGATCATTAGGGCTTCCAAGATTGACTGGAGGAAGTGGTCTTCCTTGAGTGACTGAAGTAGTTGGGTTCTGCTGAGCTTTGACCATTGCAAGAGTTTGATTATGAACATTGACTGGGAACTCAAGTTAAACTTGTTCAATAGTGCGGGAAACTTTGAAGTTATTCCACCATTTAACAAAATGTTTCCTGATGACTATGTTTTTATCAATTCCATATTGCCATTTAAATATCCAAGAAAGTTTGTATTTGGACATAAAAATGAGCAACCATGGAAACTACTGTTGATGTTGATTGAGCTTGTAAACAGTAGAAAAATAGTTGACTTGTTCCATAAGATCTGGTGGAATGACCTGTGGTATTGCACCATGAAGAGAACACCATCTCGGGAACCATGTAGGAATAATTGACTTGAATTGGTGATCAAACTGGAAGAACCAAGAGTGACTGTATGACTCATTTTGATATAGAAGAACTTTAAAACATGCATCCATATAGTCATAATAACTATATTGGGTTGAGTGACCAGGTAAATCTTGAAGAAGGTAATGAGTGCCCCATTCATCGAGAGATACAATGTTGTGAATATAAAGTGAGTGGTAAACAATTTTAACAGGGTTGACTTTATCACAAATTGGTTTAATAAGAATTGACTGGTGGTGAAACAGGATATCCTTATAAAAGGAAATTGACTTATCATGATGGTTAGGAACAAAATGCCATCCTAGAGGAAAGTATTTATGGGTTAAATCAAGAACATCATGGATGTTCTTATGAACAGGCTCTTTGAAGAACAAATTGACTAATTGGAATTGAACATAATTGGATTTAGAAGTTTTAACTAGATTGGGTGGATATGGAGTAAGTGTTTGACTAGAAGAAGCAAAAGGATCTGAAGCAAGAGCAGAAGTGTAACTAGGTTTAGGAATGTTACTAAGAACTTGGTAACGGTTGACCATTTCAATAGGAGGAACAACAAGAGGTTGACTAGATGAATGGTAAGGTTGACTGGATGAAACCAAAGCTTTAGAAGGAGGCCTTGGGCGAGACATCTATTAAACAGAAACAAAGATTAGCATCCACTAAGGAGATCTAGATAATCTTGATGATAATCCAGACGATTGCAATAGTGAGCAAATAAATGGCGACGACTTTGAATTTGATGAAATTGAATATATTGAGCACGTTGAGTGGTTTTTCGGGCTAATTTAAGGCAAGCAATTCTGTAAGCAGTTTGGTGAATAAGGGTTTTGTACTGGGTAACCTGTTACTTATGGTAAGAGATAAAAGGAGTTGCCATCCCTATCCCCCCTGTAAAAATTATCGGGTAAGAAAGTCAGGAATAGAATTTTGACTACCAGGTATATATTCAATATCAAAATCAAAGATACTTAAAATAGATTGCCAACGGACAAAAATCTGTTTACTAGCAATATTTAGAACATCTTTTTCTAAAATATATTTAGCACTTTTACAATCAACACGTAATAAAAACGTTTGATTTAAAATATCATCTTGAAATTTACTAATACATAAAACAATAGATAAAAGTTCCTTTTTAATAATACTATAATTTTGTTGTGTTTTATTCCAGACACCAGAATGAAAACGAACAATTTGTTCAGATGACTTGGGGGTAATCTTTTGAAGGAGAATACCACCATAACCAATATCAGAAGTAACAGTTTGAATAATTTTGAATGAATCTTCAGTAGGAATGCCAAGACAAGGCAAAGTCTTAACATATTTCTTGACTTGTTGAATAATAGTAGTATGAGTAGAAGACCAAGGAGGAGGATTATCTTTCAACCGATCAAAAAGAGGTTGACAAGTTTTCCTAAGGTCTTTGTAGAATTCAACAATGTAATTTAAAGATCCTAAAAACCGTTGTAACTGAGTTTTATCCAGAATTTCATCAGGAAATTTGGAAGCAAATTCAATTGACCGACTAATGGGAAGAATAGTACTCTGGTAAATATCATAACCTAAGAATCTAACCTTAGTTTGAAAGAGTTTAATTTTAGGAGCAGAGATGACTAGACCATTATGTTTAATGATTTGGAAGAAGCCATGGAGATGTTTCCAATGTTCTTCTAATGACTTAGAAAAGATGAGAATGTCATCAATGTAGACAATGGAGAAGTGACTAAAAGGGTTGAATATGTCATTCATAATGTTCTGAAATTCACTAGGAGCATTTTTTAATCCAAAGGGCATAACGTTCCTGTAGACACCCCATTTTTGACCGTCCTCAAGACTTGGACGTCACCGTTTGAACACACGGTGATCTTCCATGTTTGTGTTCGTTTGGAGTTCCCGGAGGTCTCGGCTCGCGCGCCTTGCCTCAGGATCCCCGAACTCGACCGTTTAGTGTCTGGTTTTGCACCAAACACTTGTATCTTGCCCTTGAGAGGCAGGGTGGGGCTTGTAGACCATCCCCACCCACCACCGGCAGTGGCTAGAGGCCACCGGCTGGTGTTTGCTGCCACCGGCAATTTTTATTGCCGGCCGGCACTTTTTGTTGCCGGTCAGCACTATTTTGTGCCGGTCGGCACTCTTTTTGGCCAAGATGGCATTTTTGGCCGGCCGATTGCTGTTCATCTGCTTTTGCAGATATTTTTAGACAGCTGTCTTACTTTTGCATTCCCTCCATACACGTGGTATGGAGGATTCGCTCTTATGAAGCTTGTCTTGTAAGCTTACAAGACGAGAAGCATTCTATATAGAGGAGCTCTCTCTCTTGTTGCAAAGGGTTGAGATTTTGGACATTGACGGGAGATGAAAATAGCAGACCAGCTTGGTTTTAGGGTTGGATTAGTAGCACATCCTATCTCTCTCTTTTTTCCTTCTTGGTGGTGTTAAAAATAGTGTTTAGTTCATACTATGCACACAACACCTAGGTGTTACAACTTCTTTGCTTTGAGGTCTACAGGGATGGTTTTGAGTTTTGGTGTTCGGTTCCAAGCTAAAGGAGGCGCATTGGAAGCAACCATTTTGTGAAGGGATATCAAGTTGGTTAAGAAACTTACACATTTTTTCCCAAATTTTGGCATTGGATTTCTATATTTAGAGTGTTTTTGTGGCTTATTTGTTAACATAAAAAAGTTCTATTTTTAAAGCCCTCTTTATTGTTTATTAAAGAGTGTTTTTGTTGTTGAGGTGGTTGCACCACCCTTAGGCCTTGAAAGGCCTCATTTTAGGCCATTTTGTTGCTTAGCTCCGGGATTTTGGTGTTGGGGTCTCTTACGCACTGAAATCTTGCAGGGATTTCAGGGTGAAGATGATGCCTTGAAGTCCAAGAAGGAGAGGGCCACCCCCTCTCCTTGTTAGTCTTGAAAGAGGCATATTGTTGGGCCTCATTGAAGAGAGCATTATGCTTGAGTTGTGGTGAGCATGATTTAGGTTGTGTTTTTCATGCTTTAATATATCCATAATATAACATGATTTAGTTGTGTTTTGGTATAACATGCATGCTGTAGCATAGTTCTTGTAATGCATTGTTTATGCTTAATGTCTTCAGGTTGTTAGCCTTTGTTTGGAGCATGGTTTTAGGCTTGGTCTGTGAAGATTTTGTGGCATGTTGCATGTTAGGTCTGTTCTAGTTGTTTGGGTTGATTTGAATCGATCATATAGCTCTTTGTATTTAGGCTTGTTGGCCTTGAGTATATGAATGTATAGCATGGCATCTTTGCATTGGGTTTGGTGATTTGGGCCACCCTAAAGTATTTCAGTCCCATTTGTCATGCTCTGCTTGATTGCCTTGCATGCCCCTTTGATGTTTGGAAGCATGTGTTGGCATGGCTCCTTGTTTTGACGATTTGGTGGCATGCTTTGTTTTTGAGCCATTTAGATGCCATCTAAGTGGTCTTTTGGGCGTTATGTTATGTGGCTACATTCTGTTTTTAGTCATTTAAGTCCATGCATGGTTTGGGGTCTTACTAAGTTGTAGTTAATGCTGCATTTTGGCTTGCTTTGAGAGCACTTGGCCATTTTGCATGTGAATGTTAGATTATTTTGGTTGCTTGGTTTGGCACCTATCCTAACATGACTTTCAAGTTGCTTATGTTGCAATGGCCTTTAGTCATGAATGCCTCTTTAAAGTTGTGCTTGATGTTGCTTGGCTTTGTGCTTAAGTTGTTGGCCTTCAATTAGGTACAGACGTGTGCATGTTTTGGTCTCCATTTTTGGGCATGTAATGGCTACTGTTTTAGGCCTATTTAGAGTTGCCTAATTCATGGCTAAGTCCATCTTTGCATCCATATTGGGGGCATGCCCCTATGTTTGCTTGTATGCTTGCATAAAACTTGTCACATGCCATGTGTGCACCCTTAGTTTGTATGGCTTAGGTTTGCATTGCATCTTTTGCGATGCATGCCTTGTTCTTGACTTAATGATATGGATTGGGCTTGGTTTGGTTTGATTGGTTTCATTGCATTTGAAATCAAAAGTTAGGATACTTGGTTCTTTGGGCCATCATGCATGGAAATGGCGTGATTGGTGGTCCGAGAATCGAGGCATCATGCCCTTTGAGTCATGTTTATCATGATAAGCGAGGACTGGTTGGTGCATTATATGATGCCTTTGAATTGTGCTGCATTTTGCTTGCTTGCCCTCTGTTGTGTCATTTGCAGATTCTGCAGGACATTTGCTTGGACGTGGCAGTGTAAGGTGCTCGGCCGCAACATTTTCTGCCAGAAGCTTCATTTTGTGCGATGGTGCACATTTAACTAGTGCCGGGTGGTGACGTCACTCAGGCCGGTGGCACTCCAGTGTCTGGGGATGCAGTCCTGAGGTTTTGACAAGCGTCCAGAGGAAGTGAAGGAAGGAAAAAGAGGTCAAGCCTAGCTGCGCGGCGCGTTTCGAGGCGGTTTACCTGGTTTTTCTTTAGCTTATAATTTAATTTGTTAATTAAATTAATTAAATTTGTAATCTATTCAATTAGCTTGTGTTAGTTAATTAATTGTAATATTTATTTGGTCCCTCGCAGGAGGGCAATCTGTAATAAGGTGTGGTGGGTGTGTGTTGTTTGTTCAACCTCACTTCTTTCTTCCCTTTTTTTCCGTGCTGTAGATGTAGATTAGGGCAACGTTTATTTAGGCAGCCTTATGCTATGCATGTGTGCACATGATTTGTATTGGGCTGCATTAGGTCGGTAACATCAAGCTTAATGTGCATTTGTAGCTTCAATTCTAAACTGAATATGTGATAGTTGTGCAATTTCACATGCATGTTTAGGATAACCGAGCCTATTCTTGCAACCACTAGTAGCGATGGGCTTAGGCACTTAACATGGACTTGGATATGCATGTTTGCTAACAGTTTTTGTTTTGGTGGCGGAGTAACGAGTGTAGTATTTTCGCTTAGCATATGCTTGAGTGTTGAATGTTGCAATGACAGCATGCTAAAATGTGGCTAGATGCTTATGTGTTATAAACTGCTTGGTGCCTGTGGTGAAGGTTGGAGTTGTTTGAGTTGAAAAAAAATCATTGAAATCCGTGTTTTAGCCTACTTGCGAGTAGCAATCCAAAATTTTTCCAAAACAAACGGATATGGCAATGCTTACTCCAATTAGCAATCTAGTTCTAACTTTGTTTGCTATGCGGCGCATAAACATAGTAATCTCTAGCTAATAAATGGTTTAGGAAACACATAAAGTTTTTCAAAAACGGTATCACGGTTAGTAGAGGCCGGTCTTTACGGACCGGGCGAAAGGGGGTGGCTCATAGCTGACCTTCCCGAGATGTACCCAAGCTCCCGCAGCCGAGACATCCGGGAAGAGGACATGTGCTTCGCCGGAGTCAGGGTTTCCTAAATTTCCCCATTTTAAAGACTATTTAGGTGGCGACTCTGTATCTGGCAAAGGCAGTCCATGTTGGCATACTTTTTCAAAATCTGTTTTCTCAAGAACGATTTTCAGTTTGGACTCTTTGTTCAGATTAAGAAACGGACACAATCGCGAGTCGAACTGTAGCGAGGATTCCTCGCGGACCTGTTACAGTTCACTAATATGACCAAAGGGTTAGTGAAAAGCCAGTTTTGTACCTATCTTTAGGATGAATTGGATTTGGCCAAATCCACTTTTTAAATTGAATTTACTAAAAAATGCAGTTGACTAAGTTTTTTTAATACATATTTTTTATTAGGATGGATATCGGTCATTCTAAAACTTTGTTTAATGGTTTATAATTGATGACTAAGCGAGGACACAATGTTCTAATTTCAGCATTTTTATTAACATAAAAAGCAAGGCAAAGACCAAGGTGTTTGGCTGGACTAATGATTTTAGTTTTTTAATAATTCATTAATTTCTTTTTTAAGCACATTTAACTAATTCATTATTCATTTGAATAGGGCGAGATTTAGTTGGGATTTTGTTTTTCATTAAAATTTTTAAGTATACGGGGTATGTGACTCATGTTTATTTCCTTGCCAAAATCTAAGTAAAGTTGAAACAAACATGATTCCAGTTTTTGATTGAATTGTTTATTTTAGATTGTAAAGTAGGATTAGTTATTGGTTTCAAGTTCTTTATATTTAACCTCTTCTTTAAGAAAATTTAAGTTGGTTTAGTTAATCGATTTAATAGATTGGGATAATGGAATATTCTTTTATTGATTTAATTCTTCTAACTTCAGGTGGAGAAAGGATTTAACTGTAACTTTTTTACCAAATGCATGAGTGATTTATTCATTGAATTTTAGTGTAAATGGATATACAAAAAAGTATAAAAGGGGTTTCTAATGACTTTTCAGTTAAGTTTTGACTAAAACAAAGGATGTTTTAAAAAAAACTCTTGACAGATAGGACTTTAGATAACTTATATTGAATATGCATTTGACTCCATTGCAGAGCTTAATTGTTCAGTAAGTTTTATGAAAATATTTAAGTAGGGATTACGCCTTCCTTGAATACAGTTTAAATCAGCACCAGTATTATAATGGTAAAAAAAAAAAAAACAAAAAAAAAAAAAAAAAAAATAACTTCAATTTAAAAAAATCATTAATAATGAGGGTGACTTTTGAATGCCTTCTTGGATATGAAATACGAGTAATTAAAATTGAGGTCGATTACTTTCCTCGCTGAGATCGATTATCAGAATGATTTAATCCGGATCAGTTTCAGAAACAAGATCCAGATTCAGAAGTGGTACTTTAGTAAGATGATTTTTGACTATTTCGGGAATTCATCAAGAACTTTTAATTAATTTTGTTAATAAAGATATTTCTTCTTTCTAAGATTTATCTTTTTCTTTTAATTCTTTGAGAGTAAGTTTAAATTTGATTAATTTCATTTTATAATCATGTAAGTATCTTCTTTGTGTTTTCTTTTTTAAATCTTTCTGAGTTTATTAAGACTAATAATAGGTTTATCTTGGTTTAGGTTTTTTATCCGTATTAATAATATGTTAGTTTTATCATATATTTTTGTTTAAGTTCAAGATTTTCAGTTTAAAGCAATTAATTCAATAAGGAGTGGTTTGCTTCTTGTTGAGATTTAGTAAGTATCGGGTTTGTTTATTTTTACAAAGTATCTATTACTCTAATTCAATATTATTATGAGAATCATCACTAGGGAGTATGGTACTAGAACTATATTAATAGGAGTGGATTCTAGATGATTGGTTAGATGAATAGGAGAATTATCTAATCTAAATATATCAATAATTTGTTTTTGATTTCTTCACTAATTTGTAATTGGTTAGTTTTTTTTTGACTCTAACATTTATTTGGTGATGACGGCTTTTTTACCACGTTATAAAGGTAATATCTTTAGTAGATTTTGACTTTGGATTAGATTTTTGTAATATTTCTTTTTGGGTTTGTATAAAATTTATCAGTTGATTTAGTAGGGTGAATACTTCTTTTTATATATATTTGAATATTTGTAAGAAGATTTATGTTTTACTATGTTTTCCTTCGAGAAGGTGCAACAGGAGGTAATTCATATTGTTACGAGAATTACCTAATTCTATATTTATGTTTGTTCTTTAGGCTGCTTTTTGATAAGTTTTATAATTAATGCAATTTGTAAACCTTCTTTTTGAATAGTATTGATTATATCATTAAGTAAGATTATCATATTCAATGACACTGAGTAGGTGACCTAAGAACCTTGCGAATCTTCTACAATGGACTAGTAATCATTTAATGAATTTTTTCTTTCCAAAATGATTTAGTAACAATCATCTTAAGGCAGTGACTCTAAGAGGTAAAAGGACAATCTTTATAACGCATCTAAATCACTAAGACGAGGACATGTTTAAATTACTATAAGTTGATTCATTCGGATTCGGTGAATAAATATTAAGTTGGTGTACCAATGAAAAAAAAAAAAATGGTTTTGGACTTGTTGAAAAAAAAAAAATTTTTTAAAAAAATGTAATTTAATACATCAGGATACTAGTCTTATATTATCATCAAAAATAGGAAAACATTATCATTCATTTGAACGAATATTGAATAGATTCCTTGTTCAGTAGTAGATATTTGTATCGGCACCAAGATTTTTAGGCCATTTTAGTAAACCATTAGGATTAAGATAGCAATTTCAGGGTTGAGTATTTCAGGGTAAATTGTGAGGTAATGTTAGGCAACATAGATAAATGATTTAATTTTTAGCAAGGATTTGATGTTCGCCCAAGACATTCTATATTCATTACTATACTTTTAGGCGAACAGAAAATTGATTATTAAGATTGGTTTCTTCAAATTGTAAACAGGAGTGTAGTCGATTAATACCATTTTGTAGAGAATAAGATTAACTTTAGATTGGTACGAGTGATTCGATTAAGATTTGTATCTTGGAATTGGTTGGGTTATTGATTAACTTCATCATTTGATGTGTCAGAGGCACTAGGAGTAATTTCATCAAAAGGTTGTTGTGTTAATACTGTTCCTTTCTTTAGTGTCTTTAGGCAGAAGAGGATGTAGTTAATTTACTAAATATTTTTTTAATAGATTCAACAGTAGTATTATCATGAGTATTAAGGCTCAATCGTTTCTAGAATTAGGAAGGTTGATTAAGATTGGTCTATGGTTTACTAGTAGATGTGTGACTAGTTGAATAATATGCAAGGTTGTTTCAATTTTATCTAATTGTTTCAATAGTTTTTAAACATTGATTTGTATAATTGTTTTGTTCAATATTACTTTTATGACTTCAGTTTTAATCATCAGTTGAACTTGTCGCGAGTAATTTGAACGGGAGAAGGCAGGAAAATGAGTGCCTTATGATCAATAACTATAGTTGTTTTAACGGAGGATGACTAGCAGTTTGCAGATGTAGTAGCAGATGTTTTTCGTTTGGTTTTAGTAACAAATTAATTTTTTGATATCAATTTTCTAATATCAACAGAAATTAATTTCAGTATTGATTTCAGTCATAAATTGTACCATTTTCGGGTATTTTAGTTTGGTGTTTATCATCATAATTGTTTGTATAGCATGTCGTTTGGATTTATTAGGCTTTAGATTTATATTCAGCATGAAGTTTAGGTAAGTCAGGAGTGACAGGTTTCTAAGGAGTGATAATTGGGGATTAAAAGAGCAACGACTTCAAAATCAATTTGAGTAGGTGAATCTATGAGGGCAGTATCTTCTTTTCATAGACAGGTTTACTAATTTTGGGCAGTAGAAGAATTATCGATACCTTTTTAACTTAGTTATGCTAGTAGAGATTGACTATATTAATTTGAGCTATTTTTTTTTTCGAAACAAAAGGTATAGCAAATATTTATTTCATAAATCCCTGTTGTAGTGGGCAATACTAGATGTACTATGTCTAGAAGATTGACTTTTCGTTCTCATGAAATTTTAATATGACGATCCATCTGTGAATTGTTGAATTTCTTTAAGTTCATATGATGAGATTGTGGATTAAGATTAATAATTTTCATTAGTAGTTATACCATTCTCAGGTAAATTAAGCATCTTTCCATGTAAGCATATTTTGGAGCAGTAATAATTAGCTTCAGAGTACTACTTTTGGATAACAGGGGTTTATCTTTTGGACTTTTTATGTAAGATTGACAATTTGATTAGTTTTTCATAAACTTTAGTAATGAACACGCATAAGTTAAAGGAAGATTATGAACTTTTCTAATCATATTAAGAGCTGAACAGATATTTGAATATTGAGAGTAAAGCTTTTAAATATATGCGGATCTCATAAACTGAGAGTAAATCAGGATAACAATTAAAATGAACTGGTCCTTTGTGAAGGCGCAGATTCCATATTCCTATAATATATGATTAAAAACAATAAATCTAGTATTTGTAAGCAGAGTAAAGCAGATGAGTTTTTACTTTGTTGGGTTCATGGTTTAATGCGGACTTGAATTAAATCCTAAGTGATAAAATTATGACCAGTGGCAAAATGACCCCTAATGAGTTTAGGCAGGAATAATTGACAATGTTTCTCGAAATTTAGTTATTTGGATAATATGAAGCTACAAATAACCAATAATTTTAACAAAATAACTTACAATTGTTTACTGGAAGTACAACTGGCATGGGTTGCTTCAAATACATGACTGAGAAATCAAAATTAACCAAGGTCTGTAATAGAGAAAGGGTGTTGGTTCTTCACTTAGAATCCTAACAAACTCAAACTCTGAAATTACAATTGAGGGCAAAATGATTAATTTATAAACTCAAATAACTGTTAGCTGTTTTGTGCTAGGATGGGCTTAGCGCAGCCGTGTAGTGCTGAACAGAGAGCACATGAAGCACATGGGGTGCTGTTTTGCCTACTTTGTCTGCGAGTAGTTATGTATATGTCGAATACACATGAGTGTGCAACTCTTGTGGAGTGAAGAGAGAGGGATTATCATCAGAGAGAGTGGAGCGAGCACCCATGTGCTTTCATCAAGTGTCCGGCTCCGAGTTGTAGTTAAGACTGCACGGGCTGACACGTCAATGAGTGTAGTGAGGTTATCTATGAGAGATTGTAATTCAGAGTTTGAGTTTGTTAGGATTCTAAGTGAGGACAACACCTTTCTCTGATATTCAACTTGGTAATTTTGGTTTCGTAGTCATGCTATTTTGAAAGGCAATCCTTGCAGTTACTTCCAGTAAAAATTTTGTAGTTTTTGTTAAAATTATTGGTTTTTTGTGTTCATAATTATTCAATTAACTAATTCGAGAACCATGTCAATTATTTCTCTGCGCTAACATTAGTGGTATTGACGCCAAATGGTCAATAATTTTATTACTTAGGATTATTAAGTCGGCATTACCTTGACGTAAAAAGTAAAAACTCATCTGCTTTACCTCTGCTTACAAGATACTAGTTATTGGATTTTAAATGATAGAGTATTATAGGAATGATGGAATCTGGGCCTTCACAGAAGGACCAGTTCATTTTAATTGGTTTTCGCTGATTTTTACTCCAGTTTATGAGATCGCAATAATATTAAAAGTTTAATCGTCATACTTACAAATATCTGGGTTCAAGGCTGCTAATATGATTGAAAAGGTTATAATCTGCTTTAACTTATCGTGTTATTATAGAAGTTATGAAAATCAATCTAATGGTCAAGCTTTACATAAAAGTCCAAAAAGATAAAACCTGTTATCAAAGTAGTATGGGCTAAGCAATATTTATGCTCCAAATATGCTTACATGGAAAGATGTTAATTTCGCGTGATGATGGATACTAGCTAATGAAATTATAATTTATCCACAATCTCATCATGATGAACTTAAAGAAAAATTCAACAATTCAGCAGATGGATCTGTTGCAATATTCAAATTTCATAGAAGAAGTCATCTGTCTAGCAGTAGAACAAGTTCTAGATATCCCCCTACTAAAAGGATGAAGATGAAATATTTGCTATACTTTGTTTCGAAAAAAAAATAGTCAGAATTAATATAGTAATCTTCTACTATGATACTAGTTAAAAGGTATCGATAATTCTTCTACTGCCCAAATTAGTTAAACCTGTCTTGAGAAGATACTGGCTCATAGATTCACCTACTCAATTGATTTTGAAGTCGTTGGCATCTTGTTAATCCCCAGATTATTCACTCTTAGTAACCTTTCAACTCTGACTTAACGCTAAACTTCATGCTGATAAAATCTAAAGCTTAAATAATCCAAAGACATGTCTTATTTAAAACAATAATGATGATAAAGCAGCAAATAAAATTACCCGAAAATGGTAAGCAATTTATGACTGAATCAATCCTGAAATTATTTCGTTTGATTTATTTAGAAATTATTATCAAAAAATTAATGTGTTACTAAACCAAACAAAAACATTGCTACTACATCTGCAACTGGCTGAGTCATCCCCGTTAGAAAATATAGTTATTGATCAAAGGGCACTATGTTCTGCTTCTCCAATTCAATTACTCGGCGACGAGTGCAACTGATGTTAAAACTGAAGTCAAAAAAGTAATTGAACGAAACAATTATAAATCAATGTTAAAAACTATTGGTAAACAATTAGAGTAAAAATTGAAACACCTTTGATGATTATTCAACTAGTCACAGCATCTACTAGTAAACCATTAGACAAACTTTAATCAAACTTCCTAATTCTAGGAAACGATTGAGCCTTAATAATCGATGATAATACTATGTTTTGATCTATTAAAATATTTGTTAAAATTAGCTACATCCTCTTCTGTAAGACACTAAGAAATGAAAGTCATAAACACACAAGCTTTTGATGAAAGTATTACTCGCTAGTGCTCTGACACTCAAGCTGAAGTTAATCAATTACCCACAATTCCAAATAAAATCTTACTCGAATCACTCGTACAATCTAAAGTTAACTTTACTCTCTTACCAAATTGGTAATAGATCGACCTACACCTCTGATTTACAATTTGAAGAACAATGTTAATAATCAATTTTCTGTTTCTGCTAAAAAAGTTATAATGTAATGGAATATATGGTCTTGGGCGAAATTCAAATCCTTGCGTAATTAATATCACATTTCTATGGTTGGCCAACAGTTACATCACTAATTACCTGATATACTCAATCCTGAAGTTGCTATCTTATCACTAATGGATTTACTTGGAAGCTAAAATCTTGGTGGGATAAATATTCACTATGACAAAGAGATCTATTCAATATTCTGTTCAAAATATGATAATGGTTTTCCTATTTTTGATATAATAAGATCTAGTATTCTGATGGTATTAATACATTAATGCTACACCATAGTCAAAACATTTCATTGGTACACCAACTATATTCTATTCACGAATCATGTCAACGTAGTATTTATACAGTCCGTCGTCTTAGTGATTTTAATTGGTATAAAATGTCTTTAACTCTAGAGCTGCTTAGAGATGATTGTACTAAATCATTTTGGAAAGAAAAATTCATTAATGGATTCCGTAGTCATTTGCTCAGAGTTCGAATGTTCTTAGTCAACCTACTAGTGTCATTGAAATATTATAATGCTTACTTAAGTTGATATAATCCAGTACTATTAAAAGAAGGTTTACAAATGTGCATTAATTTAAACACTGTAAGTCAAAGCTGCTTAAGACAAAATAAATATCGAATTAGGTAAATTTCTGTGAACAATATGATTACCTCTGTTGCCCTTCTCGGAAGAAAACAAGTAAAGCTAAATCGTTCTTCATATATTCAAATATATTAAAAGAAGTATTCACGCCTCTAGAATCACTGATAAATTTTATACTAAACCAAAAGAAATATACAAGAAAATCTAATCAAGTCAAAATCTACCTAAAGATATTCCTGTTATAAATGTGGTTAAAAAGGTCATTAAACTCAAATAAAATGTAGAGTGCAAAGAAAATTTAACCACTTACAAATTAGTGAAGAAAATTCCAAATAACAAATATTGATATATTTAGATGATAATTCTCACATATTCATCTAACCAGATGCATCCTAATGGAACACTCCTATTAATAATAGTTCTAGGTAGCCATACTGCCTAGTGATGATTCTGTATATATTGAATTAGGATGAATGATACTCTTGTTGTAAAATAAACACAATCGCAGTACTTATCTAATCCTCAACAAGAAGAAACGCACTCTTAATTGAATTAATTGCTACACTTGAAAATCTTGAACTTCAAACAACAATATATGGATAACTAAAATCATTACTTATTAATACGATAAAAGCCTAAACAAGATAATCCTTATTAGTCTTAATAAAACTCTAGAAAGATTTAAAAAAGGGAAAGAACACAAAGAAGTTACTTTAGCATGATTTATAGAATGATTAATCAAATTAACTTACTCCTCAGCACTCTCAAAAGAAGAGATAATCTTTAGAAGAAGAAATCTTATTAAAAATTAATAAGTCTTGAGCACTCTCAGCATACGTCAAAAATCATCTTCTAAAGCTACCACTTCTGAATCTGGATTGTTCTGAAACTGATCGTGGGCGATAAAGTCATTTCTGATAGATCGATTCTCAGGAAAAGTAATCGCTCAATTTCATTACTCGTCATTCATTTATCAGAAATGGCATTCAAAGTCACCCTCTTACTTAATGATTTTTAAAATTGAAGTATTGGCATTAAATAGATATGTGCTCGATTTAAACTGTTTATTCAAGAAGGCTTAATCCCTACTAATATTTTCATAAACTATGAACAATTCAAGCTCTGCTAATGGTAGTCAAATGGCATATTAATATAAGTTTCTAAAGTCGCATATCTGTAAGAGTTTGTTTTAAAAATCCTTTTTTTAGTCAAAACTTACGATAAAGTCATTTTAGAAAACCCTTTATATTTTTTGTAATATCATTTACCACTAATAATCATGGAATACATCCTCATGCATTTGGTAAAAAAGTTACATTTAATTCTTTCTCCACCTGAAGTTAGGAATTAAATCAATTAAAAGAATATTCCATACCAATCTATTAATCGATTAACTAAACAACTTAAATTTCTTAAAGAGAGGGTTAAATATATATAAGATTAAACTCAACTTAACTAATCACTTTACTAATCCAAAATTAAAACAATTCAATCTAAAAACTGGAATCCCATGTTTGTGTCAACTTTAATTAGATGCATTTTGGCATAGGAAAAAAGCATGTAGTCAGATTACCTTAGTACTAAAAATTTTAAATGAAAAACAAATCCCACTAAATCTCGCCCTATTGCAAATGAATAATGAATTAGTTGAATGTGTAAAAATAAGAAATTATGAATTATTAAAAAATAGAAATCAATTAGCCAGCAAATCACTTGGTCTTGCCTGGGCTTTTATGTTAATAAAGAATGGCTGAATTAGAACATGGTGGTCCTCGCTTAGTCATCAATTATATACCATTAAACAAGGTTTAGAATTGGATCCGATATCCGCATTTTTCCTAATAAAATATTTAATTAAAACCTTAGTCAAGCTGTCATTTTTTAGTAAATTCATTTAAAAAAGTGGGGATTTTGGCAAATCCAAATTCACCTAAAGCATAGGTACAAAACTGGGCTTTCACTAGCGACCCTTTGGTCATTATGAAGTGGACTGGTAACAGGTCCGCGGAGGGATCTCGCTAGCGGTTCGGACTCTCGATTTTTTGTGTCGCGGTTTCTTATCTGAACAAAGAGTCCAAGAATCTGGAAAATCGTTTTGAAGAAAGCAGATTTTTGAAAAAGTAGTGGGCCAACATGGACTGCTTTGGCAGATAGAGGTCGACACCTAAAGTATTTTTTTAAAATGGGGAAATTTAGGAAACCCTGACTCGGTGGCCGAGGCCACATGTCGTCTCACCGGTACGTTGTCTCGGCTCGGGAGCTGGGGTACGATCGGGGAGGTCAGGCTATGAGCACCCTTTCGGGCCGCGGTCCGAACGACGGCCTTCTACTAACCGTGATATCGTTTTTTGAAACCTTTATGTGTTCTTGCACAATTATTAGCCTAGCTATTAGCTATGTTATGCGCGCGCAACAAGTATAGACTAGATTGGTCTAATTTGGAAGTAGGCATTGCATATCCGTTTGTTTTGGAAAATGTTTTGGATTTGCTGACTCGCAAGTAGGTACTAAAAACGGATTTCAATGAGTTTTTTTCAACTCAAACAATCAACTTCACCACAGGCATCCAAGGCAGGTTTATAAACAGTAAGCATCTAGAACATTTAAGCATGCTGTCATGGCAACATTCACACTCAAAGCGATATGCTAAAGCGGAATATTAATCGTACTCCGCACAACAAAGAATGTTAGCAAACATCATGTCCGAAGTCCATGGTTAATGGCCTAATGCTCGATACTTAAGTGTTAGAGAAAGAAGTATGGCTCGGTTATCCTAAACATGGCATGTGAGAATGGCAAGTATCGACATATTCAGTTTTAGATTTGAAGTACATGCAATTAGCGTGATGTACCGGCCAATGCATGGCAATCAATGCATGATGAGCACATGCATAGCATACAGGCATGCTAAATAACGTGCCCTAATCTACCAATCGTAAGGCAGGTATAAAAGGGAGAAAGAAGTGAGGGTTGGAAGACATAACACCACCCACACACACTCTATTACAGATTTGCCCTCGTGGAGGGACACAAATAATATTCAGATTAGATTAACTAGACAAGCTAAATTAATATTACAAATTAATTAATTTAATTAAAATTAAATTAAGCTAAGAAAAACAGTAAACCGGCCTCGGGAACGCGCCGCCATGGCATGAGGCTTGCTCTTGTTTCGCTTCCTTCACTCCTTGGTAGGGCTGTCAAAACTGAGGACTGCATCCCTAGACACGGGGAGTCTGCGCACCGGCTGAGTGGAGTCACCACCGGCACTGGTTGTGTGACCATCGGGCAACAAAAGAAGCTGATCGGGGGCTGTGAAATTGTTGCCGGCGGCACCTTACATGCGGTCGCAGGAATGTTCCTGCAGAATCTGCAAAATGACAGCAACAGAGTGGCAAGGCAAAGCATGGCAGCACATTCAATGGGGGGGGCATGATACTGGCACCAACGCATGTTTCCTTATCATGATACATCGACTCAAAGGGGCAATGTGCCTCGATTCTACGGACCACGCAATCACGGGCATTTTCCATGGGCATGATGGCCCAAGAACCAAAGTATGCAACTTTGATTTTAATATGCAATGACAACCAGATCAAACAAACAGGCCATTCCTATCATTAAGTCAAGGAAGCCAAGGATGCCATGGGCAAGAATGGCAAATGCAACCTAAGCATACAAACTAGGGTGGCAACTGGCATGGTGACAGTTTATGAAGCATACAGCCAACTAGGGGCATGCAATGGATGGCAAAGATGGACTTATGCATGAATTAGGCAACTCTAAAAGGACTAAAACAGTGATGCATTATGCCCAAAAGGAGACAAAGCACATGCACACGTGTACCTAATTGAAGGCTTGAAACAATCAGACACTTAAGCAAAAGCAAGTAAAACAACATTCAAGGCACACTGTGAAAGAGGGCATTCATTATGGACTAAAGGGCATGCAAATAAGCATTGGAAAGTCATGTTCGGATGGTGTGCAAACAAGGCAACAAAATAAGCTAACATTCAATGCAAATGGTCAAGTGTTCAAAGGCAAGCCAATGAGTGCATTGGAAACTACATTAGTAAGACCAACAGGCATGGATAAATGACTAAAAACAGATTTTTAGCACAGTAACATAAGGCCAATAAGCCATTAGATGGCATCTAAATGGTTGCAAAACGCAAAGGCATGCCAAATGGTAAAACAAAGGAGGGCATGACACATGCTTCCAAGCATAAAGGGATGCAAGGCAATAAAGCATAGCATGAAATGGGATGAAGATAGCTTATAGGGTGGCCCCAAATCACGCAAAATAATGCAAAGATGCCAATGGTCTATACTTCATATACTCAGGCCAACAAGCTAAATAGCAAAGGGCTATATGATGCATGTCAAATTAACCAACAACCTTAAGAAAGACTTAAGAACATGGCGAAAACATGCACAAAACGTCACAAGACCAAGCCTAAAACATGCTCCACACAAAGGTAACAACTAGACATGTTAAGGCATTAAACTATGGCATTAAAGAACTATGGGCTAGAGCATGCATGGAGTACAAAACCAATTGAAATCATGTATATATTATGGATAATATAAGCTAAAACAACTAAAGTGGCTCAACACACTCAAGGCATATGCTCTCTAAGAGGCGGCAATAATATGCTTTTAAGGACACAAGGAGAGGGGGGTGGCCCTTCTCCTTCTTGGGACTTCAAGGCAAGTCATCTCATTCTTCACCAACTGAAATCCCTCAAGATTTCAGTGGTGAAGAGCCCATACACCAAAATCCGAGTCTAGCACTAAAATGGCAGTAAAATGGGCATTTCAAGGCTAAGGGGGGTCAACGCACCCTGCAAACAACAAACAGCTCTTAATACAAAAAAGAGGGCTTAAAAATAGAACTTTTTTATGTTATACGTTCACACAAGAGAGCTCTAAGATAGGTAGAAATCACTTGCAAATTGGGGAATAAATGTGTAAGTTTCGTTACCTTGATGAGTCTTCACAATGGTGCTCCAATGGCCTCCTTTAAGCTTGGAACCACACAAAAACTTCAAAAACAGTCCTTAGAAGCCAAGAGCAACAGGAAGGTGGAACCTAGGGTGTTTGTGTCATAGTATGCACTAACACTATTTTACACACACAAGAAGGAAAAAAGAGAGAGATAGGATGTGTATCTAATCCTACCTAAAACCAGTAGGCTTGGGTCTGTATTTTTCTCTCCTCCAATGCCAAAATCTCCAACCCTTGCAACAGAGTAGAGAGCTTCCTCTATATACGAAGCTTCTTGTCTTGTAAAGCTTACTAAGCAAGCTTCATAAGAGGGGAGTCCCTCCATACACGTGTAATCGGAGGGATGCAAAAGTAAGACAGGCTGTCTAAAAATTTCTGGGCAAAGGGCCGATGAACAGCAACGGTCCGCCAAAAGTGCATCTTGGCTCAAAAAGGTGCCGACCGGCACAAATCAGTGCTCGACCGGCAACACAAAAGTGCGCGGCGCGGCAAATAAAAATTGCCGGTGGCGAGCAACCCAGCGGTGGCCTTAGCCACGCCTGGTGGTGGGGGGGATGGTCTACAAGCCACGCTGCTCTCAAGGGCAAGAGTACAAGTGTTTGGTGAAATCCGACACTAAACGGTCGAGTCGGGGATCCTGAGCAAGGCGCGCCGAGCCGAGACCTCCGGGACTCCAACGACACAAACATGGATAGATCCGTGTGTTCAAACGGTACGTCCGAAAGTGCTTGAGGAGCGGTCAAAATGGTGTCACAGGAACTTATGCGCCCTTTGGATTAAAAATGCTCCTAGTGAATTTCAGAATCATTATGAGTGACGTTTCAACTCCTTTTGTCACTCTTTCATTGTCTACATTGATGACATTCTCATCTTTTCTAAGTCATTTAGAGAAATTGGAAACATCTCGGCATGGCTTCTTCCATCATTAAACATAATGTCTAAGTCATCTCTGGCTCCTAAATTAAACTCTTTAAACTAAGGTTAGATGTTCTTAGGTATGATATTTAACAGAGTACTATTGCTTCGATGAGTCGGTAATTGAATTTGCTTCCAAATTTCCTGATGAAATTTGGATAAAACTCGTTAACGGGTTTTTAGGATCTTTAAATTATCATTGTTGAAATTCTACCAAGACTTAGGAAAAACTTGTCGAACCTGCTTTTTGATAAAGAAGTTGAAAGAATAACCTCCTCTGTTGGTCTTCTAGCATATATATCAATCAACAGGGGTGTTTGGTGGTTGCGAGTAAGAATATGTAGACTTTGCTTGTCTTGGCATTCTCACTGAGAGATTCATTAAAATTATTCAAACTGTTATTCGATATTGGCTTATGGTGGTAATTCTCCTTCAGGATTTACCCCCAAGTCTCTGACAACAACTGCTCTCGTCATTATCATCTCTGGTAGTCTGGAATACAAACACAACAAACATTATAGTATTATTAAAAAGGACTTTTATGCTATTGTTTAGCTATATAGATAACAATATATAGATAGAATATTGTTTAAATCAAACGTTTTTATTAGTGTTGATTGTAAAAGTGCTAAATGATATTTTCGAGAAAAAGAGTTCTAAATTATTGCTAGTAAAACAGATTTTTGTCGCGTTGGCAATTCTATTTTCAAGTATATTTTGATTTTGATAATGAATATATATCTGGCATCAACATTCTATTCTGAATTTCTACCCGATTACATATTTTAACAGGGGGGATAGGGGATGGGAAACTTTCTTTTACTCTTACATAAAGTAACAGGTTGCCCAGTAAAACCTTATTCACACCAAATGGGGCTTACAAATTGCTTGGCCTTAATTAGCCCGAAAAACACTCAACGTGCTCAATATATTCAATTTCATCAAATTCAAGAGTAGATATATATATTTAGATCCTATTTGCAATCGTCTGGATTATCATCAACGAATTATTAGATCTCGCTTAGTCGGTGCTAATCTTTGTTTCTGTTTAATAGATGTCTCGCCAAAGGCCTCGTTCTAAGGCTTTGTTTCATCGTCAACTTACCTATTCATCCTAGTCAACCTCTTGTTGTTCTCCTATTGAAATGGTCAACCGTTCAAGTTCTAGTAACATTCCTAAACCTAGTTCCCCTTCTGCTCTTTTGCTTCATGATCTTTGCTTCTTCTAGTCAATCACTTACTCATTATCACCAAGCAATCGAGTTAAACCTGCTAAAACTCCAATTATGTTAATTCAATTAGTCATTTGTTCTTCAAAGAGCGTGTTCTTGAAGAACATCCATGTTGTTCTGATTTAACCAGAACTCTTTCTTAGTGATGGCATTTTGTCGCTAACCATCAGTGATAAGT